>OX424575.1:25753783-26353783 GCA_949152435.1 Gastracanthus pulcherrimus | reverse complement strand
ACATTTTTATTCTTAGACAAATGTATAAAGATAAAGGTTTTGGCATATATGTATACAATAACTATAGTATTTGTACTCATTGTATGTATATAAAGTGAAATATTAAGTAAATATTGATACTTTTTTAATTCGTAGAATACTCAGTCCTAATCGAATATGTAATGAATGCACACATTCCATTATTATTTCAATTTACCTAACTGGTAAGGTAACCAACACTATCTTTCTTTAGTAGCCATAACTGCTTTTTTCTCCGTGTAGTTTTATTGCGTGAATTTTCTATGTGGTTCTTAGTACTTATAGACAGAGAATATAGAAATATCTCTTATTTATCTGGTATAGGCACTGTCAGAACAGTAAAAGCAGAGAAGCAGAGCAACAGCGTCAGGAAAGAATGCTGTATAAAAAAGCCGAGGGACATCACTTGCACGCCTCCTCCCCGTATCTCAAGATAGCCGTGTGCCTCCTGATGACACGCGTCAGAATTTGGCTGTAGTGACCCTTGGCCGGAACGTTTAGCAGCAGTTCAATGAGTCGCAGTTCCTCGCACAGTTTACAGCTCAAGATCACGCAGAACAGATCGCAGGCTAAGCCGCTGCCCATCATCGTCCCGAATACGAGGCCTTGCGTAGCATACATCACTTCGTACCTGTTTGTAGGAAGCATGAGCTGATAAACTGAAAATTTTGGACACAGTTTAGTTTAGTATAGTTTTCTAGCTGAACTTTGTTTGCCTCAATTTTATGTACATACATATTTTCATATACTTGTACAAATAAAAACATATATATATATAAAGTCGTACCATTGATACCAAATTCTGTATAAACACACACACACACGCGCACGCACACACACACACACACACGCACGCACACACACACACACAGCTGGACGCCCATAGAAAGGTAGAGCTTGAAGCGGCTGTAGCCAGGCCGGCGCCGATACTCGTCTGGCCACAGGCCGTAAATCCGCAGGAAAACGCGCCGAGACTCGAGCAGCTCTCTCACGCGCATTGCAAAATTCCAGACGCGTCTTTTCGGCTTTTATTTATTTCGCAGAATCGAAATTTGGCTCGGAATACCGATGTGTGATGCTTGCGCGTATGGCGAGAAGCTTCGAGCGTTGTACAGGGTACGCGCGAGTTTTTACTCAGATACGCGAAGAAGAGGCATGTGTACGCGTCGTATTGCCGGGCGAGCCGAAGAATATTAAAAATTGAGCTGAATCTTCAATAACTGAAGTACGAATAATTAATGTGTAAGTCGTAGCCGAGCGTACCCTATTATGGCTGATTAATAATTTTCCGTACTTTTCTCTGCACTGCGAGCGTACTCCCTTTCATATTGTATGAACTTACGCGTTCGAATCTCTTTGTGAGAGAGATAAGTGCAATAATAGCTGTGTTTCCTTTTGTACGGTGTATTACGATTCTAGCAGAATTTATAATATTGCAAATTTTACCGGATACAAAGTAAATTAGCCTTTGCATGCTGAAGCATATGTTAGTTAATTAATGATAAATCCACCCTAGGCGAGAAAGAAACTCCAATGCTGACGCACTGATATAAGAAAATTTACGGAACTTTTAAACAACTGCGAATAAAACTTGTTAATTTGAAATATTAGTTAGTCTATTAATTACGTTATCGAGAACACCTTACCTTAGTGCACTTCTCGTATTATATAATAGCGGAAGTTGAACAGTGTAACATAAATGTAAGTAGATACATGTTTTATATTTATGTAAGATTAAATTTTTTTCAAATAAATTCTCTCTTCATCAGCTCATTTCTCATAAAAGAGAAAGCATCATTTTGATAAATATATCTTTTGTTTACTTTCAACGTAAAAAATGGTAGTTATTATATGTAACTTAGTGAATCCAAATACGCCTACATAAATTCTGTTCCGCGTGTTTTTCTATATTAATAAAATCATTTGGATGCCACCGCCACGATCTCAGGAAGTCCCCTTCCTCCTGTTCCACCTCAGCTCCTCCTCAGACTCTCCTCCGAATTCGCATTATTTCCCTATAAGCCAATAATCCAAGAAATAAAGTTTGGTTGTAGGTAATTAGGTTATATCGTTGCTCCTTACGAAGAGTAGCACATTTTAAATCGCTGACGAAGAGTAGCACATTTCAAATTCCCTACAAAGAAGAGCACATTTCGCAAGCTTGATACGAAGAGTAGGACATTTCAACAATTTCCGACGAAATGTAGCACATGTCAACAATTTCCGATGAAAAGTAGCACATGTCAACAAATCATGACGAAAAGTATCACATTTCAACAATTGCGGACGAAAAGTAGCACATTTCAATAATTCCTGACGAAAAATAGCACATTTAAACAATTCTCGACGAATAGTAGCAAATTTCAACGTTTTCCGACGAAAAATAACACACTTTGAATTCCCGTCGAAGAATAACACATTTCGCGCATGCTTGTAGAGGGAGAATAACACATTTCAATATTTCATAATAGCAGGGTTTGAAAAAAAGACCAAATCGTCGCTTCCGTATGTAAAGGTACCCACTTAGATACAAAAATTGGTATATATCTTTCTTATGTCGTTCATTACAAATCTCAAGTCAGACTATTATAGTGCTTAAGCCTATTTTAAAATTTAGGCTACCATAGAGTTTAGGTCCCCATAAATAAATGGTATCATTACGATGGTACCCCATGTTTAAGGACGGCTAAACCCCTTTAGTGCCTGTTTTCAAAAATCAGCCTAACATATAGTATTTATGCCCCCCCCCCCTCCCCTAAACATGTGGTATCATCCGGATAGTATTCCACGTTTAGGGGCCCTGGTAGAAAATTATCTAGTTTTATCGAGGCCCTCGATTATTTCCTTCGCAAACTAGATAGATCTACATAGTTCTAGATTAATTTTCTACCAGGGGGGGTTAAACTCTTTTAGGGCCTATTTTGAAATATCTTGCTACCATTAACCATAGTGTTTAGGCCATACACACACACACACACGCACACACAGTACGCATACCCACACGCACGCACGCACGCACTTACGCGCACGCACATACACACACCACACACATCTGCTATTAAATTGTGTTTAAAACCAATCAAAAAGTCTCTTTTTTTTAATCCGGTGGAGCTTCTAAGCTTTTCTTTAAGGTAGAACTAATGCTTTTCGTCCAAAATATCAAAAAAAGTTTTATTTAAGTTATTTAATCTTTGTAATTGTAAGAATGTTTCGAAACCTATCATATATCAAAACTTGATGTTTTAACAAAGTTATACGCAGTAATACAATTTACATTAGATAATATACAAAATAATAGATAACATACGAAATTGAATCTTTAAACGAGTTTTTCTCGCAACTAATTTTCGAAATTTTATACAGTGGCTTGCGCATAAGGTTTTTATGAATCTCTTTGAAACTTTCAGAAAATATACCTTTAGTATATGTAGAACATAAACTGTTGACTACATTTAAACTTTTTTCTTATTATCTCATTTTATCCATCATTATCAAAAAACGTGATTCTTTAGGTATTTTCATAAGTCGAATGAAAACTAAATTGTTTTGAGGAAGTAGAAGACGATTTTTTAAATTCTGTCAATAGTTTATTTTGTTGGCCAATTAAGGAAGAGACTCAATTATTTTCAGAGCTTTTTCTCAAAATGTTATGTGCAAGTCAAACTTTGAAAACTGGTTATTTTCGTTTTAAAAAATCCTATTTTATCAATAACTCTGTCAATAATCGATATCTAGAGCTGAAAATTGATATAGAACCTATAAATATCATCCAACATAAGCCTTCAAAATTTTAGCTCATAAGACTGAAGAATAAAGAAAGTTTGTTTTTTCACCATAGTCATACCTTAAGCACTAAGAAAATATTCACACGCTTTTTAGCTCGTCAAATAAAAGCATTTCGTAAAAAAATGAGTATAATCGCAAAAACGTGACTTGACTTAAAATCACTTTTGCGGCCTATAAATATTTTTTTAAAAATCTGAAAAAAATCATAGCTTTTCTTTGACATAATAAACCAGAATTCACTTTAAAGTTTGAAAAAAAGTTCTTTTTGCGACACCCAAATATACATTCGTGGCATAAACTGTTGCATTATTTTTAAATTAGTATACTAAATGAAAACGTGAACGCTTTTATAAAAATTATTTATTTTATATTATACAGTATTACATACAATACTGACTAAGAAAACTCTAAATGATTAATGTTAATACAAAAATCTTCTTTTGTATGTTTAATTACACAAAGTATGATTGCCTGGCTCCATGCACTCTCTTAAAAATAATATCTGTATTAGCCTTTGCATGCTGAAGTATATGTTCTTAGTTAATGAATCATGAATCCACACTAGGCGAGAATGAAACTTCAATGCTGACGCACAGATATAAGAAAATCTGCGGAACTTTTAACTTTGAAGCAACTGAGAATAAAACTTGTCAAATTGAAATATTAGTTAACTTTTTAATTATGTTATCGACAATACCTTACTTCTCGTATTATATAATAGCGGAAGTTGAATAGTGTAACACAACTGTAAGTAGATACATGTCTTATGCTTACAATATTTTGTATTATTATTTTTATAATTATGATTATTATTATTATTATAAAGGCTAAGTAGTAATGGTAAGCATCAACGGTGCCTGCAGGGCAACAGCTATCACATAGTCCTTATGTCGGCTGTAGACGTGCTAGCATCATCACCATAGGTATCATAATTACTTGTTGGAACTAGCTATTCGTATCTGTGTTGTCCATAGCCTTGTTCACACAGTTACGTCATCTTTCTCTATTGTTTGCGAGTTGCATCCAATCCTCCTCATAATCGCGTATTTCTCGTAGGTCCATTTTAATATTGTCCTCCTACTTTCGTCTCGGTCTACCTGGGATTCTTGCTCCTGTAGGCTTCTCTACGAGCCTTCTTATAAGTGCTGCTCTTTTGATACCCATCCTAGCTACATGCCCAGCCCACCCTAGTCTTCGGAATTGAATCACTCTGGTAATGTTTGGCTTCCCGTATAGCTCGTGTATTTCTTGGTTATGTAAAATTCTCCATTCTCTAGTAATCTCATCTATTTTGCCCCCAAATATCTTCCCGCTTGGTTAACGCCCACGTTTTGCATTGGTTGTATCCTTCGCATAGGTGTGTAGTCCTTTTCGAACAATTGTTTAGCCTTACTCACACGTACTTTGTTACCAACCTTGTATTTTGGCTTCTTCTTCAACGACTGACTCTCGCGAGAAAATCGTTTCAGAACTTGAGCCTGATTGGTAGCAGAGACTTCGTTTGGCTTCATACCAATAGTTCGATGTTTACTGTCATTATAGTTGTCTAGCAAATCAGACAAAATATTGAGCCACTTATAGTTTCCTTGCAGACTAAACTTTATCCACGTCTTGTTTTTTAGAGTACGATTGAAGCGTTCGCAAATGAATGCTTTGAAGTTACTATACGTTGAGTATAGATTGATCTTGTAGTGTTTCATGAGGCTCTGTCTTCTGTTCTTACCTCTGTCTGTATGTAAATTTTTCGGTACACAATCTTTACGTAATACAGACTTCACGCTGCTGCAACTTCCTCTCCAGTTTTTTGCTTGATTGGTACAGCCCATGCATACTTGAAAAACATATCTGTTATGGTGAGCATGTATCTGAAGCCTTTGTTCTCTCGAGCATAAGGTTACGTCTCCACCAAATCTGCTTGCCAAGTTTCATCCATTCCTCGAAAATTATACTTTCGAAGTGGATAATTGCGTTGAACAGGTTCATAAAGCTCCTCCACCAATACTGCTTTCTGATGTATCATCATTATTTTGAGTATCTAGCTTCTGTAATAGTTGACTGTGAGATTTGAAATAACATATCATACAACGTTTGAAGAGCTTCATGAATTTTTTAAATTTTATTTTCGTATTCCTCCTTGAAACCCTTACAGATTTTACATCATCGAGTTCAGACCTAAAACCATCAGTAACTTAGTATAAGCTCCGAACTTCTGATTTAATCAAGCTTTGTAGGGTGTTTAAGTTGATGTCGTCACTCGGCTGTTGAGTAGTGGTAACGTTACACAGTCTCTTGTTTTCCAAGTCGTACTGACTATCAACTGTAATTTTATATCCAATGCCAGGTGGATCTTGACTTCTCTCGCTTCGTTTAAGATTACGTCCGAACATGTCGACACTCATCTTGATAGTGAGTCAAGTATACGCAACAGCTCAATATATATACCCGGCTTCGCTGAGCTCCACTATGATTGAACGGATTTCATTCACGTGACTTAAATTACCAGCTGATTGTTCAGCTATGAGTAATCGAAGACGATCGTCGAGTTCATTAGGATTATCCTAGTACACGTAATCCACCATTGTATCTTTTCTACCCACTGTCTTGCGATTCTTGATGAATAGAACAGCTATAATATTATTGAATATGTTGGTATTGTGAGAACGAATTGTCTCATCACTTCTGTAACGTTTCTTATGAATGTTAGTTGTTTCGAGAATAATGCGATAGTTTTGCAAATCATTAGCATTAGCAAGCTTTTCATTGGGTTGTTTCGAGATCAGTAGACCCATTATCCCAGGGGTAATGGATAATCCACACCCTTGACCTTGATCCGCTTATCCTCAAAGTATACCCGGTGAGTCACCAATTTTGTAACAATCCTTATTATCTTTACGTACTCCATAAATTTTATCTATATTTTTCCGTTGATTAAGCATTCGAATGTACTTGTTGGTAGATGAATCTTCCTCTTCTGCTTCATCAGCTGTTTCAAACGATGTTTCATGATCTAGTAAAGTATCATTTTCCAATGTTTCATTGAAATTATCATCAAGACTGTCATTGGACACTAAAGTAACATTATGATTTTCATTAAGGTTCTTCTTTGTCCTTACTCTGTTGTCAGAAGGTTCATTTTTTGATGTAGTAGCAGTAATTTTTTGAAGTGGATCGACGATTGGTTTGCAAGTATCATCCACTGCTCTCTCAAAGATTTCCTTTCCATACTTTGAAAGGTTATACTTGCGCTTAACAGCATTTCGTGCTTTAATAAGCTATTGAAGTATATTCTTCTGTCTTTGAATGTCTGACATGTTTACTGTTGAACATCCGAAGTTAAACTAATGAATGATATTACGCATGCGCTGTAATTATAGCAAAACAGTCGAAACCCTTTCGATATCGAACTCGATTGATATCGCTATCCTTGTCAATCATTAGAAATCCATACATATCATCTCTCCAACACTTTGGATACAATTCCTTGAATTGTATGAACGTCATATCGGAATTGACATGATCATCATACAAATGTTTCAGACGTCATCCTGTCGGAAAATTACCAATAGATTGACGTTATCTCTCGCTAGATGTTTCGGAATGTGTAAATAAGACTGACAGAGGCAGAAGCAGTCAACGTTCTTGTGTTTTCGCATGCAAAAGTACGCTCTGATGTTGTTTTATTTTTTACAAGTCACATCCTCGAATATCACGATTGAGTTAGGAAGCGCCATATCGGGGGCTACAACTTTTACATGTTCACTGAATGGAAAGTATTGTAGTCCATTCAAGTGTTTCAACATATCTTTTAGGAATTTGTACGTTGACTGATTAAGTGATTTGAAGTTGTTAGATATTAGGATTGTAAAATAGAAGAAATTCTATTTTGAAATAATTGCGACTTTATTTCACTTCGTATATTTTTAAGATTAAAATTCAGGCTACCATAGTGTTTAAAAGTACTATTTAAGATTAAAATTCAGGCTACCATAGTGTTTAAAAGTACTATATTAGTAAAAAGAGGGGAAATAAGGAGGGGGGTATGTGAAGTGTTAAAATTAAAGTAGACGAACTTATATATAGCACAAAATGCATGTCTAAATACATAATTATGTGTTTGTATGTATAGTTATTATGCTTGATTTCTAAGACTATAGCAACACGGTTGGGGGAATGAGGGGGGGGGGGGGGTGCCAAATTCAGTCCCTGAAAAATCGATGTCAGACCAAATTTGCTATAAAACAGTGTTTAAAACCAATCAAAAAGTATTTCTTTTAAATCCGATGGAGTCAACTATGGTGCTTTTTGGCCAAAATATCAAAAATAAATTTTATTTAATTTTCTTAATATTCTTAATTGTAAGAATGTTTTGAAACCTATCAGATATCAAAACGTAATGTTTTAACAAAGTTATACGCAGTAAAACAATTTATATTAAATAACATACAAAATTGAAGCTTTAAACGGGTTTTTCCCGCAACTAATTTTTCTAATTTTAAAAAGTGGCTAATGCATGAGGTTTTCATTAATCTTGTGGAAACTTTTGTAAAATATACCTTAGTGTATATAGAACATAAACTGTTGACTACAATTAATTCTTTTTTCTTCTTATTTCATTTTATTCATCAGTCATTATCAAAAAAAGCTAATTTTAGGCATTTTCATAAGTCAAATGAAAACTAAATTGTTTTGAGGAAGTAGAAGACGATTTTTTAAATTCTGTTAACAGTTTATTTTGTTGACCAATCAAGGAAGTCGCTCAATTATTTTCAAAGTTTTTTATCAAAATGCTATGCGCAAGTGGCACTTTGAAAACTCGTCATTATCGTTTAAGAAAATCGTATTCTATCAATAATTTTGTAAATAATCGATATCTTGAGCAAAAAATTTATATAGGGGAGAACGGGGTAATGCCGGTCACTTGCTAATTTCGGTCACCTAAGAAACCTCTATAAAATAAGCTGTTATGCATATTATTTGTTACTTTATGCAGTTAGTTTTTGCAACTTTATTAATTTGAACAATCTAAGAATAAGAAGTAGAGAAGGAAAAAGAGTATAAACCTATTGCTTTTTTGTCATTTCAATTTAAATTACTAAGCAGAATTGGGGTAATCCCGGTCACAATGTTATTTATATGACGCTCCCGAAAGTGAGGCTAAGAAAACGTTGCGTTGCGCTCTCAGGTACGGCAACTTTGCTTAAGTGTTTTTGATTGAACAGTGGTTATGTTATTACATATTTAACTGTGCGAATAATAATGCGACGGATCATATGAAAGTTCATATAATTGATTTAAAGAAATTTTTCACCTATAAAAGTTACTTTCTAATAGTGACCGGAATTGTACTAAGGCTGACCGGTATTACCCTTTGATATGGGGTAGATCCGGTCAAAATGTTTTTTTTTATTTCGATTTAGAGCTTCGATATCTTAAATTTTTATATTAAACCAATAAGAAATATTTAAAGTCAATTGTTTGAACTGACATAATAATTATGTAAAGTTAAAAAAGAAACAAATTGAAAGTGGATATAACAAGCACGTTTGCTTAGGTGCCCGGCAATACCCCATCCTCCCCGAAACCCTATGAATATTATCCTACATAAGCTTTCAAAATTTTAGCTCATAAGACTGACCAATAAAAAAATTTGTCTTTTCACCATAGTCCTACCTTAAGCATTAATAAAAGATTCACACGGTTTTTAGCTTGTCAAATAAAAGCATTTCGTAAAAAAATGAATATAATCGCAAAAGCGTGACTTAACTTGAAAAATAACTTTAGCAGCCTTAAAATATTTAAAGTTTGAAAAAAAGTTCTGTTTACAACACTCTAATATATATTCGTGGCATAAACTGTTGCAGTATTTTTGAATTAGCATACTAAATGAAAACGTGAACGTTTTTATAAGAATTATTGATTTTATATTGTACAGTATTACACACAATACTGACTAAGAAAACTCTAAATGATTAATGTTAATATAGAAATTCTTCTTTTGTGTGTTTAATTACACAAAGTATGATTGCCTGGCTCTATGTACTCTCTTAAAAATAATATCCGTAGTTTACACAACATTTGTGTAAAATAGGTATTTCCGTATTTTACATATATTTTGCGTAATACGGATTTGTGTAAAAGTTAACGCTCCGAAATTTACACAAAAATTACATTAAAAAAGAAATTTGTCTAAATTACATAAAATTACACAATAATTTGTGTAAATCAGAAACTTCATACAGAATATGTATAATAACATAAATTTTATGATAACCTACATTGAGAAGCATGTGCGCGCATTTCTGGGTAACGATTACGTCATTCTATTATTATATAGAAAGAATGTTGATGATAATAATTTTAAAAGAGGGTCTTTGACATACTCATTTTACTCTCTTGCACAAGTAATTACAGTAATTACAGATCTTCTGATCATATAACAATTTTTGATGGATGACTGTCGGTACAATTTGGCCCTGAATAGTGCAATTAAGAATACAAATCCGTTTTCAGTATAGTCACTTTTAATAAGCAATTGCGCGCATAAATATCAGACAAGGCTCACAAGGAGAGTGTAGAAAGTGCAGGTCGCGAATTTTGATGAGGCTTTGAGAACAGTTTTCAGGTGCCTAAAAATGAATTCCAGCACCCACTGTTTTGCCCCTGTTATTTAAATATAGCTAATTATGCCTCAAATACTCGTTTTTTAGTGAAA
The DNA here is from genome assembly GCA_949152435.1 of Gastracanthus pulcherrimus. Classification (NCBI taxonomy): domain Eukaryota; kingdom Metazoa; phylum Arthropoda; class Insecta; order Hymenoptera; family Pteromalidae; genus Gastracanthus; species Gastracanthus pulcherrimus. The sequence continues at coordinate 26,343,267 of OX424575.1, read as the reverse complement.
AAATGGTACCTCTACTTCAGATTATAACTCCACAAATTTTTACTCAAAAAGAATTTATCCAATAGTAGGTAAAAGTAGAACGAAATAGCTTTAATTTCCGCTTTATTTCATATAAAAATATCTATCTTTTGCAAAGTTATTAATTGTTTAATAAAGTGACAAAAAATACATGAATAATTGAAGATTTTAATTTTATTTTAAATCGCTGAATTCCCATGTATTTGTTATTACCCTCTTTCATAGTTAATAACTTTGCAAGAGATTAATATTTTTATACAAAATAAGCGGAAATTAAAGCTCTTTCGTTCTACTTTTACCTACTATTGGATAATTTTTTTCTGAGTAAAAACTTGCAGGGTTATGATCTGAAGTAGAAGTACCATTTTGTCACTAAAAACGGATATTTTGGGCATAATTGGCTATATTTTGATAACAGGGGTTCGTTAGGTAAAACGGCGGGTGCTGGAGTTCATTTTTAGGTACCATAAAACAATCTACCCAACCCCAGCCTGCGAACTTGCGTATTTTTTGATAAAAGAAATACTAGTCGACGTATTTTGATTTGTACTTTACTCCTACGTTCATACTTTTAATTGTACCAGTTTAGATTTTTAATAAAAAATCAAATTTAATTCTGCATTTTTTCACACCATCAAATGATGGTATCTCGTTAAATAATGCATCTCGTTAATTGTACCAGGCGTGCAAAAATTGTACTAATGCTAATTCTAATTGTACAAATTGCATTTTTTAAATATACCATCTTATATAATTAATAAATAGATAAAATGTGTTAAACCGAGTGATTCCGTCAAACGCGCATGCGCGTTGGCTGTGGATTTTGACCACTAATGGACAAAAAGTATATTACTCTTTTTCTTTTAAGTATAAGGAAAAGTAACTAAATGTAAAAATTCAAGTAGTTGGACAAATTAATGTCATACCATTAATGAACAGTGATTTTTAGACAATTTGAAAAGTGATTCTATTTTAACGTGCAGTATCGAAGACAAATCTCATTTGAAAATAGTTACAACATTAATATATGAATATATTGCCAAACACTTTTGTTTCCTTTTAGTTGAGTACTTTTCCTCGCACTTGAAATGTCAAATTAAAAATACTCTTTTGCCCGTAACTAATTTTTACAAAATGCTAATTGGTATATTTTCTATTAACCCAAGTCTGAAGAACTATATCTATCTATAGATTCAATTTATTATAACAATTTCTTGCATAATTGCACTTCTTCTTTATTTTGAGACCAATTATTAGATAGAACCAAGATTTAATAATCAAATTATTATTACGTTATTATTTAGTTATTGACATCACTTAAAAAGCTTGATTTTAGGATGTGTAATTTTATTTTACAATAGTTTTTTATCTAATCAGAATGAATTCCCCCAGCTTGTGAAAAAAGATCAATCTTATGAAAAAAATAACTTTTCTTATTATCATTCATAGGTAAAAGATTCTTGTATTACTGTCGATACTAATTAACGAAATACATTAAATAACAACGTTTTTAAGTGATGTCTATAACTAAAAACATAACGTAATTAATTTTATTATTAATTCTTTAGTGGTTATAATAATCTAGTTTACGACTCGTACAAAGTATATATTTGCGGGTTCCCGGAAATACGACTTTAGTCTACTTTTTACTTTTTTGAAATATTAAGGTTGAAAGTTTCTATTTTCTATTTCAATTAATGTTTATTATAAACAGTAGATATATGATCACTTATTACTAATAAAGCTCAAACCTCAATCTTGAAAAAAAGTAGACTTAAGTCATTTACCTGGGAATCCACAGATATAGTTTTAGTGGTTTTTGGGATCGCTGACTACAACTTCGAGGTCATAATTGCAAAATTGGTATCAAAGTAAAGAAGAAGGGCAATTATGCAATAAATTGTTATAATATATTTAATCTATAGATAGATATAGTTCTTCAGACTTGGGTTAATAGAAAATATACCAATTAGCCTTTTGTAAAAATTAGTTACGGGCTGAAAAGTATTTTTAATTTGACATTTCAAGTCCGAGATAAAGTACTCAAATAAAAGGGAACAAAGTGTCTGGCAATATATTCATATATTAATGTAGTAACTGTTTTTAAATGAGATTTTTCTTCGATATTGCATGTTCAAGTAGAATCACTTTTCAAATAGTCTAAAAATTACTTTTCATTAATAGTATTACATTAATGTGTCCAACTACTTGAATATTTACATTTAGTTACTTTTCCTTATATTTAAAAGAAAAAGAGTAATATACTTTTTGCCCATTAGTGGTCAAAATCCGCAGCCAACGCTCATGCGCGTTTGACGGAATCATTCGGTATAAGATGGTACAATTAAAAAAAACAATTGTTCAATTAGAATTAGCATTAGTCCAATCTTTGCACGCCTGGTACAATTATAAAAATGCTTTTTTTACGAGATATCAATATATGATGGCGTGAAAAAAATGCAGAATAAAATTTGATTTTTATTAAAAAACTATGCGGGTACAATTAAAAGTACGAACGTAGGAGTAAAGTACAAATCGAAATATGTCGACTAGTATTTTCTTTATTAAAAAATACGCAAGTTCACAGGCTGGGGCGGGGTAGGTCAGAAAACAGCTCTCAAAGCCTCATCAAAATTCGCGACCCAAACATTGTACACTATCATTGTTAGATGATCGAATATGGCCGCCGCGACGATGCCGCAGTAGTTGTGCCGGTTGCGCGCGATCTTCAAAAAACCAACCTCGCCCCAGGTCTCGCCCCAGGCGTTCTTCACCAGCCAATAGTTCTTGCCGGTGCGATTGTCCGTGCCGTAACCGACTATGAGGATCGCGTGGTTTACTTCGTCCTCGCTGCACTCGGGCTGGTAGTAGATGCCTGAAAGAATTCGATTCATCAGCGACGTGAGATTGCAAAAAGGGATGAACTGATTTATCTTTGGCTATATCAGGAAGTAGAATCTCTATGATATGATATCTCTTTGTGTACTTTCATTTGTAAAAGGAAATGGGAGTAGTTGATGTATTAAAAACTATAATTGTATAATAGTATATTGTGCAACTCGGGGGGTAAGAGGGCCATAAAAATTGCCCTCCCCTTGTTACACACCATACCTTTTTTGACAAGTGCATGTAAGGCCCTTTTTTAAGCATATAGGGCGAATAGGGAGTTGCACATTTTGAGTCGTGCGCCATTTGCTTATAGAATAAATTACAATTTCATAAAAAAATATATTATCATCTTCATTTGTTCTTAACAAATTCATCCTTAGTTATACCTTGATCCTTTTTATAACCTGAGATATTTCATTATGAACATTTATCTCTTGGGTGTGCGGGACGAAAGTGACATATTATTCCCTCTTTTACATTATTCCCGCAAATGCGGGAATAAAGTAAAGTTCAGGTTCTGTGGCTTTCTCACTTTTCTTTCAATATTGAATTATTTCTTTCTTTTTCCGTGGGTCCCACTCTTCAAATCAATAAAATGGCCATAGTTACTTGGAAATAAAGTTCTATATGCAACACGGAAATAAAGTTGACTATATTCCTTTGTCGCATAATGTACTATTGTATTGTATTATGCCCATCTGAATGAAAATGGCCACTTTATTCCCTGAAAAGCCAGACCAAAATTACACTTTTTGCCCGTAAAAATGATTAGCGTAAGTAACTTTTTTCCGCAAATGCGGGAAAAAAGTGACTTCACTAGAAACTAGTCAAAACTCCTTTATTTCATCAAGTTCTACCAATAACCCTGATTCTCGATAGTCTTTTAACAATATTGACTTTTAACGGTTCATTAGTCCCGCTATTCAAGTCAAAAAGTGGTCACAGTTGAGATGGGGATAAAGTACTATATGTAACTCGAGAAAAAAGTCGATTTTTCCCTCGGGTGATACCGCTCTCGCTTCGCTTCGGGCAGTAAACTCACCCGTGGGAATATTCGACTTTTTGCCCTTGTTACATAATGTACTATTATTACTGTATTATGGTTTTGAAAAATGAAACTGATATATTTTCTTATTCTATTTATACTTAAAATTAATATAGTAAAATATAAATAAATAAACAAATGAGTGAGTGAGTGGTGATAAATAAATAAATAAAATTTATAATCATAGCTATTCAAATTAGATCTGTATATATGACCGTGTCCACGTATCATCACGTCCGTAGTTCTGCGATTTCACGTTGGTAGCTAGGAGTTAATACCTCTAAAACGCCTTGCCTGTCTCGTATATAATCTACTTCTAGTATACACATTGTAGGTTAGTTCCGATATTTGTTAGACATTTTTTCACTTATTTTACTTATACAAAGGTATCAAAAAATATAAAATTTAAAAGCAACATCACTCATTTCACTACTGGTAACACGATCTTTCCCACCGATAAGGTGCAACAAAAATCCTTCAATTTATTCTACTTTCAGTTTTGAAAAATAACGACCGAAATGAAAAAAGTAATCCCTCTCTTCCAATGTAATTAATTACCTTCCGAGTAGAACCTGAAGGTATCGATCGAGCCGTTTATACTCGCTGAAATCGGACCCACGGTGGCGATGGCCACCTTCAGATTCGCCTCGTCGTCTTCATTGATGTCGCTCAAGTTGTCCGGGCGGCCCAACTTCTTGGTGCGGCCTTCGTATGGGCCTCGGGCTCCAGGGACCGATGATCGGCCACGAACTGAAAAAACACAGCAGCCCTGCTACCGTACTCACTCGAGCAGTCCATCAGGTATTGGGCGTTCAGGACCTGAAGCATACCCGACTTCTTGAAGTACTGGTCCACCAGTGCGCATGTCTGACGGCGAAAACGAAAGGGATAAGTTACATAAGGTATAGGTTTGTGGGATGATTTTTGAAACAGGTTGGTTCAGCATTTTTCACTAAATATATTTTTAAGTATATAAGGTCACAGCAACAGTGATGTGATAGACCGGTTGAGGATTCATCCAGTTGTAACTTTTGGAAACCGCTGCTAACTGATTTAGCAGAATGCTTTCTCAAGGAGATTTAATGCACAATTATTTATTGAATATTTACACTGAAAAATTTATTTTATGAATATACCACAATGAGATTGCCAATGCTACGTTGTAAACTTAGATTAAAATGGCGCATTGTTGTTATATTAATATTTAAGTCCCAAGGTCTTTATTCGATTGAAAATAAATACGGAAAGTGGTTAATTAACTCAACAATAGTCTAATAAAATAGAAATAAAAAAAGAAATACACAAACAGTATATCCAAAAGAAACAACTGTTCAAAAATCGCATTTCTTTAATATAAAAAACTTTGAAGTATTTCTAAGATACATTAATTATGTTTATTTAACAAATATATACATATTATTAACACATCAAATACATAAAATAAAAAATTTGGCTTCAAAATATAATCAGTTCTATGATGGATTATATCTGATATACCTGCAAAATTTCCGCCCGATATACGGTGACCTCCAAAAGTTATGGTAACCACAAAATTTGACCACATATACATACACACACACACACATACATACCTACATACACATATTTTTTAAAACCATATTATATATTTTGGTTCAACGACCTCAAAAACTTCGAGATCCATCGAAATTTCAGATTTCAAAAATATCATCGTTACAAAGCATTTGAGAACAATATCTTTGAGAAAGCAAAATGTGCACTTATTCATAAACAAGGCGTAATTTCCTTACAATTTATATATCTAATGAATACTTTAAATTTTTTTTCTGAACAAAATACAATTTTAAATGCATTACATGTGATCATGTTTTGTGGTCAACATAATTTTTTAATGCATTTTTATTTTTTATTAATATTTTCTAGTTTGATTGTGACAGTTTGGTTATTATACGTGAAGTAGCCTGCAGGTACTGATTCAATATAAACTCGAAGTTTTTATGGGACCACCAGGGGACTATACTGTACAAGATAAAAGAAAAGTATGATCGAAATTGGTACATTCATTGAGGAGTTATTCTCGAACAGACGTAGAACCGTTGCCAATTCATTGCCACTTAGCTTCCTCAAACTAAATAAATTGTTCCAATATGAATTTCTTTATTCTAATATATTATTTTAAATTACTATATTTCTTTCTTATTAATAGCTCAAAACAGGTGGAATATTTTATAATCGATTGTTGTCAGAAGATAAATTACATAAAATTATACGCTTGTGATCATTAATTAATTATATTATCGATTTCTAAATATTAAAATAGAAAGATCGTTATAAAACAAAATAAATTGAGGAATCTATAATTTTTTTATAATTTCGCATGTTCATAAAAAAAAACAATTAAAAATTCGTTTGTTTAATAGAAAATGATCGCGACGTTTTCGAGATATAAACAATAAAATTAAGAAAAATATAACCTCAAATTTTTTGAAAGATAAAAGACCTTACAGTCTGGGCAAAGAGTTCAGCCAAGAGATAGTGGAAAGCTACCTATTTAAGCTCAATTTATTTTAAATATTTCCCATCATATGTTTCCGAGATATCGCCATTTAAACAAAAGATTACGGTTTCGTGTGTAACAAAAGAAGAAAGATAGCGTATAGAAAATTTCGCGTCGGAGAAAATAGGTAATTTTATGCTCTTTCAAATACATTTACACTGAAGCGATCATATTATTTCTAAAATACCAAAATAATTTACCTTATCGATTTCAGAATGTCGTAAAATAGAGAAATCGTTGTAAACAAAACCGCTCGATGAATATTAAAATTTCTTTTCAATTCCGAATCTTCATTATAATTGAAAAAATATCATGAAAAGAACGAGTGAAATTTCACTCCAACGGGTTTAGCGTGTAATTAAATCGTTCATACGTATAATTTGTACCCAGATTTATAAGAAATAAAACATACAAAATACTGATATACTTTATATCATTAATCTTTAAATACCTTTTCAATCAATATCTCAAAATATCGATGGAAAAGTTATAAAAGAAAACAGAAATAGCACCGTTTATAAGTAATTATATTCTCTTTCAAATGCACAATGAAGCGATCATAGAGACTCCCTTGGCTCAGTGGATAAGATGCTTGTCTACCGATACAAGACGCTCAAGCAGTCGAGGATTCGATTCTCGGTAAAACTTCTCGGAAAATATCGGAGTCCCAAAAAAGGGGACACATGACCATTTATTACAAAGAAAAAAATAATTAAACAATCATATTATTTCTAAAATACAAAAATAATTTACCTTATCGATTTCAGAATATTGTAAAATATCGTATAATAAAGAAGTCATTGTAAAACAAAAACGAAACGATGAATCTTAAAATTTCTTTTTAATACAGAATCTTCATTAAAAACCGAAAAAAATTGGGCCTCGATTTGCAAAAAGTCACCGAGTAAAGATCTTTATAATCTAGATAGTAAAATATACTTTACTGGAAATTTTTAGAAGGAATAATGACGTTTTAGTGAAGTTATCCTTCGCCAAAAAGAACGATTTTTTTTTCTAGAAAAAAGAAAAGAATAAAATCTTGAAAGTTTTACAAAATATTCTTATTAATGTCCCTAATCACCTCAAATTTTATCAAAAATTTTCCATGTTATATTTTCCAGATATCACTGTTTAAACAAAACACGACATTTTCGTGTATAACAGGAAAGAGAATGTAGTTCATTTAATATTTCGAGACGGACAAGATAGGTTATGTTATGCTCTTTCAAATGAATAAAAAATTAATTGAATGTATTATTTTGAACATACCAAAAAACCCGAAAAACTAAAAACCTCAAGTGAAAGTCTTTTTTTCACTTCTTCATACCTACTCTAAAGAAAGAATTCGCTTGATTTTTTGTTATTTTAGAAGTGTCTATCAAGATATGCTTAGGTACCGATGGAATGTAAAATGTATCTAAAAATACAATTTTTTTTCTTTAGAGTATAAAGAAGTGAACAAAATTTATTCGATAACTTTAGCTTATACTACAATACTATCTTAAATGTTACCGTTGTAAAACCTCAAAATCTTGATCCTACACGTCACAATAAATCATTATTTTCAATGCCATATTTAGTAAAGGAACTTTGATGCTTACACGATTCGAGGTGACATGAGGAACGAGAAATTTGACATAAGATCTAATCGATTTTTTAAAAAATATTAAAAATATATATTAAAAATATTTTTTAAAAAATTGATTGGATGTACGAAAAAGAATAATAAAAAATATTTTAACAAAAAAATGCTCCGTTGTTTTTGAAATACATGTCAAAAAGAGTCGAGTAACCGCCGCGAAAAAAATTTTCGTTCATCATGTCACCTCGAATCGTGTGAGGATCAAAGTTCCTTTAATTTATTAAATATGGTATTGAAAATAATAATGTGACGTGTAGAATCAATATTTTGAGGTTTTACAACGGTAAAATTTAAGATAGTTTTGTGTTTTGATAGTATAAAATTTTTTAGAATGATTGTTTTTAAACATAAGAAGTTATTTGGACTCGTGAAAAGAAAGTTTTTTATTGGGTTTAACCCAGGCCGGCCCCCTTAATGAAAACCTTTTCGTTTTTGATAGTGAATACGTACAATTATTATTATGATTTTTGATGACATCGTTTTCGGCTCGCAATATACACGCGGACAAAAAAAGGCCACTTTTCACCCTTGGTACACAATGTACTATTGTTCCAAAGTGCAATGAAAAAGACAACAATGAGCTTTGCACTCGACTTACCACGGCGAAGGCCCAGCACGCGCCGCAGGTGAAGCCCTAATCGTGCACCGTCGTCATGGCGCCCCATTGCCGCCAGTTCACGAGCTGAGCTCCGGGACGCCCTGGCAGGACTTCGGTACGACAAACTTCTTGCCGCGGAGCTCACACTTTGGCGTGATAATCTCTGTAACCGGATGCATGTAGTTATCTTACTCCTTGGACAGCTGAAAAAGTCGAACTAACATAGTTTTTGCCATTTTTGAAGTCTCTTTAACGTTCTACAAAGTATAAGAAGGTCATTGGAAAACTTGGCACCCCATAGTTTCTGAGTCTGCTCTCTTTAAATACTTGGAACGTTTTTTCTCTTATCTAAGCGTTCTTTCAATTTGGCGGCTTGAATGAAAAACTCAAGCAAGTATTTTAATTTTTTTCTAAAAGATTATAATTTTACTAATGAAAACGTTGTCAAGTCGGATTAAAACCGTGGATCTGGTGGCATGTAGACTTTGAGATACAGCAACATTTTTAAAACACAATATAACGGCGATAACTCGGAAATTTTTTATTTGTGAAGTTAAACTGATTGTCTGAATGCTATATTGAATTTTAAAATTTATTATGTAGATTTGTAAGTTCGTTCCATTATTTTACCTGAACCGAAATTTCTTTATGCGTAAGTGGCCTACGATCGTAAAATATAAAAACTGTGTGATATGCAAATATTTTGAAGAAAGGATCCAATTGTATTTGATTTTTTAGTTGGGTTTTGTAATTTTACTGCACCTATTAATTCTAGGTATAGTATCGAAATTACTTTAAAATTATCAAAAAAGATATTGGATTTTGTAAATTTAGCCTTGGTATTTTAAAGTCTGTAGGGGAGACTACCGCTGTTGCAAGACTCTGTCAAACGAAGCAAAATGTATGAAATCCTAGTGCTCCTTGGCGTACCAAAAAAACTCCTAAAATTAATTCAAATATGTCTGAACGGAAGCACTGGAAAGGTCCGAGTAGGCGGTAATGTATCCGAATCGTTCATGATACGCGACGGTTTGAAACAAGGTGACGGGCTTTCAACGGTACTCTTTAACCTGACGCTAGAGCATGTTGTTAGAAAAATGCAGGCTAGCGAGCTAGGCGCAACACTCAACGGAACAACGCAAATTTTAGGCTATGCGGATGACTTGGATATAGTGGGAGATAATGGTGAAACGGTGGCGAGAAATGCGGAAATCCTTATAAATGCGGCTAAAAACACGGGGTTAGAAGTGAGCGAATCGAAAACGAAATATATGATCATGGAGAAACTGGGCATTCGCGAAGCAGAGGGGGATCTCAGAGTCGGAAATTTCACTTTTGAAAAGGTTAGCGAATTCAGATATTTAGGTACAACTATAAATGATCGAAACGAAATTAAAGCCGAGATTAATAAGAGACTTCATTCGGGTAATGCCTGCTTCTACGCTGTGAACAGATTACTTAAGTCAAAGCTACTGTCGAAAAATGTCAAAATAAGGATATATAGGACTATAATAATGCCGGTAATCTTGTATGGGTGCGAAACCTGGGCGCTCACTAAAGCGGAAGAAAATCGTTTTAGGGTATTTGAAAATAAGGTTCTGCGGAAAATATACGGGCCAAAGAAAGATGAGGAAACTGGGGAGTGGAGGAAACTGCACAATGACGAGCTACATAATTTGTACGCGTCACCAAATATTAACAGAATAATAAAATCACGGAGACTAAGATGGGCAGAGCACGTGGCAAGAATGGGCGATGATCGAAAGCAACGCGACCTCTTGGTAGACCTAGACGCAGATGGGAGGATAACGTAAAATCAGACGTAACTGAAATTGGGCGGAAAGGCGCGAAATGGATGGGGTTGGCACAAAATAGGGAAACGTGGAAGGCTTGCGTAGATGAGGCGATGAACTTTCGAGTTCGAAATGCCATTTAAAAAAAAAAAAAGGGGAGACTACCGCAGTATGACCACTCATAGCTATTTTAGTTGTACTTTTGTGTACCAAGGTGAAATAGAAAGTTTCAAAATGGAATTAGTTGTATGCGTGGATCTTTTTGACGTGATAAATTAGTTTTGGCTAAAGTTAATAATCTGTTTTTGAAAAAGTGTCTACCAGTATGACTACTTAACATTTACAGCAGTGTATTTATGCTCTAAATGCTTAAAAATTTTGCTTCAAAGATAGGTAAAAGATATAAAATAGTATGTTGTTTAAATCTATTTTAATTTAAATCATACGAACTAATTAGAATGTAATTATCTTATATACTAGGCATGTAATTAACTCTCGGGAAATATATATTTTCACCGATACTTATAGACTCTTGGATGATGTACAAGAAATTTTTTTTATATTGCCCGTTTTTGGCGATATAACTACCTTAACCCTCGGGAAATATGTTTTGAAATTAACGGCTTTTTCGTTATTCTTGCGAGAATCTTCGGAGTTGTAATTTAAAATGCAGAACCTAATATTAATTATATAATATTTAAGAGAACTATAACCTGCATCTAATCCAGAATATAAATTACTGCCATCTAGCGGTATGAGTCCAATAGCAATGGGCGGTCATACTGACAGACTCTCCCCTATGTCACCAAATTACAACTTTTTAGAAAATAAAGTGAAAATTTTCTTTTTATATTTCATTTAAACTGCTATATTAGTTAGACACTTCGATAAAACAAAAAACAGTCGGTGGATTTGAAAAGAGCAGGCTCAATAACTATCGGATTCCGAGTTCCCCGAAGATCTGTCAATGTTTTTTCACGTTATCTAAAAAGGTAAGAAGGATGAAAAATGTGTGCCATTTCAGAAATACTGACGATCGGGAATATCATGTACACATATTATAAAATATTAAAAATATAAAATTTTAATTAAAAGGTTGACTTTTTACGTGTTATTATGTTGTTACGCGATTAACGGATGTTAGGAATTAAATTTGTATAGGTCAGTAAAAAAAGAAAAGTTGCTAATAAAACTTGTTGCTAAGTAACTAGCGTTGAAAGACCCATAAAATTATTAGAATTTTTAATCTGAACCCAAACATCGTTATACTCAGATGATGTTGGCAGTCAGGGAATTAATAATATCAAAGGTGTCATTAGAATTTCGTATACTACACGATAAATTCTATCAATTTAAGGCATAAAATAAGTCTGGACATGTAACAAATGAATTAGCAAAAATAAAAATTCATTTTTGTATAATTAAAATATGAGATAGATATTTACTCTAAATATGTTTATGCTAAATTTAAATGAATCGTTTTATATTTAAATAAAAAATAATAGCTAAAATAGGCTTACCATATCACTGAATTTGTACATCTTGACCTTGAAAGAGAAGCCCACATCATATTTCTTGTTGTGCTCGTCGATCTTGCACTGATTTTCATGGAAAACCATTCGCCTGAAATTTTACTCCACATCACTATCATAATTGTTTTTATGACGTGGCTTTAAACATATGATTATTACTTTTACAAAAAATTCTGTTTACAAAAAATGTAAACATATTTATGTATTGTAAAATATATTATTTCCTTTTAACATTTAAATTTATTTTGAACTTATAATAACTTAACCTTGCATTAATGAATGATGGAAACCCAGAGTAAAATCACATTGTTTAGTGCAGAAATTATGATAAAAAGAGTAAAGCTTAAAAAGATTTCAATGCTTGGTAAATACCATGATATTGGTTTTCCTTTTTTTCACTGCAATCTTATAGTGATAACTACTCATTCCAATTTGGCGTCATCACTTGTAAAATTGATTGTAAAAATAAAATTTGGGAAATACGCGTTAATCATGCATTAAGTTATTTTTATCTTAAATTCTATTAGATTATTGTATCAATTTTTATGTATCTTAAAAATTATTCAGTGTACAACTTTTAATTGCGGGTATCGATGTGATTATATGTATACCGAATAAAAATAGAGCATTTCATTAAAATCTCATTTTCTGGAACAGTCACAGTGAGTTAATAAAAACTATGTTTACGTAAAATCGAATCGATGATGAAGCAGTCAATTTTTCCTTTACCAAAATTGATTCTAATATTATAGCAATATTTCTTGTGGTATATATCTAAGTTTTCTTTTCTATCTACTTGTTACGGATTGTTAGTATACATTTATTGACTTTATTGTATAAACGTATAGCGTTGAATAGGTGAACATTTCAAAAAACTTAGATGATTCTAAATTTTATGTTTGATAGAATATGAGATTCTATTTTTAATTTTTAAAGTTAAAATAATTTTTTTCTATAAAAATGTTAATTTTAGATAATAAGAATAAATTGTTGTAGCAACGTCATGTATATGCTATTGGTCATGAAGGATAATTTCATACAATCAAAATGAATGATCATCACGAATAAACATTATTACGCAATTGTAAGCGATCTATTTTCGTCATGCTGTTGCTTTTAGCCGATGACTCTTTTTAAGACTAGCAAAACAATATTGACAGTGCAAATGTTAGTTTGAATGTTATCATTGATTCGCTTATGTTCGCATGGTTAACATTTCGATCGCCTTTAAATGAGAGAAACACCACATGTAATTGTTAAAATGAGTTTAGTGGGATTATCCTAATAAGAGTTGATTACGACCACTACTAAATTCATTTTCTTTTGATTCATTACGCGAAAAATTTTTACGATTCCAAATACGCAAAAAGCTACAAAACATTCTTGCGTCCTGCCTGCATACGACGTATTCGCATAATCTTAAATCTATAATTACTGATATATACGTATATATGAAATGCGTCTAATAATTACACGAACTATTATCTGATATCTATTATGTGAAAGTATTAGTAATTAATTAATTAATGAGGTTCTGATAAAACTCTGAAATTTCAATTTTGATATTTACTGATTATGAATATTATAACCATATAAGTGATTTTAAGAATTCTATTTGATAAACCCTTTATAAATTATGTCACAGAAATAGATTTAATTTCTTCGATCTGCTAACGATATGCAAAGCAGGTCAATCTATTATTAGACTCTATTCATTTATATACAATTTTGTAGTACGAATAATAAAATAACAAAATATTTTCGATTTTTCTATTTTAGGCACCTGCAGTGGATTCTACATGTCCCACCGTTTCACACCGCCGAAGTCATTGCAAACGTATCCAATATATCAATATACATACTTTCAAAAAACCTCAAACAATTTTGTTATGTTTTCGATACTTGTAAAACGTTACAAAAGTACTTGAGAAAGTACCAAGTACAAAATACTTGGGTATGTATGAAGTTCACAAGTACTTTAAGTACTTTTTTAAATAACAAAAATACTTACAAAAACTACTTCAAGTACCATTCTCAAGTACAGAAAATTTCTGTTCAAAAAATAGTGGTATTTTAAGTCCCATTGTAAAGTACAATATTACTTACAAAAAGTACTTCAAGTACAAAGATTCCATACAAATAAAAATAAAAACAAATTATAAAAAGTTCTTGTGAAAAGTATGTGCAGTATACTTCCTTCCAATTACTGTTTTTCTTGTAAAAAGTATTAGATGATACCTTCCAATTAGATTCGTGCTTCTAAATAATACTTGAAGTACTTTTTTCCGAGCTCTGTTATTTTTTTGAAAAGTACTTATAGAAGTAGTTTTGTGGGTACTTGTGAGATGTCGTTAAACAACTTTGTTATAAATACATTGGTACTTGTGAAAAGTACTTAAAGAACTATTTTGAAGTACTTTTGTACACTTAATTTATTTTAACATGTATTGCAATACTTGTTCAGTGGTACTTGAGCGACTTCGTACGTTAATACATTCTTAAAGCACTGTATTAGAATAATATTATTAAAATATTTCGGTACTATTTCTTTACAAGTAAAGTCCATCATTACTTTGACAATGAATTTTTCAATTCTATAAATTAATTATCCACCACTATATCTTACAAAGAGTGTATGAAGTTCAGATATTATCGAAATATAGCCAATTGTATACCAAATACCCAAATTTTACTCAGAAAATATAATCAAAAAGTAGGTAAAAGCAGACAGAAGTAGCTTTAATTTCCACTTTGTTTCGTATAAAAATATTAATTCCTTGTAATGTTATTAATTGTCAAAGAATGTGATGAATAATGCATGAAAAGTTGACTTTGCAAGGGATTAATATTTTTATACGAAACAAAGTCGAATTTAAAGCTATTTCTGTCTACTTGTACCTACTTTTTGTACCTTATTTCTTCTGAGTAAAAGCTTGCGGAGTTATGATCTGAAGTAGTGGTACCATTTTTTCACCATAAAGCGGGTATTTGGAACCCAATTGGCTATACCTCGATAATAGAGGCTCGTAAGCCAAAACGCCGGGTGCTGGGGTTCATTATTAGGCATCGGAAAACACAACTCAAACCTTCATCAAAATTTGCAACCCGCACTTCGTACACTTTCCTAGTTAGAGTAGAAAATTCACCTGTCCTAAAAAACACCTGTCTCAACTACGACTCCACTCGCCCGCGCTCATAAAATAAAACAAAAGCATTTTGCATCTCGCTGCATACTTTGAAAACGGCCCAGTCCTTATCGTTGTCCAGAGTAGATAAGCTATGGGGGTTCTGGCCCACCCGGCTTCTGGCCCACCTGGGTTAGAACCCCCATGGGGTTTCTGAGTCGCCGCCAACCCCTCCCCTACCTGACTGTGAATTCTGGCTCACCTCCTCCCTCCACCCAGCCGCGGAGGCGCCACCTGGCCACGGATCCCGAGGCGCCACCAAACCCCGGGCCCAAAACTGCGCGAAGTTCGGAACACACGCCCGGACCTGCGCGAGCCCCGAGACGCCACCCAGCCGCGAGCCCGCATCGCGTGTCCCGACCAGTACGCAGCGCCACATCGCAGCCAAGCAGAAAACGTCAGCACACCTTTCCCGCAAAAGGTATTTTGTGCGTGTGAGTGTGAGTATGTGTGTGTGTGTGTGAGCAAACGAGGCTCTTGAGAATCCAGTCGAAAGAGCTGCACAAACGAGGACTAGTGTAGTGTTGTGAAAATCTCGTTGATGGAAAATTCCACTCGATCGCCTAGCGTTGAATCATGTATAGACCTGAAAGAATAATATGTAATATTGTAGATTATTTATGCTTACCATTAAAGTGGAAAGGCGAAGGCCCCAACCAATGCCTTACCTGTGAGGTTCTCCGCGTAGTATAACATCTCCATATATGAGAGTTGTTCAATACGTCCTTAGAAAAAGATAGAAAAAAAATATTTGTTGGGTAATTTTTCAACATGATCTTCTATTAGCTTTATACATTTTTCCAAGCGTTTTCCAAATTTTTTAATCCGTCCAAAAAGTAGGATTTCCGAAGCTCCTCAAAATAGGCATTTGCTTGAGCGATGACCTCCTCGTTCGTTGTAAACCGTCGTCCGCCAAGCCATTTTTTCAAGTTTGGAAATAAGAGAAAGTCACCTTCAAAAATCCACTGTTTTTACTGTTCTTTTGTCTCTGGAGTGTAATAGTGTTTTTTGTTTCATTCACAGTTATGTATCGGCGCAGAAACTCTTCAGGATTGCAACAGAAAAGCGCCGAAACAGTCTCAGAGTCGACCACACTGTGTTGCGAGTTCTCCACTGTGAGCAAATGCGGCACCAATCATGCCGAGATTTTTTTCATACCCAATTTTTCATGCAAAATTGACGCGACTGGACCTTGCGATATACCTGTGGCCTCAACTATTTCGCGAACTTTCATTCGTCGATCACTTAAAATCATATCGTGGATTTTGTCAATCATTTCGGGGGTAGTCACTTCCACTAGGCGTCCTGAACGATGTTAATCTTTTGTGGATGTACGGCTATGTTTAAATTCATTCCGCCTAATTGTAAACAGTTGAAAACACAGGAGCAGATGTGCCATGAACATCATCCAACTCAGCTTTGATTTCTTTCGGTGTTCAGCCTTTTAAATGTAGATGTTTAATCACCGCTCGAAAGTCACTTTTTTCCATTGTTATGAATAAACGACAATTGTTTACTTCAATCGACAATAAAAATGGAACTATGTGGTGGATAGAGCTGAATCTTTAACAGCTGCCTAGTTAGTAGTGCTGTTCACTAAGAAAAATTCATTTTCGATACTACGAGCGCCATCTCTTGGATTTTCTAAGGACTTATTGAACGACCCTCGTACTTCCTCTTTATGGTTTCTATTAATGGAGACTCTCAGTGAACGCACTTGACAAATTTTCTTCCAAAAAAAATCAGAGGTATTGACCGAGATTTGAACCCGAACCACTAACGTGGAAGTTTGAGCCGTAATCCACTGAGCCACTGAGGCTCAGTCTCTCCCTATGCATGAACGGGTATATGCACACATGTTGGTATGTGAGAGTGTATGTTTGCATAGGAGGAATCCTAACCTCAAAACTTTGTTCAATAGTCAAGAAACTCGACAGTAACCAATCTACCTTACCGACCTTTACTATTATCAATCAACAAAGGGCGGTAAATTCAAATTTTTCAAATTCCAACCATTTGTTAATAGAGAATAAATTGAAATTATTGACACCTACAGAGGACGCTGCAAAATGGCGGTAAATTCAAATTGGTTTTCACATTGGAGCGAAATATTCAAATTTGGACTTACCGACTGATAGCAGCAGTTATCCGGTTAAAATATGAGAAGATGGTGGAAAGTTTTTTAAATCAACAATTACATCAGTATATGTGCCCTCCGTCACGTAATTCATTGAAGATAAAGTTAATCTCGTCATTATGAATCCCACATGGATTTTTAGCCATAATTACTCGAAGACGATCGACTAACAGATTAGGATAATCCTAAACATCAAATCCGTATTATCGATGTCTCTTTCTTCTCCAATTCTCGTATGAATCATCAATATATGATTCGACTTGGAATCTAGAACCAGAATTCGACTGTAATATTGGTGAACTAGTAGCAATCATATGATTACTATCATAAGTGGATGGAATAGATTCATCTACACTATATCAATGTTTCGTGGAGAATTGGTAGGCAGTGATTCTTCATCTTCCTTCTTGCTACTCTCATCGGAAGTATCGCAATTTAAAAAAAAAATTGCGAATCTTCTCTTTTGGAGTCTGAAGATTTGTTGTTGACTTTATAGATGAGGGTTCATTCTGCAGATTACATCTTTTCACCTTGTTCATATTAAGATTATGATCATTCTTCTGAATATCAGGTGTATCGTTCGACAATACTGTAGAATATGTATTACTATATCGAAATCCATTCCTACTCTTGCACTGGGGAATGGGGTCAGTCATAGATTGTTTCTTCTCGAAACTATAACCATCTTGATCAGTAGACTGGAAGATAGGATCAATAAACTTATTGAATTTATTATTCTTTAAACTATGAATCGACTGATCTACGCTGAACGTTTTTTATGAGTACTCGTAGTTTTAACTATATTATGATAGTTTGTAATATCTGCAGAAATGATAAGATTTTCATTAGGTACTTTTTTGAATAGTAATTCAATCAACCCTTCAGTTATAGGATATCTTATATCGTTTACTTTGACATGATTATCTTCAAACTGAATAGACAAGTTACTCAACATAAGCTTATTTCCTTATTTATAAACTCCATACACAGTATCAAGGTATCTTTTATAATTTTTATTGAGCTTCTTCCAGAGATACTTATGAATGAGAGCAACAGTCTTCTCATTGCTGAATGAAAGATCTCGCACTGAATTGTCTATGTTTTGAGTTTTATCAGACTCATTAATGTCCTCAGACATCACATGCTTAATTCCTATATCGGTAGTGAAATTTTCAAGCGGATCAATGATTTATTCCAAAGAATCCGCTTCTACACTTGCACTACACTGTCTTAGAGATTTGCATTTGCTCATGATACCCTCTCACGATATACAATGAATATCCTCTCGTAGGTTTTCCATGTTGTCGCTTTAACAGCTCTCGGTAGAATGATGTTTATTTAAAAGCAAGTGCTCTATTTATAGCAAAATCAACATGTTAGCATAAATACAGTGACATAAATTTGTCACTCTATGGCATAAAAATGTTACTCTGTGATTTAACAGTAGAATCACACATTTCACCTTTATCAATCCAACTGTTTTAGAAACTGTCGAATCCCAACCATTTGACGTGTATTTGGTTTCCACGTTTCTTGAGAACTTTTTCCATTAGTATATATTGGGATATTTAACTTTTAACAGTTCTTGCTTGTAGTATCCACGAGTTATGTGTTAACCTTAATAGTCTGACAAATGGTAAGTAACAAGATTCGTGGTTGCGATTTTATTCACAGTAAATATCTCAGTGGACCAGTTGGCTGTGTATCCCTTCTCAAACAATTGTTTAGTCTTACTTACACGTACTTTGTCACCAACCTTAAATTTTGGCTTCTTCTTCTTCACCGATTGACTCTCGCGAGAAAATCGTTTCTTCGTTAGGCTTTATACCAATAATTCGATGTTTACTGTCATTATACTTTGACATTAAATCCGACAAGATATCGAGCCACTGATAGTTTCCTTCTAGACTGAACTTTATCCACATTTTATTTTTGTGGGTACGATTGAAGCGTTCGCAAATGAATGCTTTGAGATTATTGTCCGTCGAGTAGAGATTGATCTTGTAGCGTTTCATGAGATTCTGGAGGTTCGTATTGTAGAACTCCTTACCTCTGTCTGTATGCGAAGTTTTCGGTACTCTACCTTGACGCAATATAGACTTCATAGCTGCTGCAACTTCCTCTCTAGTTTTTCGCTTGATTGGTACAGCCCAAACATATTTGGAAAATATGCATCTGATGTATCTGAAGCCTTTGTTCTCTCGATCATAAGGCTGCATCTCCACCAAATCCGCTTGCCAAGTTTCATCCATTCCTCGTACATCGTACTTTCGACGTGGATAATTACGTCGAGCAGGTTTATGAAGCTCCTTAAACAATACTGCTTTCTGATGCATCATCATTATTTTGAGTCTCTGTCTTATGTAATATTTGACTGTGAGATTTGAAATAACATATCATACAATGTTTGAACAGCTTCATCAATTCTTTTAATTTTATTTTCGTATTCCTCCTTGAAACCATTAAGCTCTGATTTTATATCATCGAGTTCAAACCTTAAACCAGTAATAACTTGGTATAAGCTCCGAACTAATGATTTAATCAAGCTCTATAGGTGTGTTTAAATTGACGGTGTCACTCAGCTGTTGAGCAGTGGCAAAGTTGCACAGTCTCTTGTTTTCCAAGTCATACTGACCATCAACTGTGATTTTATATCCGATGCCAGGAGGACCTCGACTTCCCTCGCTTCGTTTAAGATTACGTCCTAACAGATCGACACTCATCTTGATACAGTTTTAGCCAATAAAGCTTGGCAGTGGGTTTTAGCAAAAGACTCTGATATTGGTGAGAAGGCAGCTATGTACGCTGTAATGAACGCCATAAAACTAAAGTCTTCACTTGGAATGGGAATGGAAGAGAAGAAAGTCATTACTACTCTGCAAAAGATAGTGAAGGCTGCTTCCAAGTCGGTTGTTCTAAGCAAGAGTGCGCGAAGAGTCATTCTTTCTAGCCTGGAAGGTGCTCATGCAACAGTCAAAAAGGCAGGTGACAGACATAATGTAATTCCACGTGTACTACCAGTCCCATTCAAAGTAGGTGGATTCTTACCATTCGGGCTGCTGGAATATTAATTAGAGAAGTGTCAGAGATATAATGAGATAATGGAGGACATAGATCTAGGTAAAGGTCTATATCTAAAACCACATAAAACAGGTCTTAGTCTTTATCTGAAACCTTACGGCAGAAGTGGTTTAAGAAAAAAAAAAGTTCCTTAAAGTAAGATTAGCTCAAAGAGCCCTTTCATCGTAAATTTCGATGATGAGAGTGGTCCTAGAATGCACTGGGTGGCTTATCGTAAACGAGGTAACAACGCAGTTTATTTCGATAGTTTCGGTGATCTTCAACCACCCGTAGACTTGATGTTATATTTAGGGGTTAATGATATTTAGTATAATCCTGAGAAATATCAAAACTTTCATACGTTCAACTGTGGTCATTTCTGTCTAAAGTTCTTAAGCAATAAGCTGGATTATTACCTGGCTATAAAGGACCTGCATGGGCAAGAGTCTAATCATTATGTGTTATACAGTAATGGAGAATATTTTCCACCTATTCGGCGGCGCTCGGAGCGCCAGTCAATCAACTCCCAGCCGCCCTATCGAACGAACGTGTGTCATTCTTCCACGCGACTCTGTATTTTGGAGCATTCTTAGAACAATAAAGGACAGCAAATCTACCTGAGTCTACACTGGAGTTACTCTACTTTCTACCTAATTCACTGGCTTCTCTTCGTAACATTATCTTTTGAACATTTTTTCCAGGATCAAAACTTATATAGTAATGATATGAAGTAGGGGTACCATTTTTCATTAAAATAACGCATATTCGGAGTAAAATAGCTCGTATCTCGAGAACGAGGGCCCATTGGAACAAAATACGGGTACTGGACTTCATTTTTAGGTACCGGAAACCACCTCCCAAAGCCTCATCATAAATCGTTTCACACGCGTGAGACTCTCCTTGTCAGTATTCTTAGGTTACTAACATACATAATGTTAAACAAAAGTTTACATTATTTATATAAAAAGTTATTTTTTTGGTATGTTTCAAATACTTTTTATTACTATATATATATATATATATATATATATATATATATATATATATATATATATATATATATATATATATATATATATATATACATCAACATTATACCCTGTTAAAAAAATCGAGCTAGAAATCCTGTTTAAAAATACAAGTAATTTACCAGGTAGATTTCCACAAGCACTCGATAGGATTAAAGTTTTTTTGATTTTCTAAAAATTCATATTTTGGGACTTAGATTACTTTTCTTTTTACCTGTTCAATTCACTATTTGTATTATTACAAATACTCACAAAATTCCTCATTACGAAATTATGCTATGTCGTGTAGGGTAATTGTAACTGCCACAATATATGCTATGGTGAACCGGAAAAACGACTCAAGTCCATTTTTTGTAATTTCGAGATATTCAGGTTTGAACTTTTAAATTGCCTTTAAACTTATGCAAAATAAAAGATAGATTATGAAAAAAGAGAACTAATAGATGAAATTTTGCAACTTTTGACTTTTTCTAATGAAAATATACCGTGCGCGGGTACAAAAGCACTACATAGTCCTCATTTCAAAAAGTGGACTTAAATTGTTTTTCCGCTCACCGCATATATATGACTTCAACAATATAAAATCGTAACATTTACTATACGATATTGTAAAATAGAAAAATTGTGTTTAGTCGTTTTGTAAGAAAATATAACATTTGTTAAACCTTTTTTTAAAGCAATTTTTACAATATCAATAGCGTTTTATTTTTCTTGTACTTTGATTATATTGATATGACTTTTTCTTTGCACCCTCTACACATTGACTATGTACCGTTAAACAATGGCTACTTTTTGTTAATTTCTCCATGTTAAATTCCTATAAAAGAATTTGGGTAGCCGAAAAATCGGTGGGCCGATACCGAATTCGTGGGAACACTATTTTTGCCATTTTCTGCATGCTCTAAAGAACAAGAAAAAAGTTGTCCCAGAGATTTTTGTCGATTTCCTAATTTTTTTTTAAGTGGCACTTGAAACTTCATCGCCTCATCTACGCAAGCCTTCTACGCATCCCTATCTTGTGCTAACCTCACCCATGAAGCACCCTCCTGTCCGATTTCTATTAGATCTACTTTCACGTTGTCTTCTCATCTGCATCTAGGTCTGCCTAGAGGTCGTGTTACATTTGGCTTGCACTTCATAATTCGCGCTGCCGTACGGTCGTCTTCCATTCTTGCTGCGTGTCCTGCCCATCCTAAGCTGCGAGATTTTATTATTCTGTTAATATTCGGTGACGCGTACCAATTGTGCAATTCGTCATTGTGCAGTTTCCTCCATTCCCCGGTTTCTTCATCTTTCTTCGGCCCGTATATTTTTCGCAGAACCTTATTTTCAAGAACCTTAAACCGGTTTTCCTCCGCTTTATTGAGCACCCACGTTTCGCACCCGTACAGAACCACCGGCAGTATTATAGTCCTGTACATTCTTATTTTAACGTTTTTTGACAGCAGCCTTGGCTTTAGTAATTTACTCACGGCATAGAAGCAGGCATTACCCGAATGGAGTCTCTTGGTTATCTCGGCTTTAGTCTCCTTTCTATCATTTATAGTTCCTCATATAATCTTTAATTTTACAAAGTAATTTTTCATCATTCATATTTTATTTTTAGCAATAAATTCAATTTGCGACAAAAAAGAATGATAAATAATAATAAATGTTATACTTTAAATCACACTTTATACCTACAAAAACTACTGTACATTAATATTGCAAAAAAATTTTGATCAATTAAGTGCATTGAGAATTAGCAATATACTTAATTGATCTGTATGTATATAATTCAAAAGAAATTACAAAAGAAATTTAAAAATGTATATTGCTAATTGTAAATACACTTAATTGATAAAAATTTTGGTCTCTGGCTTCAGTCAGCCTTGTAGTGACGAGTTACGTCCTCTTAAATTCACGGTGAACTACGTCGTTTTTAAACGTACCCTGTAAAAAGTATTCGATTAAAACGTATTATTTTCACTCCTTGTTGTCCAGATAGTGGCGTAGACATTCGGGTAGAACATCTTAGCCAAAACATCATGAATGTCATAGATTAACTAGCTTCACTGAAGCAATTTATACCACAGAAAGAAGATCTTCCTTCGTGGGTTGACGCCGATCTCAAAGATCTGTATAATTAGCGTGATGCTGTACGTCGGCGATACAAGTGTACTCGGAATGATGATTTACAGGGGGAATATCAGTCTCTCGCTACGGAGGCTGAACAACATACTACACAAGCGCGAGAAACGTTCATCCATAACAGAATTTTTGACGCTTTGAGGACAATAAAAATGTTTGGAGGGAACTTCGAAGTCTTAGACTTCTGTCTAAAGCCAATGAAGAGCTACGCGGCTTTACTCCAGACGTGTTGAACACTCATTTCGCTGGGGTATCCGTTTCCTATTCCGAGCGTGAGGCGGATTAGCATGACATTTTGTCGATGACTAGTGATGATGGCTTCACTTTTCGTCACTTTTTCGCGAAGTCTTTACCGGTCATTGGACATCACCTGGCCACCCTATTCAACTCCTCACTCTCTTGTGGAGTCTTTCCGGGGCCTGGAAGAGGGCTCATTTGGTGCCTCTTAAGAAGACAGCATTCCATCTGCCGTCTCGGACTTTTGTCCAATTGCCCTTTTGAGTTTTCTTTCCAAGGTCAATGAATATCATAGACCCCCACCAAACTGGCGATCGGCAACATCACTCTACGAAACAGCATTACTAAGACTGACTGAAGACATTTGGACTGGTATTGAAGATGAAAAACAGTTACTCACCATCTTACTACTGTTTGATCTAAGTAAAGCGTTTGACACGATCTCCCTCTCAAAATTGCTTCGTAAGCTGATCATGATGGGATTTTATAGGCTTGTAGTCTTGTGGGTCAAGTTGTACATTACGGGACGTAACCGGCGTGTAGTTAATAAATTAAATGGAGAATCAGTTTGGCTTTCAACCAACCTCGGCGTCCCACAGGGCTCGGTTCACGGGCCCTTCTTGTTTAGTCTTTAAATTAACGATCTTAAAGAAGTAAGGTCTCTTTTCAAGAGTTCAAATAGAACATTATCCGATAGTGTCACGCATTTGCTATACGCGAACGTCTTGCAAACCTACACGCTAGTTACTAGGGACAATCTTCGTGAAGGCGTGGATCGTTCGTCAGCTATGACGCGTGCTATGTCGGCTTGGGCTTCCGATAATGCCGTGCACCTTAATACTGATAAAACTAAAGCTAGTATTTTTGGCATTTTTCTTGTAATTTTCGTGTCATATCTAATTTACGAATTTATCAACGTTAACAGAATTTTTAGACTTTCGGAACCAAAGATATATCTTCTATTTCATTATTTCTTAATAATATCACTCGAAAAATCTTATTGCATGCTATTAATATAGTACAGCGCCAAATCTGTAATTCAAATGACACGAAAATTACAATGTCTATACACGGAAATAAGTTTTGTACAGCTGTTGTCCAGGCTGGTATAACAGTTGCTCAAACCTCTGAGAATTCTGCGCTCCCATCGTGTTGCACAGCTACTCTCTCATTTTTGTACGTCTGCTGCCCAAAAGTCGGACATGCGCTGTACGAAATCGATGTGAATTGGCGGGTTCTGTTACATGGGAGTCTGCTGCGCAGCTGAATTATACGCTTCATATATCGCGTTGTTTTATATTTGATCGTCATGCAAGATGGATAATTTTATTGTGTATATCACCATATATATCCTAATTACCGACATCGGAAATGTTCTAATTACAACATTCGATAATGTTCTAATTACTGACATCATGTATATGTCCTAATTATCGAGACCCTGTATATGTTCTAATTACCGACACCCTCGATATGTTCTAATTACAGACACCTTGTATGCGTACCAACTACCGAAACCTTGTACGTGTACCAATTACCGACAGTCTGTAGATGTCCTAATTACCGAGGCCCTGTATATGTTCTAATTACCGGCACCCTGGATATGTCCTAATTATCGACATAATGTATATACAAAATTTCGGTAATTACGACATTACATTTACATGATGTCAGTAATTAGAACATTATCGAATGTCGGTACGTAGGACATATACAGGGTAATGCACATGAACGTTTTAAGTGGCAACAAAATGTTAATTCTAACCTCATTTTTATATACAAATGTTAATGTATGAAAATCAATAAAAATTAACAACACGTGTCCTTAACAGTTCTTAAGTCTCACAAGTATTTTGTGTCAGGAATATATGTTAAAAATCGTAAGAAATTGATTCGGTAATTGAGAGTTACGATTTTACTTACGGGGCGATCTTTGTCCTTGTTTGCGTGCATCAGCGATACGGCACGACTCGGAGAGCGGCGGTCCCGTCATTTTGGACCACAGTTGCCCGAGTCACTGACGCACGAAAGCTGGAGAGCGCTGCGCTACTGGCGCTAGTTGTGCAGATGTGCGAAACTTATTTCCGTGTAACGAGACAATGTAATTTTCGTGTCATTTGTGTTACAGATTTGGCATTTGTACTACATATATAACATGCGACAAGATTTTTTGAGTTATATTATTAAGAAATAGTGAAATAGAAGATATATCTTTGATTCCGAAAGTCTAAATATTCTGTTAACGTTGATAAATTCGTAAATTAGATATGACACGAAAATTACAAGAAAAATGCCAACAAAAGACAATTTTGGAAACCAATGACATATTTCCGTTTTTATATATTATAATACTCTAAAATCTTTTCGCCTTGTTTCATTTTCTTGAAAAGCATTTAAATACATAGGACACCATGCATCTGACTTTTTTGACAATCACCCATGTATATAACAAGCAAGTTGAAAAGTCGTCGAAACAAAAAAGTTATCCAACCTAATCCCTTGGTAACCCATTGTCTTAATCGGTGACTCCCAAAATTGACACTATCGCAGTTACCGTAGGACATTTTTTCACAATTTTTTTGTAACAGAATTAATAAGGATAATGATTATTTTTTTTATCAATTTAAAAACTCTTTAGATTTTTTAGATCAAAAGACTGAAAATTTAAAAAAATATTCTACGACAACTGTAGTAGTGTCAATTTTGGGAGTCACCGATGAGTACAATGGTTAGCAATGGGTTAGGTTGTATAATTTTTTTTCTTTTTACGATTTTTAAACTTCTCCGTTATGTACATAATATAACGTGATATCTTGTGTACAAATATCTAATGCAAAAATATTCGGCTGCCACTGTCTCGTTCTGGGCGCATCTTACTCCGGCATGCTGTCCGGGGTGGCGAACGCCAGGATGCCCGCGACCTGGAGCACGTTGAGCAGCAGCTGGATGCCCAGAGAGAGGTAGAGCTTGAAGCGGCTGTAGCCGGGCCGGCGCCGATACTCGTCCGGCCAGAGTCCGTATATCCGCAGGAAGACGCGCCGAGACTCGAGCAGCTCCCTCATAGTGCTTTCATAGTAGCGAGTTCCCGAGGGAATTGTAAACTTTAATCTGCATGTCTTGAGTTACGCACGAATAAGTAAAAATTATGCAGTTTGCACTTCAATCCTATGAGTATATGTTATATTTGAGTCTTGAGACACAGTTGAGAATGGCTAAATTTAATTCTCGAATGCAATAAAGACAGTGTGGTTGCCCTAATGCACAGAAATGCTATTGGGATTCGATCTCGCTATTCGAGGATATGCCAGATACGTAATGAAACTTGCACGTATGCAAATAAATGCTATAGTATAATGTAGCCACACTTTTCGAAATGAGTGCCCATCTAAGTCCCCGTTCAAATACTTGCGTAAACTTGCGTACTTGCGTAACACATAAGTGTTGACTACAGCGTCCTGAAATGCTGAATTATATCTAGCGATACCTTTGAACGTGCACGCACACTGAATGTGAGTGCAAGCATTACAAGAATAGTATAGGACACTCGCAGAAGCCTCTTTGTTCTGCGCTATAATTAGAGAGGCTCCAGAAGCATCGGCTATGACTCCAAATTTTGACTCGGAGAGGGACCAAGTAATGTATTACTTGCAAGGATCCTCAAAGCAGGCCTCTTATAACACAAGTTGCATCAAGTATCTTAAAGTTTTTGAATGTACGCGCAGTTCCGCTGCGTACGCATCGAAAACTATAATATACTTATTGGCACTTCTGTTGCGAAGATAGCCGTACGTTTAACACGCGCACGAAGAGAGACCGTGCGTATACCCGCGCGCAAGAGGAAATCCAAAAATCATATCGAGCGCCGACATTTGCGCTTCAGGTGAGCCGAAGCGCTGAGCGACACCTTGAGGCGATTGACTGAATTTCCGAGGAGAGAACAGCGTCGCCGCGAACGTTCTACTGCAACCTTCATGCTCGATAGCAGAACCGCGTCGCCGCGAGCGCTCTAGGCTACCTTCATGCTCGAGGGCAGGCTGGGGTCTACCTGTGGGTCTACCTTCATGCCCGAGGGTAGCTACAGTAACCTGACGTAACCTGCGGTAACCTGCGGTAAACTTCATGCACCTGGGCTTGCTTTCATGATCGATGGTACATCGGGTAAATCGATGGCTAACTTCATGCCTCAGACCTGTCGCCGATCACGAAGATAGCTCTTAGACGTGTAGCTGAGTTGCTTTTGTCACTTTTGAACTTGCACACTCACAGTTCTTTTTATTTAAAATATATTAAATATAGTAAATGAGTAGACAATAGTACATGCGTAGAAGTAGTACATGTTTTGATACTTTTTTTTCAAGAAGATATTTTTTTTATATCACAGAGATCCAAAATGAGTGCAAGATTGAAACTATTATGGTTACTTAATGATACTATTTATATGCAGCTAGTTGTAAATAATATAAGAGACTTCCAAGCACATGAAATAAATAAAGGCAGACAGTGTTATGGCGAATACCATCATCTATTTCCAGTATTGAGAAGATATCCAGATAAATTTGAACAATATTTGAGGATGAATGTTGAAACTTTTAATTATTTATTATCTAAAATAGCAGCCAATCTAACCAAGAATTGGTGTAATCTTCACACACAGCCAATCCACCCGGAAGATCGATTAGTTCTTACATTAAGGTAATTATTTAATAGAATTTAACAAAATATGCAGAAATATGCGACTTTGTTCATTAATTATGAAATGCCCTTATGTTACTTTTATTATTATTCCAATCATTCGCTTAATATTACCCTAACTTTTTGAAATTGGTCTGAAATAAAGAATTCTAGCAATGATAAATAATCACAATATTGTATTTCTAGGTTTCTTGCGACAGGAATGTCTTATAGTCAACTGTCATTTTCATTTTGGATCTCTGTGATATAAAAAAAAATATCTTCTTGAAAAAAAAGTATCAAAACATGTACTACTTCTACGCATGTACTATTGTCTACTCATTTACTATATTTAATATATTTTAAATAAAAAGAACTGTGAGTGTGCAAGTTCAAAAGTGACAAAAGCAACTCAGCTACACGTCTAAGAGCTATCTTCGTGATCGGCGACAGGTCTGAGGCATGAAGTTAGCCATCGATTTACCCGATGTACCATCGATCATGAAAGCAAGCCCAGGTGCATGAAGTTTACCGCAGGTTACCGCAGGTTACGTCAGGTTACTGTAGCTACCCTCGGGCATGAAGGTAGACCCACAGGTAGACCCCAGCCTGCCCTCGAGCATGAAGGTAGCCTAGAGCGCTCGCGGCGACGCGGTTCTGCTATCGAGCATGAAGGTTGCAGTAGAACGTTCGCGGCGACGCTGTTCTCTCCTCGGAAATTCAGTCAATCGCCTCAAGGTGTCGCTCAGCGCTTCGGCTCACCTGAAGCGCAAATGTCGGCGCTCGATATGATTTTTGGATTTCCTCTTGCGCGCGGGTATACGCACGGTCTCTCTTCGTGCGCGTGTTAAACGTACGGCTATCTTCGCAACAGAAGTGCCAATAAGTATATTATAGTTTTCGATGCGTACGCAGCGGAACTGCGCGTACATTCAAAAACTTTAAGATACTTGATGCAACTTGTGTTATAAGAGGCCTGCTTTGAGGATCCTTGCAAGTAATACATTACTTGGTCCCTCTCCGAGTCAAAATTTGGAGTCATAGCCGATGCTTCTGGAGCCTCTCTAATTATAGCGCAGAACAAAGAGGCTTCTGCGAGTGTCCTATACTATTCTTGTAATGCTTGCACTCACATTCAGTGTGC
Source organism: Gastracanthus pulcherrimus (assembly GCA_949152435.1). Taxonomy (NCBI): domain Eukaryota; kingdom Metazoa; phylum Arthropoda; class Insecta; order Hymenoptera; family Pteromalidae; genus Gastracanthus; species Gastracanthus pulcherrimus. Next base: position 26,313,622 of record OX424575.1, on the reverse strand, counting down.
GTGCACGTTCAAAGGTATCGCTAGATATAATTCAGCATTTCAGGACGCTGTAGTCAACACTTATAGTTTACGCAAGTATTTGAACGGGGACTTAGATGGGCACTCATTTCGAAAAGTGTGGCTACATTATACTATAGCATTTATTTGCATACGTGCAAGTTTCATTACGTATCTGGCATATCCTCGAATAGCGAGATCGAATCCCAATAGCATTTCTGTGCATTAGGGCAACCACACTGTCTTTATTGTATTCGAGAATTAAATTTAGCCATTCTCAACTGTGTCTCAAGACCCAAATATAACATATACTCATAGGATTCAAGTGCAAACTGTATAATTTTTACTTATTCGTGCGTAACTCAAGACATGCAGATTAAAGTTTACAATTCCCTCGGGAACTCGCTACTATGAAAGCACTATTACGTGCATTGCAAGATTCCAGTCGCGTCTGTTCGGCTTTTATTTATTTCGAAGAATCGAAATTTGGCTCGGAGTACGTAGCTGTATGATCCTTGCGCGTATGGTGAGAAGCTTCGAGCGTTGTACAGGGTACGCGTGAATTTTTGCTCAGATACGCGAACAAAAGACATGCAGGCGTCGTAGGTATTGCCGAGCGAGCAGAGTAGTATTCAAAATTAAACTGAATCTTCAATAACTTAAGGGAGGAGCTCTTGATGTAAAGCACGAATAATTACTGTGTAAGACGTAACCGCGCGAACCCTATGGCTGATTAATAATTTTCCGTACTTTTCTCTGCACTGCGAGCGTATTTCCTTGCATATTGTATGAACTTACGCGTTCGAATCTCTTTGTAAGAGAGATAAGTGTAATAATAGCTGTGTTTCCTTTTGTACGGTGTATTACGATTCTAGCAGAATTTATAATATTGCAAATTTTACCGGATACAAAGTAAATTAGCCTTTGCATGCTGAAGCATATGTTAGTTAATTAATGATAAATCCACCCTAGGCGAGAAAGAAACTCCAATGCTGACGCACTGATATAAGAAAATTTACGGAACTTTTAAACAACTGCGAATAAAACTTGTTAATTTGAAATATTAGTTAGTCTATTAATTACGTTATCGAGAACACCTTACCTTAGTGCACTTCTCGTATTATATAATAGCGGAAGTTGAACAGTGTAACATAAATGTAAGTAGATACATGTTTTATATTTATGTAAGATTAAATTTTTTTCAAATAAATTCTCTCTTCATCAGCTCATTTCTCATAAAAGAGAAAGCATCATTTTGATAAATATATCTTTTGTTTACTTTCAACGTAAAAAATGGTAGTTATTATATGTAACTTAGTGAATCCAAATACGCCTACATAAATTCTGTTCCGCGTGTTTTTCTATATTAATAAAATCATTTGGATGCCACCGCCACGATCTCAGGAAGTCCCCTTCCTCCTGTTCCACCTCAGCTCCTCCTCAGACTCTCCTCCGAATTCGCATTATTTCCCTATAAGCCAATAATCCAAGAAATAAAGTTTGGTTGTAGGTAATTAGGTTATATCGTTGCTCCTTACGAAGAGTAGCACATTTTAAATCGCTGACGAAGAGTAGCACATTTCAAATTCCCTACAAAGAAGAGCACATTTCGCAAGCTTGATACGAAGAGTAGGACATTTCAACAATTTCCGACGAAATGTAGCACATGTCAACAATTTCCGATGAAAAGTAGCACATGTCAACAAATCATGACGAAAAGTATCACATTTCAACAATTGCGGACGAAAAGTAGCACATTTCAATAATTCCTGACGAAAAATAGCACATTTAAACAATTCTCGACGAATAGTAGCAAATTTCAACGTTTTCCGACGAAAAATAACACACTTTGAATTCCCGTCGAAGAATAACACATTTCGCGCATGCTTGTAGAGGGAGAATAACACATTTCAATATTTCATAATAGCAGGGTTTGAAAAAAAGACCAAATCGTCGCTTCCGTATGTAAAGGTACCCACTTAGATACAAAAATTGGTATATATCTTTCTTATGTCGTTCATTACAAATCTCAAGTCAGACTATTATAGTGCTTAAGCCTATTTTAAAATTTAGGCTACCATAGAGTTTAGGTCCCCATAAATAAATGGTATCATTACGATGGTACCCCATGTTTAAGGACGGCTAAACCCCTTTAGTGCCTGTTTTCAAAAATCAGCCTAACATATAGTATTTATGCCCCCCCCCCCTCCCCTAAACATGTGGTATCATCCGGATAGTATTCCACGTTTAGGGGCCCTGGTAGAAAATTATCTAGTTTTATCGAGGCCCTCGATTATTTCCTTCGCAAACTAGATAGATCTACATAGTTCTAGATTAATTTTCTACCAGGGGGGGTTAAACTCTTTTAGGGCCTATTTTGAAATATCTTGCTACCATTAACCATAGTGTTTAGGCCATACACACACACACACACGCACACACAGTACGCATACCCACACGCACGCACGCACGCACTTACGCGCACGCACATACACACACCACACACATCTGCTATTAAATTGTGTTTAAAACCAATCAAAAAGTCTCTTTTTTTTAATCCGGTGGAGCTTCTAAGCTTTTCTTTAAGGTAGAACTAATGCTTTTCGTCCAAAATATCAAAAAAAGTTTTATTTAAGTTATTTAATCTTTGTAATTGTAAGAATGTTTCGAAACCTATCATATATCAAAACTTGATGTTTTAACAAAGTTATACGCAGTAATACAATTTACATTAGATAATATACAAAATAATAGATAACATACGAAATTGAATCTTTAAACGAGTTTTTCTCGCAACTAATTTTCGAAATTTTATACAGTGGCTTGCGCATAAGGTTTTTATGAATCTCTTTGAAACTTTCAGAAAATATACCTTTAGTATATGTAGAACATAAACTGTTGACTACATTTAAACTTTTTTCTTATTATCTCATTTTATCCATCATTATCAAAAAACGTGATTCTTTAGGTATTTTCATAAGTCGAATGAAAACTAAATTGTTTTGAGGAAGTAGAAGACGATTTTTTAAATTCTGTCAATAGTTTATTTTGTTGGCCAATTAAGGAAGAGACTCAATTATTTTCAGAGCTTTTTCTCAAAATGTTATGTGCAAGTCAAACTTTGAAAACTGGTTATTTTCGTTTTAAAAAATCCTATTTTATCAATAACTCTGTCAATAATCGATATCTAGAGCTGAAAATTGATATAGAACCTATAAATATCATCCAACATAAGCCTTCAAAATTTTAGCTCATAAGACTGAAGAATAAAGAAAGTTTGTTTTTTCACCATAGTCATACCTTAAGCACTAAGAAAATATTCACACGCTTTTTAGCTCGTCAAATAAAAGCATTTCGTAAAAAAATGAGTATAATCGCAAAAACGTGACTTGACTTAAAATCACTTTTGCGGCCTATAAATATTTTTTTAAAAATCTGAAAAAAATCATAGCTTTTCTTTGACATAATAAACCAGAATTCACTTTAAAGTTTGAAAAAAAGTTCTTTTTGCGACACCCAAATATACATTCGTGGCATAAACTGTTGCATTATTTTTAAATTAGTATACTAAATGAAAACGTGAACGCTTTTATAAAAATTATTTATTTTATATTATACAGTATTACATACAATACTGACTAAGAAAACTCTAAATGATTAATGTTAATACAAAAATCTTCTTTTGTATGTTTAATTACACAAAGTATGATTGCCTGGCTCCATGCACTCTCTTAAAAATAATATCTGTATTTTACACAATATTTATGTAAAATAGGGATTTCCGTATTTTACATATATTTTGTGTAATTTGCATAAAAGTTTTACACAAATATTGTATAAAAGTTAACGCTCAGAATTCTACACAGAAATTACAGTATAAAAATAATTTATCTAAATTACACAAAATTACACAATATTTTGTGTAAATCAGAAACTTCACACAGAATATGTGTAAAAACATAAATTTTATGATAAACTACATTGACAAGCATGTGCGCGTATTTCTGGGTAACGATTACGTCATTTTATTATTATTTAGGGAGAATGTTGATGATAATAGTTTTAAAAAAGGGACTTTGGCATACGGAACTTCGTTTTACTCTCCCACAGAAGTAATTGGCACAGATCTTCTAATCAAATAATAATTTTTGATGGATGCCTGTCGGTACAATTTGTACCTGAGTAGAACAATTAAGAATACAATTCCGTTTTCAGTATATTCACTTTTAATAAGCGATCGCGCGCATAAATATCAGACGCGGCTCAGAAGATCGGATAAATGCCCGCCGTGGCGATGCCGCAGTGATTGTGCTGGTTGCGCGGGACCTTCATAAAGCCCGCCTCGCCCCAGGTCTCGCCCCAGGCGTTCTTCACCAGCCAGTAGTCCTTGCCGGTGTGATTGTCCGTGCCGTAGCCGACTATGAGGATCGCGTGGTTAATTTCCTCCTCGTTGCACTCGGGCTGGTAGTAGATGCCTGAAAGAATTCGATTCATCAGTGACGTGAGATTGCAAAAAGGGATGAACGGATTTATCTTTGGCTATATCAGGAAGTAGTATCTCTATGATATGATATCTCTTTGTGTACTTTCGGTTGTAAAAGGAAATGGGAGTAGTTGATGTATTAAAAACTATAATTGTATATAAAATATATTATCATCTTCATTTGTTCTTAACAAATTTATCCTTAGTTATACCTTGATTCCTTTTATAACCTGAGATATTTCCTTATGAACATTTCATTATCAACGTATATTGAGGTGAGGTTTCAGGTTGACACGATACATCCATTTAGATTTTCTAGAGATTAAATTGTTCGTTGTTGGAAACAAATGTTTAATTAGGTTTTAATTTAAATATTTATTTGCATTTGTGTTCTAATTTTATATTAAGCACTAATTAGACGTAGCTTATTTTGTGCATCGTCTAATTGTTTCCAATTTTATGATGTTCATATGAAATAAATTTAAAAAATCTAACATAGATTCGAACTTTAGCACTGAAATCATTTACGCCTGTGGGCCATGGAGTGGCTTTTTTCTATTTAAGATTCTCAGAAATTATGTTAGTTCATCAGAACTACTTACTTACTTACAAGAACCTTTAGAAATAATGTAGCAGATTTTACTGTAACTTTGCGAAAGACACATCTAAATCAATGCTCAATTAATTATTATAGATTGTGCTTGTTAGCAAATTTCAACTGATATCCATTTTAATATCTTTTGTTCGTCGATCTCTTCGTTTATAAATAACGTACTAAACTGAATACATATGTTTAAATGAGATTTGTTATATCATTAATTATGTTTATTCCCGGCTTAAGTACAATGGCCACTTTATTGATCTGAAAATCGGGACGAAAGTGACGTATTATTCCCTCTTTTACTTTATTCCCGCAAATGCGTATATAATCTACCTCCGGTATACACATCGTAGGTTACTTCCGATATGTGTGAGACAGTTTTTCACTTATTTTACTTATACAAAGGTATCAAAAAATAAAAAATTTAAAAGCTACATCACTTATTTCACTCCTGGTAACACGATCTTCCCCACTGATAAAGTGCAACAAAGATACTTCAATCTATTCTACTTTTAGTTTTCAAAAATAACGATCAAAATGAAAATTGTAATCCCTCTCTTCCAATGTAATTAATTACCTTCCGAGTAGAACCTGAAGGTATCGTGCGAGCCGTCTAAACCCGCTGAAATCGGACCCACGGTGGCGACGGCCACCTTCAGATTCGCCTCGTCGGCTCCATCGATGACGGCGAAACTGGTGCGGAGCTTTTTGCTCTTTTTGACGCTCAAGTTGTACTGGCACTTCTGGGGGCGGCCCTCGTATGGGTAGTTGGCTTCGGACACCATGGCCCGATGATCAACCACGAATTGAAAAGACACGGCGGCAGCGCCGCCGAAGCAGCCATTGTTACCGTACTTGGTCGTGCAGTCCAGCAGGTACTGGGTGCTCAGGGTCTCAAGCTCGCCCGTCTTCCTGAAGTACTGGCCCTCCAGTGCGCCTGCCTGTCGGCAAAAGCGAAAGGGAAGAGTTATATAAAGTAGGTTGTTGCATAATTTTTGGAACGGGTTGTTTTGACATTTTTCCCTAAATATATTTTTAGGTATATGGGTGACCGATAGACCGGCTGGGGATTCAGTAAGTTGTAAGATTTGGTTTTAATATTTTTAAAAAAGGTCAATTGTTTTTACAAGAATGCGAAGTAAACCGTGAAATGTTTTATTAGATTATAATAGTTTTGTTAGGTAAAGTTTATATTGAAACAATTTACTTAGTTTATGGAAGCTAAGTGCCAATGAATTGGCAGCAGTTTTTATGCCTATGATGCGGATCTACATTTGGCCGTTTTTCGACACGGTACAAACACACGCATATTAGGGTGTATTTTTACTAATCAGGCTACTAAAGAGTCTAGGTCCCCCTAAACATGGATAATACCACATGTTTCTGGGAGCACGGAGATATTTGAATAGCTGATGCAATAATTTACTTTATTTCCGCAAATTTACTTTACTCCCGCAAATTTACTTTATTCCCGCAAATTTACGTTACTCTCGCAAATTTACTTTATTCCCGCAAATTTACTTGATTCCCGAAAATTTAATTTATTCCCGAAAAAAATAGGTAATAATTCGAATAGTATTACAAACGTAACATAAAATTCAATTAATCTAATATCCAAACAACCTTCTATTCAGTTGTATTAAGGGATTATACACAATCAAAGTTCAGGTCTACATTTTTTATAAGAAATCTGGTCTATAAAATAAGCTTTTATGCATATGATTTGTTACTTTATGCAGTTATTATTTCATCTTTATTAATTTGAACAATCTAAGAATACGAAGTAGTGAAGAAAAAAGAGTATAAACCTATTGCTATTTTGTCATTTAAATTTAAATTACTAAGCAGAATTGGGGTGATACCGGTCACAATGTTATTTATATGACACTCCCGAAAGTGAGGCTAAGAAAATGTTGCGCTGTGCTTTCAGGTAGGAGCAACTTTGCTTAAGTGTTTTTGATTGAACAGTGGTTATGTGTTATATATTTCACTATGTAAGTGCGAATAATAACGCGACTGATCATATGAAGGTTCATATAACTGATTTAAAGATATTTTTCACCTAAAAAAGTAACTGTTTAATAATGACCGGAATTGTACGAAGGCTGGCCGATATTATCCTTTGATAAGGAGTAAATCCGGTCAAAATGCTTTTTTTTATTTCATCTTATAGCTTCGATATCTTACATTTTTATATTAAGCAAATAAGAAATATCTAAGTCAATGGTTTGAACTGACAGAATAATTATTTAAAGTTAATAAAAAATAATTTGAAAGTGGAAATAACAAGCATGTTTGCTTAGGTGACCGGCAATACCCCGTTCTCCCCTACGGCTTCACCTTGAGTGAAAGTCTTTTTTTCACTTCTTTGTACCTACACTAAGAAAATAATTCGCTTGATCTTTTGTTACATATTTTGGAAATGTCTATCAAGATATGCTTAGGTACCGATGGAATGTAACATACGTCTAAATACGATTTTGTTTCTTTAGAGTATAAAGAAGTGAACAAAAATTATTCAATAACTTTAGCTTCAGAGAGTTTATCCTTGGGAACATGTTAAAAACATACTTTTCTCAGGAAGAGAAAAGTGTATTTCTGATTATAACACAAAAATAATTACTGCATTATAGGAACTTAGAAGTTAAGGACGCAGGCCTGGGTTAAACCCAAAAAAGACTTTTTTTCCCGAGTCCACAAACCATTTTATGTTTAAAAGCAATTATTCTGAAAAATGTTATACTATCAAAACACAATACTATCTTAAATGTTACCGTTGTAAAACCTCAAAATCTTTATCCTACACGTCATAATAAATCATTATTTTCGATACCATATTTAGTAAAGGAACTTTGATGCTCACACGATTCGAGGTGATATGATGAACGAGAAATTTGTTTTGGACGGTTATTCTACTCCTTTTGACATGAGATCCAATCGATATTTTAAAAAAAATATTTTTAATATTTTTTAAAAAATTGATTGGATGTACGAAAAAGAATAATAAAAAATATTTTAACGAAAACGTGCTCCGCTGTTTTTGTAGTACATGGCAAAAAGAGTCGAATAACCGCCGAGAAAAAAATTTTCGTTCATCATGTCACCTCGAATCGTGTGCGGATCAAAGTTCCTTTAATAAATATGGTATTGAAAATAATGATTTATTGTGACGTGTAGAATCAAGATTTTGAGGTTTTACAACTGTAAAATTTAAGATAGTATTGTGTTTTGATAGTATAAAATTTTTCAGAATGATTGCTTTTAAACATAAGTTGTTTGGACTCGTGAAAAGAAAGTCTATTATTGGGTTTAACCCAGGCCGACCCCCTTAATGAAAACCTTTTCGTTTCTGATAGTGAATACGTACAATCATTATTAATTTTTGATGACATCGTTTTCGGCTGGCAATACACACGCGGGCGAAAAAAGGCTACTTTTCACCCCTGGTACACAATGTACTATTGTTCCAAAATGCAATGAAAAATAGAACAACGAGCTTTGCACTGGACTTACCGCGGCGAAGGCCCAGCACGCGCCGCAGGGGAAGCCCAGATCGTGCACCGGTGTCACGGCGCCCAGCTGCCGCCAGTCTATGGACTCCGGTATACTCCGGCGGTTCTTTGGTGCGACAAACTTCTTGCCGTTGAGCTTACTCTTTGGCGTGATCATCTCTGTGAGCGGGTGCATGTAGTCATCGTAGTCCTTGGACGTCTGGAAAAGTCGAACTAACATAGTTATTGCCATTTTTTAAAGTCCTTTTAACGTTCTACAAAGTATAAGGTCATTGGAAAACTTGACAACCCATACTTTTCGAGTCTGATCTTTTTAAATGCTTGGGGAGCTTTTATCCGGGTTTTTAAGTCGGGTTAAAACCGTGGATCTGGTACCATGTAGACTTGTACTTCGACATTCAGTCAAATTTTTAAAACTTAATATGACGGCGATAACACGGAAACTTTTTAGTTGTGAAGTTAAACTGATTGTCTGAATGCTACATTGAATTTTAAAATTTATTATTTAGATTTGTAAGTATTTTCCATTATTTTACCTGATTCGAAATTTCTTCATGCATAAATGGCCATACGATCGCAAAAAAACTGTGTTATATGCAAATATTTTGAAGAGAGGATACAATTGTATTTGATTTTTTAATTGGGTTTTGTAATTTTACTTCGCCAATTAATACTAGGTACAGTATCGAAATTACTTTAAAATTGCCAGAAATAATATTGGAAATTGGAAATATTGGAATATTGGAAATTGGAAAGATTAGAATATTGGAATTTTGGATTTTGAAAATTTAGCCTTGGATTCTTAAAGTCTGTAGGGAAGACTACCGTAGTATGACCACCCAAAGTTATTTTAGCTGTAACTTTTGTGTACCAACCCTAGTGGAAATGACAACTGGGAAAAACTGGGAAAAACTATGAAAAAAATGTGTGAAAGTGTAAAAAAATGTGAAAATATACATACTTTTGGAACATCTGTTTCAAAGACATATGCACATTTTTTCACAGCTTTTTCATAGTTGTCATAATTTCTCACATTTATAAAAAACACGCATTTTATCTACTTGCACAATTTTTGTCATTTCTTCACAGCTTTTCACAGTTTTTCACATTATCTCACATTCTTTCACGTTGCATTCTCTTATATAAAGGAAATTACAACTGTGAGAAATTGTGATAAAATGCGAGAAAGTGTGAAAAACTGTCAAAAACTATGAGAAAATATGACAATATTTGTGAAATATTCTATAATTTTTTTCTAAAATCCTGTTTCAAATGTAAGACCAATTGCGCAGTTTTTCACGAAATTCTCATGGTTTTACACACTTTTTCACACATTTGTCACAGTTTTTCACATTTTAAAATTTCCATTAGGGAAGGTGAAAATGAAAATTTTAAAATGGAATTAGTTGTATAAATGAACCTTTTTGACGTGGTAAATTAGTTTTGGCCAAAGTTGATAATCTGAGTTAATAACGAAAAATGAATGTTTTGATTTTTTAATAAAGTTTATCCCAGTACGACCACCTAACATTTACAGTAGAGTATTTTTGTTCTGATTGCTTAAAAATTTTGCTTCAAAGATAGGTGAAAGTTATAAAATCGTATGTTGTTTAAATCTATATTAATTTAAATCATATAAACACAAATGTCAAAATTGTCTATTTAGTAGCAATTAGTGAAATATTAGAGTATGCAGGAACTAATCGTTCAAGAGCTTACATCCAGGGTGAAAATGTTTCAATGCTAATCATTTAATGTACTGTGGAATTACCAAAAGAAATACTAGAAAAAATAGAGATAATTTGCTTGTGTTTACAAAGTAGTGATTTGTTTGAAGTCCGTCGTGAAATAAATTTGACATTGTTAGCATGTTTTTTCAATCTCATAATTTTACTTTGAGCGGCTGAAACAAATACATTCTTACCGTTAATTATAATAATAAAAATTAAACAGTTGATTTTGTTTGTTTAACTTATTAACCCGATGAATAATCTTCTTTTCGAAAGTGAGCATTACATACCTAAATTTTGTTACTATAGTTTGCAAATTATGTTACATAATCCACTGTTTTTTTATTTCCTCATTTGTAGAAAATTTATGAAAAACTGTATTAAACTTTTTTTTTCACATTATAACTTGCTACACAATACGCTTTAAATCATTTTTGCTTATTCATAGTTGTAATTAGCAAAACAAATCTAAATGACCGTTGTTAGAATTGTGTCTAATTGTTTTACGATTTGAACTGCTACCGTGAGCTTCCTCAATAGTATCGAGCCTGGCCATAATTAGGGTGCTGCAGTCGCTTAACATGACGAAATAACAGTCGGTGGATTTAAAAAGACCGAGCTCAAAAACTATATAATTCCGACTTTTTCGAAAATCTGTCAATGCTTTTTTACGTTATCTAAAAAGGTAAAATAGTTAAAAATGTATGCCGTTTCAGGAATACTGACGATCAGGAATATCAGATACACACATTATAAAATATTAATTAAAAGATTGACTTTCTACGTATTATTATGTTGTTACGGGTTTAACTTCCGATTCTTAGGAATTAAATTTGTACAGGTTAGTAAAAGAAAAAGAAAAATTGCTAATAAAACAAAGTTAACTTGCGTTGAAAGACTCGTAAAATTATTAGAATTTTTAATCTTAACCCATACATCGTTATATCCAGATGATAAGGGAGTTAATAATATCAAAGGTATCATTAGGATTTCGTATACTACACGATAAATTCTACAAAATGTATAGTTACAATAAGATATTCAAGGCATTAAATAAGTCTGGACATGTAGCAAATGGATTAGCAAAAATAAAAATTAAAATATGAGATAGATACTAACTTACTCAATCTAAAGATGTTTACTCTGAATTTAAATGAATCGTTTTATATTTAAATACAAAATAATAGCTAAAATAGGCTTACCATATCACCGAATTGAGTCATCTTGACCTTGTAGGAGATAGAGCCCATATCATATTTCTTGTTGTGTTCCTCGATTTTGCGCTGATTTTCATGGAAAGCCGTTCGCTTGTAGTTTTCCTCCACATCACTGTCATAATTCTTTTTATAACGTTGCTGTAAATATATGATTATTTGAATTCTGTTTATAAAAAATGTAAATATATGATTATTTGAATTCTGTTTATAAAAAATGTAAATATATGATTATTTGAATTCTGTTTATAAAAAATGTAAATATATGATTATTTGAATTCTGTTTATAAAAAATGTAAATATATTTATGTATTGTAAAAGATCTTATTTTCTTTTAACACTTAAATTTATTTTGAACTTATAACCCGCTCCTCGATTTACTTTACACCCGCTCGTTCCGCCAATAGATATATGAGAATAAAACTGGTGTAAATTTGGTTTGTGAAAAGCAATACATCTGTTACAAAAAATATAGTGTGCATCACGGGTGAGAGGGCCTTTTTGACTTCCTGTGTTTGCAGTACTCGTCTCGGGCTCGCTGTATTGTGCTAGATCGCCTACGACTCGTACTGCAAATTCACACGCGGTCAAAAGAGACCCACTTCTCGCCCTTGGTACACGATGTGCTATTTCTATAAATTGTTAATTTTTGATAATAAGAAAAAATCATTGTAGCATCATCACGCATATAAGTACACTCGGCGTGGGAAAGTTTTGCTCGAATGCGTTTGAATTATTTTGAAATACTGCAATTTCATTGGGTCTCATTGGATCGAATGCACGTATTCGCTAAGCTCATTGGAGGATTTCAAACGCATTCGACAAGAAATTTCCCATGTCGAATGTGTACATGGGGAATAATTTCGTACAATCCAGATAAATGATTATCACGAATAAACTTTATTACGCTACTGTAAACGATCTATTTTAATCATGCTTTGGCTATTGACCGATAACCCTTTTTAAGACTGGCTAAACAATATTGACAGTACAAATTTTACATTTCGATCATCTTTAAATGAGTTGAAATAAGTTTAGTGGGAGTATCGTAATAAGAGTAGATTACGATTACTACTAAATTTGTTTTCTCTTGATTTGTGTTACGCGAGAAGTTTCAATTATAATATTTATTGATTATAAGTACTAACCATGTAAGTGATTTAAAGGATTCTATTTGATAAACTCTTTACAAATTATGTCAGAGAAACCGATTAAACTTCTTCTTTCTGCTAACAATATGCAAAGGAGGTCAAGCTATTCAATTATATATAATTGTGTAGAGTGAAAAATTGAATGTTTTGAAGCCTTTTAGGTTACCGTAGAGCGAGGTGACTTTAGGTCGGTGGGGCGACTTTGGGCCAAATGAAAACATATGATTTTATACCCAGCACCGCAGAAAGTATGCATTTTGAAGCAATTTGAGGCATTTAGATTTGAAGGTCAGATCCTTTAGATACAAAATGAACCAAAAAGAAAATTATTAAATACTTCGAAAAGTGATTTTTGGATTTTTTAAAGTAAACATAAATTTTTCCACATTTCCAACCTTGAAAACTTTCTTCTAGTTATACCGCGAAAAGAGCTGCTATTCCGCCATTTTTGGTTTTCGTATATAAATTTTTGACTGATTATTTACTATCGGAGCATCTTGTTTAACATAAAATGAGTTTGTAACTGACTTGTAAACGATCAGAAATAATAATCTAGCTATGAGATACATAGAAATAAGAAAAGTGGCTCAAAGTCGCTACTCTAAGCAAGGTGACATTGACCACCCTATTTTTCATACATTACTAAAAGTACGCTTTTGAAATTGTTACTGACAGAAATAATGATAATTATTGTAAAGTAAAATTGACGGCGAATATAATAATGTGAAATTGATAATAAATAAATATGCAGTGCTGAAATGATGCAATGTATTAACTACAGCGTTATAAAAGAAAGAGAACCAAACGAAATCGGCTACGCGTAAAGGTCGTAAAAAAAGGGCCAGCGTTGGCGCTCTCGACAACAAGAAGGCAGTGCAGTTTAGACTCTCGTGTGGTTCACATCGTGTGACTATTAGGGAAAGAATCGGCTTTTTAGCGTAAATGCGTCACAGGAATATATCGGCTAGGCATTTGAATAAATATAATTTTGAAAGTTTAAACTGTTATTGAATCATTAATTTCTCCTCTCGTGAATCCGGCTTGTGCCGTAACAGAAATGTTATTCCTAGGGTGTGAATATATACTATAGCTCAAGACTAGACTTGTAGCACCTGTTTTAGAACTTAATTTTTGTCAGGAAGCAATCCTGAGTAGTGTAAAGTTTCAAACTTGTCCAAAGTCACCCCGCTCTACGGTACTGAATATTCACAGGTTTTTTTAAAATATATTTGGTCTTCTACTTTAACCATTAGATAAAACCACAACAAAAAATAATTTAAATTTTTTAGTTCATGTTAACCCAATAAGTCAAGTTAAATTTTTTGGTTATCCGAAAACTGTGAAATAGCATAAGCAAGGTAAAAATGAGAGAGGGCTAGGAAGGTATCAGGCTGGGTTATTGGGATAAGGCAGAGATGCGGCAGGTTGATTATTTAAACGGCGGCGGTAGCAGCGACACAGTTTTATAATTGACAGAACATTTAAAAGAGAAATACGATTCTGCACTATCAATGACAGTCTACGATTTATAATTTCGATATTTTGATTTAGGTACAAGGTATTTGGGGAGCTATGTGAAAAGAAAAGCAAACCCGCAAGTAATGACTGCGAAGAATAAATGATAAACTCTTAGTGATTATTAATGCAAAAATTAACTTAATAATAATTAATAATAACATATTGAAGGTGCGACTACCAAAAAATACGCTACCAATTCATTGGCACTTAGTTTCCTTAAAATTTTTAAATTGTTCCAATTTGAAATTATTTATTCTATTAAATACTGTGGTGAAAAATAAAAATAACAAGTCTATTGCTTTTTAATATGTCGATAAATATACATATATTTAAATTTTGCCATTTAAACTTATGCAAAAGCAATAGCATAGATTATGAAACAATATTTTTGATTAAAATATTTTTTAATGTATATAATACATACTAATTATACGAATAAATTTAAGATAAGATGCTAACATATAACTAAGAAAATCTTAAAAATGTTCATTAATTGAAGTGCCGGATGCAATAAGGGGATTAGCGCTCGAAAACACGTAAAAGTATTGTCCAAGGAGTGAATTTTGAAAATCGATCAAATTGAAATTTTAACAATTGATACAGGTAAGGAAATTAATTGGGCATATTTCCGTATTAAAACAAAATTTTTATCTTATTTTGATTTCTAATTATTTAAGACAAAACGCATTTTTTAGTTGGTAAAGAATTCAATACATTTTTCTCTTCAACTCGTTATAACTTCGCGTGGTTTGCGTGGTTTTAATATGAGCGTATTTTGTATTCAAACTTTAATAGAATAATCTTCAACACATTCTACGTGTATTAGAACATTTAAAAAAAATTTAAGCATTTTAGAGTCACAGTAAATTTTTGAAAATATTATAGTCAAAATTTTCCATTGATACAATAAACCACAAAAGTTGTGTTACAAAATTTCAAATCGTAAAAACTTTCATCGAGAAAAATGTTCGTTATATGTCAAGGAAAATTATTGGAAAGATTCAAACCTTGCTTGATAATGGTAAAAAAGTATAAGCGATTTATAAATTGCATGCTACTTCGGCGCGCTCGACGCTGCTGGCGCATCTTGTTGCGATCAAGTATTATTCTCTAAACAATAAGGGTTTTAATATTTGTATACTTATTTTAATGTTTTTATTTTTAAATAAATAGTTTAGTACTTAATTATTTATACTATCATTTTTATTGAACGATATGCATTTAAAATAAGTAAAATTCTAAGTACACGTACAGAATAAGTAAATAAATATAAATAATTAAAATTTTATGGAACAAATTATTACATGATATCGTAGATTAGTAAAAAAGTATTAAACTATTTATTTGCATAGGAAAAATTTTGAAATAAGCATAATAGAGAGGTTGGCTGTATCGAACGCGCCAAAGTCGCACGTAATTTGTAAATCGTTCATACTTTTTCACCATTATCAATGAAGGTTTAAAACTTTCCAATACACTTCCTCGATATATAATGAATTTTTTTCTCGATGAAAGTTTTTACGATTCGAAATTTAGTAACACGACTTTTGTAACTCATTGTATCAATGGCAGATTTTGACAGTAATATTTTAAAAAATTTACTATAAGTCTCTAAAATGATTAAATTTATTTTAAATGCTCTAAAATATGTAGAATAAGTTGTAGATTATTCTGTTAAAGTTTAAATAAAAAATATTAAAACCACGCGAAGTCACAACGAGTTAAGGAGATAAATGCATTGAATGTTTTTCAAGCTAAAAATTGCGGTTTCTCTTAAATAATTAGAAAATAAAAGAAGATAAAAATTTTGTTTTGATACGAATAGATGCTCAATTAAATTTTCTATGTGTTTCAATTGTTAAAATTTCATTTTGATTGATTTTCAAAATGTACTCCTTGGACAATACTTTTACGTGTTTTCGAGCGCTAATCCCCTTATTGCATCCAGCCCTTCAATTAATGAACATTTTTAAGATTTTCTTAGTTATATCTTAGCATCTTATCTTAAATTTGTAATAATTCGAGTTAGTTATTCAAAATAATTTATTTAAACTTCCTTTAACTGTGAACTCAAATTTTAACTTAATTAAATATTATTCCTTACAAATTAGATTGGAAAAGAAAACATTGAAAGTTATTGAAGTTAACGTATATTTTTGTGATAAAAATAGGGGTTTATAAAAAATGTTCTTCATGTTCACCTATTAAACAAAATCTATCTTAAATAATTCAAGATAATTTTGAACTATGAATGAATGAATGATAACATTTTTGACTATGTTTAAACTCAATTTATGATCTAAAATAAATAAAAAAAATTATAAAATAAGCAAAATTATAGCATAGATTAAAATATACTTAAAAAGTTTTTACATATAAAGTTACACTTTTTTTAATTGTCAATAATAAATATTGCAACAGTATAATTGTTGATTAAATTTTATTTATCAGTATAATGTATACTACTTTAACAAATAAAATTTTTACGTATTTTTGTAACTTTTTTCGAGTTTAACAACGGATTTGTTAATAAATTTCAAAAATATCGTAAAAACGAAAAAACGGTATAAAACAAAAACAAATCGATGATTCTTTATTTTCTTTTTATTTCAAACTTTATCAACAAATAAAAAAGAAGCTTTAATTGCCAAAAAATACCGCATAATACTAAGAAAAACGATTATTTAAAAAAAAACATGAATATCATAAACATGAAAAAACGTTATAAAACAAAAACGAATCGATAAATCTTAAAAATTCTTCTTTATTTCAATCCAAAAGTATATAAAAAGAGACAGAAAGAGCTTCAATTTCCGCTTTGTTCCGTATACAAATATTAATCTCTTGCAATGTTATTAATTGTGGAAGAAAGTGATGAAAAATACATGAAAAATTGCAGATTTTAAATTTATTTACTTTTGCATAATTTTTTCTGCGTAAAAGCTTGCGGAGTTGCGATCTGAAGTAGAGGTACTATTATTTTCACTAAAAAACGGGTATTTGGGATATGATTGGCTAGATCTCGATCTGTAATAGGGTCTCGTTAGCCAAAACGACGGGTGCTGGGGTAGATTTTTAGGCACCAGGAAACACCTCTCAAACCCCCATCAAAATTCGCGACCCACACTTCGTACACTTCCCAACTACGACTCTACTCGCCCGCGGTCATAAAAGAAAACAAAAGCACTTTGCATATCGTTGTTTACTTTGAAATCGGCCCAGTCTTTATCGTCGTCCAGGCTGTACTTCTTGGCCGCGGCCGAAGATGCCGTTCGCGCAGCAACCGCGACAACGGCCACCACCACGGCGGCGACGACGAGGCTACGATGTGCCGCGATCATGCCTGTTGTGATGCAGATCGCGTTCAATGGTAATACCCGGCTGTTGCTGCTGCTGCTGTACCTATGCCTTACAGCTTCACACCTATACTCAAGCACAAACACTCTCGTATAATATTTATCGAACGAATCACGTTCTTGATCAAAAGCATGCACTATGCGCGCTGACAGTGGAGCTATATACAATTGTCGCACTCATAATAATATACCGCTGCTAACTACTTTCAGCAAGAGGTTATTCTACGATTAAAATAACTTTACTTTACGGTTGATGTAAATATATGGGTAAATCCGCTGAACTTTTAACCTTTAGTGTCTGAACTGTAAAATTGTTGATCATTTTAATATTATTTACTAATATGTACCAAGTAATATTTCTATACATCATTAGCATATATTGACACAGCATAGATTTAAGTAGAACAAAGATGAATAATTGCCCAAATTGTTATGTCCGGAGAGAAAATATGTATTATATATAATTAATTAATACAGATTTAACTGAAGTAACATAATCTAAGATTTTCACTTAATTATAAAATAAATCGATGGTCTGAATTACTGGTATTGTTTTCTGAAAAAAATGTTTTTAAGAAAATGTGTGTCTGTATGTATGTATGTATGAACCCAAAATTTGTGTCCACCATAATTCTTGCAGGGAAGCACGCTACGCGCTGAAAGTTTGCAGACATATTAGATACGTTTGAACTTACAAAGAAAGCTACCACACTCCGGGAAATGGATTTTGATGAGATTTTTGGAAATGATTTCTGATACTTAAAAATAGCATTCGCAATTTGATCTCGTAGGCCCCTCCTCCCAAGATATGACCTATTTTATACCGAATATGTGTTATTTTAGTGAAAGATGGTACCTCTTCTTTAAATCATAACTCTACATGAATTCTGATTCAAAAAATGACCCGAAAATGTATGAAAGTAGGCGAAAAGAACTTTAATTTGAGACCTGTAACGTTAAAAGATATTATTTTGTTACGAAGTTTTTAATATTTAAATGAAGTGACCAAAATTACATGAAAATTCACAGAATCCCAAAGATAAAAAATGCCTTGAGTTTTCATGTATTTTTGGTCACTTTATTTAAATATTAAAAATATCGCAACAAAATAATCCTTTTTAACGTTACAAGTACCAAATTAAAGCTCTTTTCGCCTGCTTCCAAACAATCTTGTGTCATTTTTCAGTTGGAATTTATGCAGAGTTGTGATTAGAAAAAGAGGTACCATTTTTACTAAAATAAGGCATATTCGGAGTAAAAGTAGGTACCAGAAAACATTTCCCAAAGTTTCATTGAAATCCGTTTCCCGGAGTGTAGTAGCTCTTCTTGTTAGATCTGATATAAATCTGGAGCTAAATGGATAATATTTAGCACGCATTTTGATAAAATAATCACTTTTGAAAAAAATGTCAAAAAGACAATTTTTTAGCAGTATTTATTGAAGATATATAAAAGACAGACATAAATCATTTATTTTCCTTCCGATTTCCTTTAAATTTATGTATTTTAAACTATTCTTAAGCTATTTCTAAGAAAAAAATGTGAATTGAAAGATTTTTCATATACTAGCTATTTTATCAAATTAAAATTGATTTTTCTAGGCAGTTTGTATTGAAGATACATATCTTCAATACAAACTGCCGAAATGAATCATTTTTACATAAAGATAGATATAAATTCTTAAAGTACGTGTGATTTCTTTTCGATTTATATATTTTAAAACTATTCTTAAGCGTTTTTAAGAAATAAACGTGAATTTAAAGATTTTTCAAAAAGTATCTATTTTATCAAATTAAAAATTTTATTTCAGTAGTTTGTACTGAAGATATATAAAGAAATAAACATAATTTCTGAATGCGCGTACGATTTTCTTTTAATTTATGTGTTTAAAAACTGTTCATAAGCTGGTTTTAAGAAAAAA
The DNA here is from genome assembly GCA_949152435.1 of Gastracanthus pulcherrimus. Taxonomy (NCBI): domain Eukaryota; kingdom Metazoa; phylum Arthropoda; class Insecta; order Hymenoptera; family Pteromalidae; genus Gastracanthus; species Gastracanthus pulcherrimus. The sequence continues at coordinate 26,294,139 of OX424575.1, read as the reverse complement.
CTAGAATTTAAAGAATTTTTAAATAGTAACTATTTTAACAAATTAAATATAATTTTTTTCGGCTATTTGCATTGAAGATATATCTCTGAGTTCCCGGAAAAACGACTTAAGTCCATTTTTCATCTTAAAATATAAATAATAAAACGTACATATTTTTGACAATTACAACACAGTGACAAATAAAAAACAATAACAGTTTTCTTCAATTCATACTAATTTTTCAAAATTAATATTTTTACTAAAAAATGAGTTTACTATTATCCATACAGCTCTAAAATCTAATAAGTTGTAAGTCAAACATATGTAATAAGCCTGCAAAGTTTCAGCGCGTGATATCCTTATTAATAAAAGATAATTTTAAACTAAAATTTTGTCCTTATTTCACAAAACTAACTTTGAAGTTATTGATACATATATCAATCGATAGTAAATTACTCCTACTTTATGAAACCGTACATATTTTTGAAAAGATCAACAAATAAAATGGCAAACTTTTTTTTCGCTTTTTACTATTTCTTTAAACTAATATTATGTTATTATTTCACGAGAATAACTTTAATGTTATTATAAGATATATACAGACAGACATTTTTTAAAACCTATTTTTCTGACTTACAAACCTCGAAAACATCGAGATTCATTGAAATCTCTAATAAAAAAATCTATCATCGTTACAAACCTTTCTCTATGAGAAAGCAAAATGACTATAAGAAATTTTCGTCTAGAGATATGGGAAAAATTATTTTAATTAAGTTTTAATATTATCTCAGACTTGCAATACTTAAACGCGTTTGTCAAATATGCTTACTTTAACTTTACTTCATTTAATGCGAATTTCATTTTAAAGTAATTAGCAGCGGTTCTTTTTAGGCGAAGAAAACTAAACTGTATGTTGTACTTACGTTCACTTGTCGGCACTATGTATAAAATAACTTTTTATGGATAGCACACGGGTATGTGTCCTTACGTTCACGTGTCGGCACTATGTATAAAATAACTTTTTGTGGATAGCACTCGAGTATTTAAGCGTTGTCAAACAAAGCATCGACGAGAAAACACCAAAAAATAGAGTGAATAAATAGAATCGTTCAACTGTGCAAATAAGAAAAATTTATAGTACAGCTGATTTAAAAACGTTGATTAATATCTGGACTACATTTATTAAGTATATGATACCAACAATGCATGGGAGATTGTTAAAAAAATCAGATACATGCTGTTCTATCTATGTAAATGCTTTTTAAGAAAATAAAACATGGCGAAAAGAATTTAGAATATTATAGTATATTAAATTGAAAGTATTTGTTTGGTTTCGGAAGTCTATATGATTCGATAATCTAAATAAATCATGCGTAATTGTCAAAATTGCCTTTTTTTGGCATTATTCTTGTAATTTTCGTGGCATATCTAATTTACGAATATATCAACGATAACAGAATATTTAGACTTTCGAAACCGAAGAGATAATAACTTTAAAGCTATTGTTAGATATATTAACCGAAAGGAAACTACGCCTACCTCATGAAAACGTACACATTTTTGGCATGTTCAAAGTATAAAAGAACAACATTTTTTTTTTCGATTTTTACAATTGTTTAAAACTAATAATTTGATATTATTTTACAAAAATAACTTCTAAATTATTGTTAGATGTATCAATTGAATGAAAATTAAACCTACTATATGAAAATTTACATATTTTTGACAAATTTAACGTATAAAAGGACAAAGAAATTTTTCTTTCAATTATTAAACATTTTTCAAAATTCATATTTGTACTAAAAAATGAGTTTAGTATTGTCCATTGAGCTCCAAAATCTTATCAGTTCTATGTTCACACATATGTATATGCCCGCAACATTTTAGCGTGTAACATGAAGAATTATGATGGACACAATTTTTGGTTTCATGCGTACGAATACATATACACACACACATGCATACCTATTAATATAACTCAGGAATCTCGAAAACATCAAGATTTATCGAAATCTCCGATTAAAAAGTTTTCATCGGTTCAAAACTTTCTCTTTGAGACAGCAATGTCAAATTAGATTATAACGGGAAAAATCTGTTCTTTAAAACACGGCATTATTTGACAGACCTTTTTTAGATAAAAAGTTAAAAGTTAAGAATTAATCTTATTATAAACCAATTTTTACTATTGTCAAAATAAGATTAATGTTGAAAACATGTTTCGGAAAAGTTGCAATCAAGATATACTATTTTTAGAAAATGTCCGTATCGATGTGTGTGTATGGGCGTGTGTGGGTGTGTGTATGTATGTGTATGTGTGCGTGCGTGTGTGTACGTGTGTATGTGTTTGTGCATGTGTGTGTGTATGTGTGTGTGCGTGTTTCTTTGTTTGTGTGTGTATGTGCGTGTGTGGGTGTGTGTATGTATGTGTATGTGTGTGCGTGTGTATGTTTGTGCATGTGTGTGTGCATGTGTGTGTTTCTGTGTTTGTGTGTGTATGTGCGTGTGTGTACGTGTATATGTGTTTGTGCATGTGTGTGTGTGTGTTTCTGTGTTTGTGTGTGTATATGCGTGTGTGGGTGTGTGTATATATGTGTATGTGTGTGTGTGCGTGTGTGTGTGTTTGTGCATGTGTGTGTACATGTGTGTGTGCATGTGTGTGTTTCTGTGTTTGTGTGTGCATGTGCGTGTGTGACAGTCTAATAACGACAAAAATTTGTGAATGAAATACGTTTATGTCTTTTGTTTGTTTTTAACCAGTACGGAAACTAAGGTATATTGTAGCAGTAATATAAAATGTGCTCTAAACTACGTAAAAAAATGAAATTCAATAGAAAAAAATGCTGCCGATTTATTTGATTTATCATTAGAGAAAGAAAATCGATTTTTCTTACAAAATAATTTTTTTTACAAAAGAAAAAGTTCAATACTTAAAAATGTTACGGGACATATTCTCCATATTTCTAATCATCTCAAATTTTTTCAATCATTTTCCGTCATATATTATGTTTCCATGGTATAACCGTTTAAACAAAAAATTATGTTTTCGTGTATAACAAAAGAAGGGAATAAACTTATCCAAACTTTCAGACCGAAAACGTTAGGTAATGTTACGCTCTTTCGCTGGATCAATGATATTATTTCAAATGTATAAAAAAAAAATCTGAAAAACCGCTTTAAAAACAATAAACATCGACAAATAAGAAAAAATTATTTTTGTCCCCCCATCCGTTAAAAACACAAACAAAAATGAGCCCTGAAACATTAATTTTGACCGTGTATATGCAGAGTAATGCTGATCCACGTACACGCACGCACACACACACGCGCATGCACGCACGCACGCACGTACGCACACACGGACACATGCACACACACACACACACTCACACACGTATACGTACCCACGTGGACACACGCATGCACGCACACACACACACACACATCCATACTGACATTTTATAAAAATAGTGTATTTTAATTTTTTAAGTCTTAAAACATGTTCTTAACATGTTTTTAGCAAAACATTTTTTTTTATTATCACAAAGCCACCTTTTTGATGAAGCAAAAAAATGTGCGTATCAAAGAACATTTTCCAACGTTACTGCTGAATTTCATATAATATAAACGTACTTAATAATTATTATCCGAATACATCGAAAATTACGATGTTCAAAATCATTGTGGTATCATGGAGCAGTCAATGGGGGTATAATGGAACGGTACGTTATTATTACCAGGGCGGTAAATAGACCACATTATTAATTTTACTAATTATTGTTATCATTATAACTAACAGAAATTGTTGCATAAATAAACTATACTAGTTTTTATTACACATCGAAAACAGCAACAATAACACCTATTTTTCGCGTTTTATAAAAAGCCATTTTTACAAAATGTACTGTTTTTCATGATCTAAAACTACGTTCTAGTTTTAGAATTCGTTCTGCGTGGTAACGGTTGATGTGAAAGGGTAAATTAACTCGCATAATCGCCACGAGTAAACTAACAGACGATTATATAGATGACGCCACTTCTGAAGCAATGTTATTTCAACTGCTCCATGCTCCGTTATACCCCAGTCTTCCCTATATATACTATATTCTATCGTCAAAATTTACCGCTTTAATTTACTTATATATAGTTTTGGGTAATGTTTCTTTGTATTTTGTACTTCTGCATATGGTGCTAAAAAGATAAAAAAAATTAACATAGATAACTGAATTAGGCTATGAAAATATAATATTAACTATTCAACACATCCGTTATAATTTCTATAACATTTTTAATATGTCTTCTATATTGATCTAAAGATAAGTATGTAATATATGATAATATTTTGAAAGCTATAAAATTGCCTGAAAACAATATGTATAGTTTACAAACCTGTGGTAATACAGTTTTTCGTAATAATATTTTATTTATTTTCGATTAAGAACTTTAAAAAGCTTTTCTATTTACGTTTACTTGTTTATATTGATTCCTCAGAGCGGAAGTTTTGTGATACTAAAAAAAGGTTTCTGAATAAACGTTTTAGAAACATTCTTTGGGATATTAAACATCAAAATACAATAATAAATATTGTTAGAAAATGTCTGTAGGGGTGTGTGTGTGTGTAAGTGTGTGAGTGTGTAATGAATGCGTGATTTTATTAAAATGTTCTAAAATATGCTAATATTCTAAAATAAAGTCAAATAAAAGCACATTTTCCTTTTATTTTTTCTTTAAGGAACCCCCTGAAAAAGTAGAAAATAAAAGAAAATTGACGTAGTTGAAATGGCAATATATATATATATATATATATATATATATATATATATATATATATATATATATATATATATATATATATATATATATATATATATATTGCAAGCTTCTTCAAAAATATTATAAATTTGTGCACCTTTTGTTCTAATCAATATTTTTATTATCCTTGCTCCTACCTGTATATCCTTTTCTGTTTTTTACAGGATACCTACACCAACTCTGTGTGGAGGTATTTGATCCTAACAAGCCGATCCTAATTCCTCACACCGTTCCCGCATTCGCCCAAGTTATAGACAATGACAGATTTCTACCTATGTCGGTAACGTTTGACGGAGGAAAACCCGTAGGAAATACTTCCGCCAGGATGCGATGCGGTATGGAAATCATCTTGCTGAGTCAAGTATCATTCCTTACCTACCGGAAAAAAACACTATTGTTGATGCCCTTGGTTGTTGAACTCTCGTGTGCGATCCGCCACGCAACCACTGACCTCACTACAATATTAATTTTAGAAAAATCCGCTATATTTAGGAGAAACAACATTTAGTCTGCTTATTGCATTTTTCTTTTAATATATTTTCTTTTCACCTGCAATTAAGTTTCCAAATTAAAAGTATAATATTTAGGTATATTAACATATTTTATTTTTTTAGCAAAATGATCTTTTGTATTTAATTCAAACCAAGATGTCAATGTTGTTTCATTATTCTGCAAAGCTTGACTTTCTTTAGTTTCTTCATAAATATTTTTTTGCTGATTCTCTGTATGAGCAGCTAAACGTAATATGATATGACTTTTGTCACATAAAGGGAATTCTTGTATTCGCCAAGCTGCATCCATTGGACTTAAATATCTACCATATATAAATTGTGAAATTTTCATCATAAATTTCTGAATTTTTGTCATTAGTATTGTTAACTTTTTCCAGTTTTAAATGTGCTCTATCGCTACCTTTATGAATATAATCGAAAATGTATTTTATACTTTGATTGGATGCATAATACTCTACATTTATATGACATTTATATATTTTGAATAAATAACTGTTATAAGGTACTACCATAGAATTGTCTACTGGAATAATTTGATTATTTTGTTTAAGTTTGTATGTATGATTATCAGAAATATTATTTATTTATTTATTTTATATTCTGGATATCCATTAACTGTAAATTTGGTAAATTCTTGAAAAAGTTCAGAAAAACATTTTAAAAAAACTGTTTATTTAAATACACATTTATCTAGATACGCAAAAATTAGATAATTTTGTTCAGAATTTCGTTTAGATAAACTTATCTAGATACTTTCCGGGATACTTCCGAGCGGGCATTCCCGGTGCCTAGGAAATGCCCGCTCGCGCCCCCATATAAAGAGGTGTAGTTACCGGATCCTAGCATCGCGTTATCTTTCCATCGGGTTTCTTGTATTGCTACCAAATCTAAATTGTACCTCTTAGTTTCATTTATGATTTCCCGGAACGCGCCCGCTCTGTGTAGACTGCGTACATTCCAGGTTCCCACCCTTAAGTTCCTTTTGGTTTTGGTTTGGTTTTGTTTTCTTTGAGCCATGATAGTAAGTTAAACCCGCGCGTTTTGGATCCTGTTCCGATCGCAGGTGAGTCCATCCGTCTAGGGGTGATAACCCTCATACCTCCCTAGAACCAAGTATGAGAGCTTTCCGACTTTGGCGAGGACATAGTCAACTCGTCGTCAGACACACTCGGTTTCATTCTCATATCCTAACGCCCCCCTGCAAGGCAGCGCGCCTTCGCTGGCTTCGTTGCCGTGTAAGACCAGGTGGCGAATCATTCTACACATCCCCTCTCAGGGCAGTTGTCATCGCTCCCGCATCCTCCACGACAGCAGGATTTTTGGCCCATTTTTTGTTTGAAATGTGTGGTGAAAGAGATAGATTACAGAGTAAGATAGAAGAAGAAAGTAAGATAGGAAATTTTGTATACATGTTTGTAATTGTTGTGGTGCTTGCGTAGTGTTTCTAGATGAATGCGTTCGCCAGTGCGGGCTCATCACACCCACGCCTGGGCCTATCGGCTGTCCGCGACTGCTTATTCGCTTTATTCGCAGCTAACCTCTTTCTCAGGGGTCGTTCCTCTATCCGCAACCCGAGGACGCGCTGTGTAGTGGTGATAGGCTCCCACCCGTCCGCTCTGGACGACTACGCCCAGGACCCGCTTAGGGTAACGGCGTTGCAACAGAATGGTCTACTATAGGGAAAGTAAAATTACTATTTCGTATGGTAATAGCGGGACTTAGTTGCACAATCGCAATAATTACGTTTATTTCAGTAGTATATGCTACGTTATGCTATTTATATATTAATATATGCTTGCGAGTGTAGGATAATTTGCTAAATAAGTATAGTAAATATAAAGTATAGTATAGTGTTGTTTTACATATTTTTAGATTTTTAGATTTTTTATTTTTAATTTTTCTGTTTTTTCATTATGTTAAAAATATTATAATTAATTTAGTGAAATAATTTTTAGAAGTCCAAATTGATTTTTCACCACAGAATTAAATAGAATTTATAATTCCATATTGGAACAATTTATAAAGCTGAAGGAAGCTAAGTGTCAATGAATTGGCAGCGATATTTTTATTATTGTATAGGTTTCAGAAAAACTTTAAAATATTTAGAAACATTTTCTTAGTAGCTTCACTCCAAAATGGCATCCAAAAGAAAGATTTTGAAACGCCATGGACCTAATTTCATGGCTTAGAAGACTGCAGGTTATGCACAAGCAACAAATGTTAAAAGGCTAATATCTCAGCATACAGGAGATTCTGGGTCTCATCTGGGGTGATTTTTGTTGGAAAATTGTACTCTACGTTTACAATTTACCATCTGAATTATTTTACTTATATCTCTTTATTTTACATGACAAAATGTGCATAAAATCACTATAAGTCTACTAGCCCCTTAAGGTGGTTCTTTTATGAGACTCGACCTTAAAAATAAAAAATTATTCAATGATTTGTTTACGTATAAAATTAGATAATAATTTGACAAATGATCCGAATCTTTTTTATTTGTTATCCGATTTTAATTTAGAAGATCTCATTGTGTTGCTTAAAAGATTTTAGAAGGACTTATCCATATAAAAATTGCAAACATCGTAAAACCTTCAAAGTTACAGCCAACTGTTTACAAGTCCATACATAGTTCAGTGGAATTAGTTGAAAAAAGGATCAAATTCAACATCAACTGGTTCCCGTAATTTTTTTTTGCAGGGACTTATAGAAAACGTGTCTAAATAGATATTCCGTATACGTGTCATTCTAATTTTTTGACTAGAGCTCGAGAAAAATCGGTAAAGTGGGCCAAAACAGATTTTTGGCTTCTAGCAGCGAACACGAAGCTCGAATCGAAAAGCTACAATATGAAACTTGTAGATATTGGAAATACCTACAAAATGAGCCATGACACGTTAATTTTCATTAAATTGTTGATCAACAAAAGGTAAAACAGGTGAAAATGCGTCTTTTTTTTAATTATTTTTCATTCAGAGAAAAACAATCATTGGGTTTTGAAATTTTGGTATAATAAAGTCTCTATGATGATTAATATGAATAAATTTTAATCAGCCCAAAATATTCTATTGTTATTGCAAAATTCATTTTGCAACTAAAAAAACGTCTCCATATAATCTAATTTCTACAAAGTTCCGGCCGCCCGATCAGTGTTTGAGGTTTCATTTTGCTTCCTAAAGACTTATACTATTATAATATGCAACTTGAATTTAAGCGATTTTTCAACTTGAAATTATTATTTAATTTACGCGATATCTAATTTTGCAATATCGAAATTTTCATGAAAAAGTTTTTTTTGTCACTTGAAGAACCCTTGTTTTATACTAAGGGGGTGCAGGAAATGTGGCCACCTCAAGGAACTCTCAATTTCCAGTAAATATATATCAGGTTTTGGGGCTTCGGAAACTACTGAGACATGTTATTTAAACCTTTAACTCTAATATCTCATGAATTCTTTTGCAAAAAAATTTACTCGCTGAATTTTAATTAAAGAAGTTCTAAGTAGTTAAAAATTGGCTACACTACCAACAGTGTTGGTAAAGTGACTACCTATCAGTTTTTATGGTCAAGTCATATAGTAAGTGCTTCAAAAAGTCAAGACTAACCTTATAGCAGAGACTTCCTTTATGTGTTATTTAACTATATTGTACCGTAGCGTACACCTTCGTGTCGATATTTTGGGATTAGTAGGCCTAGGAATTTTGAAGAAGCAACCGTCGTTTTTATGGGCGTCGATTACCTTTTGCTTTGCAATGCATTCGTACGGCCACTTTACCCACCGATAAACGTCAACGAAAGTTGCAATTTTCACATCGAAAATAAACTCTATGGCAAAAACTGACACATGCATCTTAAAGGACGTAAATAAGCTACAATTTTATGTACCGTATGGTTTTATTTTCGCTCATATCATGCTAACTAAAGTGGTTTCTTTATATGCATGCACTGCCAAGAAGTCAGAGTTTTTATGCTTTCGTGCGTAAACATGACCCTAACTTATAATTAGAGAAACTAGTGGCAGAAATTGAAGAAAAAGTGATGAATCTGAATAGAAGTGTTGAATAAAACAATGCAAATGTGTTTGCATGTCTTGCGAAAAGCGTGTTTATACGGAACACGTAACGTTATTATACTTTTCAGCCCTAACAACAGCGCCCTCCAGCGGGGCTTGGCATGCGAATTATCACAATCCATATACTGTAGGAGTTACGGCGCCCCAGAATAATGCATACAGTGAGATCTCGTGTATGTGGCCACATTACCTGCATGGCCACAGTACTTGCACCCACCTTATAACGTTTCTGATATTGTAATACATAAACAAATCATTAATTGTATACATTTTTATTCTTAAGGTCAATTCTCATAAAAGAACCAACTTAAAAAAAAGAAAGAACATAAAATTACCTATTTTCTTTGACACGAAATTATTGATAATATAAGATATCTCCCTTCTTTTGTTATATACGAAAACGTTATTTTTTATTTAAACGGCGATATCTTGTAAACATATGATGGAAAATCTTTAAATTAAATTGAGCTAATTAGTGAAAAAGGTATCTATTTACTATAAGTAGTATTTCTTGGTGAATTTTTGTTTAATTTTCGTACTTTTATGAAAATTTGAAAACAAAAATAATTTTAGAGTTTACGAAAAAACACAAAGCTTCCTTTTTGAGAAAGCAAAATTTACCATTAATTTTGAAAATAAAGAATAAACAAACTCGTCTATAACGCGCCTCTAAGGTGATGTGGAAAATTTTAATTTAAACTAAATGTGTAATTTCAGTATTTACCTTGCAAAACTTATAAATGATAAAAAAGCACATCTCCTTTTAACTGTTAATTATAAAGAAATATAGAAATTTAAAATAATATATTAGAACAAATAATTTCATATTGGAACAATCTATTAATTTGAGGAAGCTAAGTGCTAATGAATTGGTAGCAGTTTTTTGTTTAATTTTAGATATATGTACTAAAGCAGGTGTACCGCGTTTTGACCTGTAGTTTTTGCACGTGCTAAAAAACATTTTGTTTAAATTGTTCATAATAACTGTTTGTAAGCGTTCTCATGGCACCATAGGTTTTATGGGTGAATAAGATAATAATAAATGAAAATAATTTATAAAAAAACTTCTCTTAGATATAAAATATAAGTAAACACAGCTTTTTATTATATGTATCACATTTTGCCCCACTCTCTCCTATCTATACTGTCTTATCATAATTTCTCGATGCAAACTCCTTCTATTTCAAATAATACTATAAAATCACTCGATAATCAGATCGAAAAGAAAGAAAATACCCGAAGACTCTTGCCAGAAATATGTATTCTGTACCTATACCTATTACGTACGCATGAATCGGCGAAATCCCTTTAAACAGCTTTTCCGCACGCGTCAACGATAGGAAACCCCTGCGCTGAAATACGGCTCAACGCCGTTCCATCGAGCTTAATATTGAAATATCCACTGCAACGTGTACTTTGCAGCTAATATAATTGAGTCTTCGTTCACCGTGTCTCTGCAGTCTGCGCGCATATGCCCTCGCGCGAGTGCCCTTGCTCGATTTTTTTCTAAAGGATTTGATATTACTCAAATAACTACGCACCGCGTCGCTGCAGCTGCTCATACATGCGTAAACGTATAATGTGATTAGGTATCATATGTACCTCTGTATGTAGATATTTCTATAGAGTATGTTTATGTATAGTTTTACTGCACGTGTTAAGCTTACGTGAAATAAGAATCGATGAGAAAGATTTTTTAATTAAATTGGTTTTATTAATTAAAATAGTAATAGAATAAATTTAAAATTATACAATCATTAAAGTTTGTATAATTGTATTCAAATTGAAAAAAGTAATTAGCATAGACTTATATAAATGGTTATATCTCTATGATATCTTTATATCTGTATTTTATATATCTATAAAAAGGAAATATATAAAATAGATTTCTAGCAAATTCATTTTTAGTCTTCCTATACCTTATCACCTGAGATATATTTCAGACTGATACGATGGATTAACTTAGATTTTAGCTATTTAGATAACTTAGTATTTTAAGTTAAAATTTCTGTATAGATCTGAATGCGATGCAAATGTCCGAATTTATACATTTTAACTCGTACTATAATGCACTGTTAATTACATAATTATGTTAATATAATAGCAAATTTAAATAGATTATAAGGGAGTTCGAGATCTAAGGGTGAATTTATTAATAATATGATAAAGTTTTTATATAATTAGTTTTTAATACACCAACTGCAGATCAAATGCAGAAGCAGAGATTATAGGGATACTATTACCCTCTGAATAAAAGAAGTATTGACATTTACTCTAAACTTTTATCTACATGCAATTAATTATTGAATAATAATGGACTTATATATACGTACGAAGTTACAGACATAAAAACCAATGACATAAGTACTATATAAATTTATTAAACAAAATTTTGAAATTTCGTCAAAATTTAATTTTAATTATATTTTTTTATAGCTAATTTTATGCTTTGACGTTTGAAACTTCGATTAGAGATCAATTATTACTCAATCCAACTGCAAGTGATTTCATTTTTTATTTCTAAGTATTTTTTATAATAATAATCGATCTTTCAAGTGTCGGTAATTAACATTATTCGGTCGGTAACATTCAAGGAACGAAAATTGAATTTTTAGGGGAGAGTACCCTAGTATGACCACCTAACGTTTGTAGAAGAGTATTTTTGCTCTAAATACTTAAAAATTGTGCTTAAAAGATAGGTAAAAATTATAAAATAGTATCCCTAGTAGAAATTACAACTGTGAAAAACTGTGAAAAACTATGAAAAAAATGTGAGAAAGTATGAAAAAATCTGAATATTCACATACTTTTGGAACATCTATTAGAACTTCACACTTCAAAAGTTTTTCATAGTTTTTCAGTTTTTCAAACTTATAAAAATACGTATTTTATCTAATAAAACTTGCACAATTTTTCACAATTTTTTACAGTTTTTTTACATTTTCTCATATTTTTGTACGTTGCATTCTCCTATATGAAGGAAATTAGAACTGTGAGAAATTGTGATAAAATGTGAGAAACTGAAAAAATGTGAAAAACTATGAGAAACTGTGACAAATTTATCAAATATTCTATAATATTTTTTAAAATCCTGTTCCAAATGTAAGCCCAATTTCACAGTTTTTCACGAAATTCTCATGGCTTTACACACATCTTCACACATTTATCATAGTTCTTCCCATTTTTAAATTTTCACTATGGATGTTGTTAAAATCTATTTTAATTTAAATCATGTCATATATTAAATAATTAGTATTTAATTAGCTTATATATTAGGCATGTATTTAACCCTCGGAAAATAACTTTTGACATGAAAATTAACGGTGTTCTCGCTATTCTTGTGGGAATCTTCGTAGTTGTGATTTAAAAGCAAGAATCTCCGATAATATTTAATAGATCTATAACATGCATCTAATCCAGCATATAACGTACTTCCATTTATCGGTATGAGCCCTATAGCCATGGATGGTCATACTGATAGGGGAATCATACTGGGGAACTCTCCTCTAATTGTCTATCACAGCCCTTTTATTATTTTGTTTTTTTACTTGATTTGGAATTTATTCAACATATGTAATTTAGGATTATATAAATATCTTTTTTCTTAACATTTTGATAACATTTTAAACATAACATGCATGTTATACTCAAATATTTAAAATGTGTTTGTTTGAACAGTTTTGACTTATTGACAAGAAAATTAATCTCTCGTCATAATTTTATCATAAATAATGGTGCTCTAATACGAATACGATACTCCGGAGCATACAGACAATATACGCAATAGAAATGTATGATGTACACCCACACGTGTGCATGATATCTGCAACTCTGCTATATAAAGTATACGTACAAACACAAAACCTCAATAATAATAGGGGAGAGTGGGACTAATTTGTACACGCGGTAAATTTGTACAACGCAAATATCTTGAGTCCAAGTTGTTGTTTAGGCTTTTTAATCAAGCATATTAAAGATGTAAACAAAATATAACTGTCGACAAAACTTTAAGCTGTATGGTCACGTGTCCTTTTTTTAGCAGACGCTTTTCGATTTTCTCAAAATTTTCTATAAGAATTAGGAATTCTAATAATTTCAGTATATCAAACAATGAATTACTGAATGTTTATATGCAGAAGATGAATTTTTTTCACTTAATTGTAAAAATACATAATGCCGAGTTGCAATTAGTTGTAACTCTTCGTACCCACTATAAATGGACCCTATCCTATACATGTAATAGAACGTTAAAAAACTATTAAATTGTAGCTCTCATTTAAGGTGGTTCTATACCCAAAAAATCAACTTCTACCAGCTTCCGAAACAACGCTTCTGAATTTCAAGTATGTTAAATATAAGCATATCAGAAAGTTATTTGTGCATTTTGAACTTAAATTGATCAATATAATTTGGTTTTATTCATCGCATTCGATCTGCATATACAAATACAATTTTTTCAAAGACTTTTCTATCACATCTTTTTATATTTTCGACACAAAATAAAAACAATGTGTGGTTTACATTTTCAAATTTTTCTTTTATTTTAGTATCAGGAATAACAAAAAACATTTCGAAAAAACGTTAAAATGTACTGCTTTTGAACCTTTCTTTAACTGGAGGCTCTTATTCTTCAAATATGAATTTTATGAAAAAATTAAAACATACGAAAGTTTTCAAATGCGAATGTAATAAGTTTTACCGAACTATCTTATCAAAAAGATTAACCTCATGCGCATGGATCATCATGAACATAAAAAAATGTATGTCGAGAGAAATGCATTTAGTTTCTATTTTCTATGCTACATAATGTTAATTACTTTATTAAAATCATTATAACTTTATTTAGTTTTAGAGTTATGATATTAATGAGATCTTAAAATAATCATTTGATTATAAACTATAATATATCCCAATAAAAAAATCGACTTTTTGAGTGATTTTGGGTATATAGTACCACCTTAAAATACACGTGTAATAACAAATAAAATTATTGAAACCAAAGTGTACAAAACCCCACTCTCCATATAATTCCAAACGCTGTTTCGCCCATAAATTTTATCAACATTAACTACCATAAAATTTAGTACCCCATTACACCCCACCCTCCCCCCACCCACACACTAAACATAGAAATATTCGCTCATCCATCTCTCTCTCTCTCCTCCCTATTTTCCCTAGTTTCCGCACTAATCAGCTGATTCAAGACCGCGAATGCGCAGACATGCCTGCGTGAGCGCGCCTGCTCCAAATAGTACACACACGCACACATTGTAGCATCAGCACAGCGTTACAGACTGTGTAGTGTCCGTAGTAGAATTATCGGAGCCCCGTGACGTTATCAACTGTGTGTACACAAACGTTCGATTCGCTTATTCCAGTCCGGCGAGACGGCTCGAAAATCACACGTCCACGACATCGCGGATAATGTAACCCTACAGTAGCCGTAACAGCCCTGTGCAACAACTGCTCGCGTGCGATTCGCGTGCCTTGGAGAGCCGGAGAGCAGCGCAGTGCAAAGAAAAGAAAAAAAGGGCGCACGCATGATACCGAGGATCCGACGCTTTTCAAGGGTAAATTATTCTACACGGGTGTTCGGCTGGGGTTTTTTTTTCCTTGCGTCTGTTTGTTTTGCGCGTCGCGCGTGGGCGAGTTTTTTGGCCTTTCCGACACAACTGCACACCTATGTATACCTGTATATATGCCCGCGAGTTACGGATGTATATATATGTATGGTGAGAGGTGCATGTGCGTGCCTCCTGCCTCGCGTGTGGTATTACAATATACGCAAACGTACGGCTCACCCGCGCGTCCTTCAATTAACTTTCAGTGTTCTCTCTCTCTCTCGTTTGCCTAGTTTGGAAGAGCCAGTTCGAACTGACGTTCGCACACATCAGTGCGAATATTTTCATTCGTGCGCAGACTGGAGCTCTCTTTCTCTCCTGTTTTGGGCTTTTTTCATGAGTGAGTTCCTTTTTTTTTGTTTTCTTTTTCTGCCCCGTTGGAGCTGATTCGTATTTTTTTGTTGTTGTTGTGCGAGGCTCTTGGTCATTCGATAGCGACAGCCGACAAGTGACACTTGGCTGTGGGTACTTGTTTGTTGTTTTCCTTAGTCGGCTGTTTTGGAGAGCTCTGCGTCCCAGATTGTAGCAGTAGCAGTAGCCAGTTGGAACCGTAATGCTGTGGTATTGTTTACGTATGTGTAGTTAGCGTTGGCAGGTATCTGGAGCATCTTTGGTAGTTTTATCGTTCTGTTTATCAGTGAAGAATGCTTATCTGGTGCTTGGCCAGTTTGGTTGATCTTTGGCGATAAAGATCTGCATTATTTGAATAATTAGTCATCGTTTGAAATTCCTACTCACAGTAGATTAGTTTCTAGATTTACATATTGGTTTTATAGTTAATTTTACTCTAAGATATTATAACATGTCACTTTAATTACATTAACTTAGAACGAAATTGTTAAGAGACTTTTATGCTTGTCTTTAGTCTTATTATTCTAATATACAAATACTATTTTTTATTCAAGTTTAAGAATTTGTCAATTTCATGTTTTGATTTGGTAACTGTCTAGACCTTGGTAACTTTTACTTAGGCTCTTATCAATCATAGCTGATGATGATTCAATTATTTATAATCTATGCACTCCAGTAAAGCTCATTAATTGCATCTAACTAAACGATTTTAAAATAATCAATACTACTCGTGAAAACAAATGATTTAGGATTTAGTCTGCCATCTAAATTAAAAAAGCAATATTTTTTGTACTTTGAGCAGCAGTGATCATCATTGATATTTTCTAAATTTATATATATGATTATTGCAGGTGCTCAGAAGGTTGCAGTTTTGACAGCCAGCAGAAATAGTGGAAAGGCATGAGATGGAGGAGGAGCCCAGCGATCCGCACGAGCAGCAGCTCTTTGCCGTTTTCAAGAGCTGCCTAGCGGAGGGTCAGAAGGAACTCGACAAGGATGGCTTGCTGGCCCTCTGCAGCAAGCTGGAGCTCGAGGAGAGTCACAGAACTGCGATACTCGAACTGCTGGAGATAGACGCAGCTCAGAGATCTGTTACGTTTCACGAATTTCGAGACGGCTTTCTCGCCTTGTTGGGCAAATCTCAAGAGGGACCGGTCAACGGGCCAGAGAAGGAAGTCAACGGTGAATCACAGACTTTGTGTAAGAACAACGCAATGTGTACAAGATATAGTCATCAGGCAGGAGAGACGAAACAGTCAGAGGCCGTGAACCATCAACAATTACAGAGCGGTGTGTAGTGTTTATTGTTTACTTTTAATTGGCACTTGTAGTGTGATATATACATTTTGACAATAGAAAACTCTTTTATATCTATTATTACTTAAAATCCAGTTTTGATAAGTGAATTAAATGTTTTAGTTAATTTATTATTTTGCTGCTATTAAGATTAACATAATAATTGTATAGCCCTAAATACGTATATTTTTATTACAGATAAAATTTTTGATCATCAAAGATTACAAGAAACATGGAGCAATCAAAATTCTCTCTCTATAGAAGATGTAAATGGCTTTTGCAATGGTGGGTCTACTCTTCCTAAACAAGTAAGTTAACATTTTTTGCATTTAAAATAGGCTTTGAAAATGATAATGATATATAATGATAATTGTTATTTCTTTCAGACTATCGAGCTTATTTTTGAAAAACTCGACCTAGACTGTGACGGCTTAATCAACCTGGATGAATTCTTGCATTTCTTTCAAAGTGCTAATAGCAAATTTCAGGATCAGTCACACTTAAGTTGGTCTACTCATTTACAGAGAGATCATACAAAGTCAGACTGCTGCAAAGATTTTGTACACAATCAAACTGGGTAATTACAAATTTTCAACATTTTACACAATTATAAAATCAAAATAAATCTTTGATCGTAAACTTTATTCTCATTCAGGCATGCATCGAGAAGTGCCATTATTGAGCTATGGGAGGTTGCCGGAGTGTCTGAAGCTAATTCACTGCTGCTTGACTTGGGATTCGATGCCCCAACAATTAATCTTATTGATTTATCAAACGCCTTATCGTCCGAGCTTAAGCTTCACCGAGATGTATCTCATGCGGGAGGTGCAGGAGAATATGTACGCTTATTGAAAGGAGCTCTAACTCTTTATCAAGAGGAAGTCAGAAATTTACAGTAAGTTAAAATATTTGTTCATAGTTAGAACATTAAATTACAGACAGTGTAGAATACACTTATTTAAAATAATAATTACTTAAAGAGTATAGAAAATAATAAATGCTTAGTGATTAATGCAGATTTTACTACTGGCCTGAGAAGCAATGCAAGATAAATATTGTTTTAATCCTTTTTCATGTCTTATAAATAACAGCATTGACATTGTATTAAATGATTTAGTACTTATTACGTTAAGCATTTCCAGTCTCATTTATATTACGCATATAATTTAATTGTAAATCAAGTCATTTTACTTATTTTTGTTGTCATTAAATCACCATCTTATAATGGATTAGTCTAAAACGCAAAGAACTTATTATTTCAAATGCAATTCAGAATAAAATTATTCGTTTCTTTTCATTAAGATTTGTTGCATATGTTAATCATGGGAAAGTATCTAGATAAGTTTATCTAAACGAAATTCTGAACAAAATTATCTAATTTTTACGTATCTAGATAAATGTGTATTTAAATAAACAATTTTTTAAAAATATTTAATAAGTAATCTTTTCAAGTAACTAATTTTTCAATGTTTTTGAATCTTTATGAAAATTCTTATTTTAGCATAAAAAATAAAACTTTTATAACCAACAGTTAACCTGTCACTAGGCACGTATTTTTTAGACTTGCATTTCGATTGTAAGTAAAAACATTGAAACTTCGAACACGATTTCCTCGAAATGCACTTTTTTAGCTTCAAATAGATGTACGCGCGCATCTCCTTTTGATGGATCATATTAAGACATTCAGAAAATATTCTTTAAAGTATACTAGGAAAAAGTTAAATTTTTTATTATTTGCTAATGGTCAAAGAGTTGCATATGAGTATGTACTAGTTTTTTTGGAACGTATCTGGTGTTAAAAATGGCATGTCTACCTGTTTGTTTATTATTATTTCTTTTTAGTATAAAATAAAACAGAAATATTCTAACGTTCGTTTGTACCACTTCAAAAGAATACACACATACGATTTTATTTTAATGACACATAAGAAAACTCAGATTATACAAACGAGCAAAAAGTCCTAGTAAAAAAGAGTCCGATTAAAAAGCCAAACTTACACACAAGTAGGAAAAAATATCTAAAACATAAAAATGTGGTGTATATAGTCAATATAACAAAAGTATACCGATACTTCACACGTCAAGAACGAATACCTAGACGCCTAAATTCCGTCGCAACTACTGTCAGAGAATATTCTCTCCCATTCTTTTCCATCAGCGACCTACATATCTTTCCAATCAAAAAACCGTCTCACCTCACCACCTCTCTCTCTCTCTCTTTCAAAATTAGATTAGGCACTGCGTACAATTGGATTAAAACGTCAGAAAATATTGCTGTTTCTAATAGTTCTTAATTATACAAATATGTTATTGTTTGCTGATATTTACATTGTCTATCTTTATATTCTTCATTTTACAAATTTTACACTGTTAATGCGTTAAATTCCCTGGCCAAAGAGTCATATATTTACATACGATATACGCTATAGTTATAAGTATACACACACTCGCGTCTATTTACCTATATTTATTATTTTATACAACTTTATACCAAACATTACGCCACACTATCATTATACATTATTATTGCGACCGCACTTACTACGTCATCTAATTGTACATTATGTATCCATTGATATTTATCCCCTATGGGACTATTTAGTCCCAGGGCGGAAATAATAGTACATTATGCAACAAGGGAATAATCGACTTTTTATTCCCGCATTAGATAAAAAACTTTATTCCCCACTTAACTGTGGCCACTTTATTGACTTACAAAGCGGGACCCTCGCACGGAAGTTGATATCAATTATTAAAATGTTATGAACTTAAATACATTTAAAAGTTTAAATTATACGAATTTAATTTGTCAATATTTAAGTATAAATACTTATTACAAATCTAATTATAATTATTCTATGTAAAAGTTAGATATTAAATATTATGTACAAAATATTAAGTATTTCTAATAAATTAAAACATTTTTATTGACATTTTTATTTTTATTCGGTAAGAACTAGAATTTATTGAAAATGTGTATTAATATAGAGAAAAATAATTTATCCCCATCTCAACGAAAATGGCCACTTTTTTCCCTTAAAAGCGATACCAAAATTACACTTTTTTTCCAAATTTGCAGCGCATTTGTGGGAAAAAAGTGACTTCCCTAGAAACTATTCCAAATTCCTTTATTTCATCAAGTTCTACCAATAACCCTGATTCTCGATTGTCTTTTAACAATATTATCTTTTAACAGTCCATTAGTCCTTCTTTCCAAGTCAAAAAGTGGCCACAGTTGAGATGGGCATAAAGTACTATATGAAACTCGAGAAAAAAGTCGATTTTTCCCTCGGGTGATACTGTAGTAAATTCACACACGGGAAAAATAGTCGACTTTTTGCCCTTATTACATAATGTACTACTAAAAGCAATGCATTTGCGGGAAGAAAGCGCTACTTTTTTCCCGCTAAATGCATTTGCGGGAGAAAGTAGATTTGCGGGCATCATATGGCACTTTTGTCCCGCTATTGTGGTCAATGAAGTGGCCATTACGGTTGAGTCGGGAATAACTAAACAAATCTCTCTCTCTAAACTCGCTACCCTTCGATATTCCAACTGCATTTACCACTACGTACAAAAATGCATTTTCAATCGTTGCTATGAACCTTTGGCAGAGAATACCTGTTCGCATTCGTTTGTGCAATAGTTTAGCCGCATTTCAGCAACAATTCTATGAGTTTTTGTTAAATAATCATTAGTAATACTACATCCAGCTCTTACTTCATACTATTATGTATTGTTATTTTGCGACTTTTATACATCTATATTTTTATAATTGCGTATTAGTATGTATTTAATTATTATATATTGAATTTTTAAATATGCGCTTACTATTTTCTATTTATTTTTGTTACTTTTATATATCTATATTTGTATAATTGTGTATTATTATGTACTTATTTACTTTAGCCTCGTTATACGTATGTTATGCGAATTTTAAATATGCGCTTATTATTTTCTGTTTATTTTTTGTTACGTATCCATCCATTTGTATATATTATAATTATATTATGTACATTGTATGCAGATTGCCTTACGGTCTTGTTGCACCTATAGGCATAAATAAAACTCGTTAACAATCAATCTCTTTCTCTCTGTAGCTCGTCGATGGAGCACCTGTGCTGCGAGCGGGACAAGCTGCGCTGCGACATCGGCGAGGCGAACGAGCGGGCGAATCTCCTGGCCCAGGAGATAGACGAGCACCAGGCGCGCATGGACAAGGCCCGGCAGGAGCAGCTGCGCCAGCTGGAGGCCCGCCACCAGGAGGCGAGCAAGGAGCTGAGCGACCAGCTGCACCAGGAGCGCGAGAAGAGCACGAGCAGCCTGAGGAGCCTGGAGGAGCAGCTGCAGGCGTCCCAGCAGGAGGAGGCGAGGATCCGGGGGGAGTTGACGAAGGTGCTGAGGGAGCTGAAGATGCTGGAGACGGAGAATCAGAGCCAGAGCGAGGAGATCGGGAAGCTGGAGGCGTCCAACAGTCAGCTGGTGCTGCAGGTGCAGGAGCTGGCCGCGGCGCACGAACAGGTGAGCAGGGGTGAGAGGAAGCTGCGACCAAGGGGAAGAGTGTATATTGGGCATAGGGAACGAGACTGTGATAGGGTGACATTTTTTTATCTTGACTTTTGTACACTGAGAGAAAGGATTCTTTGCGGCAAAGAATATTTCTTAATTGTTCAGTTTTGTGGATTTGAATACGGTCAAATGAATATTTCTTAACAGTTAAACGCATCGTTTTAATAGATAAGAACTGAGTACTTGAGTCGCTTGTCAACAGCTGACCGCCTGACTTTAAGGTTAACTGAATTTTTCATATTTCTAAGATGTTTATATGACCGTTACATGTTAGTAATAGTTTTCGTCTGCCACAATTATGTCTACGTATAGGATCTTTTTATATTTTAATACTTGAAAAGCATAATTATATGCCAGTAAATCGTCAAATAACGTTTCGTACTCGGTATGTTTATCTTACTCGTGCAGACTTTTCTCAAGTTCGAGTTCTTAACTATTAAGAATTCAACATTTGCGGCAAGTGCGTGAGAATTCGATTCCGCAAGTACACGATTCATTTATCACAAGGAATCCTTTCTCTCAGTGTGTGTAATGAGTGTAAGAGGTAATTATTGAAACGATAAAGCAATACAAAATAAATATACAGTCGAGTCGCGGGGACTGAGAACTCTGGGACTGAAATTACATGAGATCTGTAATGCTCTTATACATGGGGATGTCTCGGGGACTGAAAGGATCCTATACTAAATACACATTGAAGTCCGCGATAATTTTGGTCCCGAGCCTTTTCAGCCCCCGCGACTCGACTGTACAATGAAACAAGTACAATAATAAACATTTTTTTGACAGAATTTTGGTTTAAGAAAAATTTACGCTACGTGCTTGGTTTTACAAGAACATGGAATTTTTAGTTTGTTCTGGGGGTACGATATGTATTACTTGCTTGAATCTTTGTGTTTGTTTGGAGAAAAAGTAAGGGTTCTTTAAAGATATTTAAAAACTCTTCTCCGAGTAACTTAATCTGACCAAGAGTAAAATAAAGAACATGTACTCGATTTCGCGCGGATTTCACTCGTTAAATTATCGAATATTCATTAGTCATAGGTTGATTGTATTTTCTTTTAGTGCGATATTCACTCGCGAAGTTTTTACTTGAAGGGAAGTATCGGTGAAAACTGCTCGTTCAATCTTCTAATAGTACACAAGTTGTTTTTAATCATCTAAAAAATGTGTAAATAAAGTTTCGACAAGAAATATCAACAACTTTAGAAGACACATAATTTCAGCATATGATTTATCTTCTACCTGAAATGTTTTATATTTATGGTCAATTTTTTTACATGTTCATTAGATGTTTTTAAAAAAACTGTGCATACGCAGATTTGATAATAGTACATTATGCATCAAGGGAGTAAAGTGGGCAATGTACGCACTGTGTGACGTTGCCGACCGAGCGAAGCGAGGTCGGCATTTCACACAGTGCATGCTTGCCTACTGTACTCCAGAGGTGCGTATACTACTTTTCACCACACCCCCGTAAAGAAATGACTGTACGCATCTCAGCAGGCCGTACAGTACCCCATGCTCTGCCTAGAAGTAAAGTGACTTGGGTACGCGCGACGCGCTGTTTTACCGCTCGAGACGCAGTCGAGAGCGGAAAAAGGCGCATCGCGCATGCGCAAGTCACTTTATTCCCTAGGCAGTCCATGCGGTACTGTACGGCCTGCTGAGAGGGCGTACAGTCAGCACTTTACGCGCAGTGTGGTGAAAAAATATATTTTATAGATAGAAAGATAAAAAATAGATAGAGATTCTATGAATGACATTCGTCGAATTTGTTGATGGAAGAGTAATAAATTGTGTTTTTATTTTACATAATATAATTTATATATTTAATAATAATTACATTCGACTAATTGTTTATTGTATGGTCCGTAAGATAATGGCGAAAAATTTGAATTTCTAGTTGATTTTTATAGAATCCCTTCCCTTCAGCTATTAAGTTCGTCGAATGTTTGATTTTGATCGAACAGGATCAGCTTAATTATTGACTAATGTTTATAATGTTTTTTAATTAATCGTGCAAACTTACCTCATTATTAGAAGCAAAATTGTTAAACTTATAGATTTGGAAAAACTTTATATTGTTTTATTTGTATTTTGCATAAAATCTCATTCAAATTTAAAGGATTTCTTTTAAATAGATGACGCATCATAGGATATAAATATTTATAAGTACACCTACATAATTTTTAAAGTAACAAAAAGAAGAATAAAGTGACTATTTTCTTAGCTGACGAAATCAGTAGTTAACTAGTGCCCATTCGTCGCATTTCTTAACAATATTTAAATACTTTAGAATGGAATCGTTGGAAAATCAAACACGAATGCAATTCAAAACATTCAAAAAATAATTACAAGAATCTGACACCTGGCGTTCTTACGCGCGCGGTGCTGATTATGCATTGTCCTTGAAGCGGTCGAAGGTGCCGAAGACGCGATTCCGCCGTCCCATCAGGTTTTTTCTCGCGTGCGCGCGCGCGAGCTCGCGACTCCCACTCGATAGCCTCGATAGCCTCGATAGATTTCGAGTATAGATGAAAGAAATTGCCGTTGCTTCGGCAGATCGAAAATTAATTGAGACATCGAGACATCATGAGCGTTATTTCTTTCGAATACGCGTGTGCACAAGTTCTTCTGTTCTTTCGAGCGCTGGTGTCTCTTGTGGGTAAACACAATTTTAATAAGGTATTATTATACAATGGTATTGACCAAATTTTTTTTTTGATATAAAAAAAAGATTGTATATGCGGTATTTAAAAAAGCCTAAATAACATTGTTTAATTTGTCATTTCCGTGAAACTAATATTATTACCTATTGTTGCATATTCAGTTTCAGTCATGGTTCAAACTTTGGTGACGTTTATTACAAAAATCTTTGTATTTAATTTACGACAATAACAATTCTATTGCATAAATGAAGAAATGGTTATTAATTGATTTTTTTTCCTTTGGCGAGTATCTACGGATATCCATCAGTATATTCTGGCATCTTCTCTATAAATTATGAAAAATCGATGTATAATAAATAATAAGATATATTTTTCTAAGAATGAATTGACTAAAAGCCATAAGTTTGAACCTATTTTTAGCTATCCGACAAGTGGTACGTTATAAATTCTAAATAGGGTAGTAATGAATCTATTACTCCAATGTTTGTAGGTGAGTAATAGATTCTTTACTCCACAGGTTCAAAATTTTTCAAAAAATTTTCAAAATTGTTAAAATTGTCAAATTATTGAAAAATTTTAGAAAATTTCGAAAATTTTGGAAAATTTTGGAAAATCACAAAAGATCTATATGATAACTTTCAAATTGACATACATTTGTATCACGCCTTTATGGCTCTTGTACGGCTCTTTAATTCTAAAATGTTTATATCATAAATTTTGCCTTATACATGATGGGATGTCAATTACGATATACACCTCACATCATTACGTTCCAGTTTCCTCAGTGCAGCACACAAAACAATACAATCATCCGAAAATTCCAAAAATGTCCCTAACATTCACCAATTTATACCAACCATGACGTGATCAAACACCATAGAAAACACCTCAAACCTACGATCACACCGTGACAAAAATCTCAAACGGCGGAAATAATACATTGTGGAACTAGGAGGGAAAATGGGCTTTTTTTAAGCGAGGATGATGATTGAGTACTCAAATCATCATCCGAGTCTGAAAAAGCCCTTTCCACCCGTGTTACACACCATATTTTTTTTTAAAAGTGTGTGAATAGGGCCTTTTTATGCATGCAAAGGGAATGGAGAAATGGGCATTTCAAGTCGTCTACCAGACCTACAAAATAAAAAAAAAATATTTCAATTTTTTCAATCTTTTCAAATTTTTCAATTTTTTCAATCTTTTAAAATTTTACAATTTTTTAAAATATTTCAATTTTCTTAAATCGTTAAATTTGTTACTGTTTTCAAATTTTTCAATTTTTTCAAATATTTTAATTTTTTTTAATTTTTTAATTTTTTCGAACTTTTGAATATTGTCAAATGTTTTAATTATTTTCAAAATTTTGAGTTTAAATTTTGGAAAATATAAAATTTCGACATTATTTTTAGAGATTTTCAGGAACAGAAGAGAATCATCCCCTCCCGCTCCGGCAAAGACGCTCGGAAAGCCCAGTTTTGCCAGCATGGAAAAGGGTCTTTTTCACGCACGTGTTGAGAAAAATTACCATCCAACCCCTTCTCTCTCTCTCTCTCTCTCTCTCTCTCTCTCTCTCTCTCTCTCTCTCTCTCTCTCTCTCTTGCAAAAGCCCCCCACGGAAAACAGCAGTAATATACAGCGAAATCCAGCGCCGATTACACGTCGCGTCGTCGTCGTCGTCGTCGTCTAGCGTCGCGCCCGGAATAACCGCGGGAGCGTTCTATTCGCGGTATACCGAAAGGGTCATTAAAGGCCGACTCGTTGTTCCTCCTGTCTCCCGGCGTGCGTTGCAGCGTCCACGCGACGAGAGAGACTTTTCGTCTATTGCCCCCGGAAGTCGCGTCGCATTTAGTCGCGCGCTCGCGCGACGCACACGCGGTGGTGTACGGCTGCAGAGTCACCGAAGAGATGTCGCGCGTCCGGCTGCTCAGCTTTATTTGCAGCAACTTTGTGCGTTTGGAGTTTGATTGGTCTCTTTTTTTTGTTTAGTGATAAGTTGATAAGGTTGTGCGGAGATGTTCATTTTTTTTTCTTTCTTCGTTTTTTGAGATGACTTGCTATAAGCGTGCGGTATTGGTATTAACGAATTGACTTTACAGATTTATCATTTTCTGCTAGTTTATTATTCGTCCGAAATATAAGGTTACCGAAATAACGACATAAGTTCACTATTTTTGAAAAATGAGTTTTAATCGTTTTTGGTATCCTTACATCGTATTATTTATAGATAAAAATGCGAAAAAACAGGGAAGTGAATAAATAAATCTACTATTTATGAATTTTCGTAACATTACTTTAAATGTAAAATAACAGCTTTAAACCTTAATTTCTCAAGAACGTGAAAAGTGTACTTGAAGATGTCGTTGTGCCTTTAACATACAGATATTAAAAGAAACTCTCTTTTAAAAGAATGATATGATATACTTGGTCACTGCATGATTCTTGCGAAAATCTTTATTCTTACATTTCTTTTACAAAAAGAAAAATTTTATATTTTCATCTTCTGAGTTCAACGTTTAACTTGAAAACGTGCAGTAGCGCATCAAGTTTTTATTATCGAGCCCTATAACGTGATACTTTTTTTCAGGTGGAGAGTATCGAGACGAGAGAGAACGAACAAGTATCCGACTTGATGTCTCATATAAAGCGACTCCAAGCAGAAATGAAAATCTTACGGGACCACAACGATGAATTAACGTCCGAACTCGAAATGTTGAAGCATCGGGACAACGACGTGAAAAGCATTGTTTCAAGTGTGGAAGTCAGATCCACGATATCAGATGAAAATGACGGTAAATTACTTTCTTCTTTTAAATTATTTTACTTGCTTAACTTTATGCTTGAAAATTAATATTCCATTAGTGTAACTATTTTTTTTTCTATCCAATGAAATAAAGGTCACGCTTTTTATTTGTTAATACATCATGTAAAAATGAACGTAAAGCGTACAATTGAAGCTTTGGCTAGGGCTTCGAGGTCCAGGCTTCAAGTAGAGAAATGACGAATTCGGATAGTTGTTGATTAGAGATTTGTCAATCCAAAAATCGTGATTAACAATAATAAATTCGTCTATTCTACAACTGTTGGCTTTTAAGTAAAAAAAATATAAATTTTCAGGAGAATCAGCAGATTTACCAAGCTTATTAAATTTTTGAATACTTACACACAATTTTTCGAGATTTTTTTCACCTGTGACTGAAGCAATTTTGAAATGCCATTTATTGGGTTTATTTTGTGCATGGTCGCAATGCTTTCAATGGTATATAGAAAGCATAGCTACATTGATAATAATATAAGAATCATTTACAATTTAATTGAAAAATTTTAATCTTTCGTGAATCTATCTTTATAAATTCATTCAATGAGACAATAGATAACAACCATACATCATAAACTTATCTACAAGCATCCACATCTTATTGAAACAATCCAACAAACCGAAATCTCCTTATCCCACCAGGTCTAACAAGCATGCCAACGACCGAGGTAAGCGACACGGAAGACGAAGACAAGCTACACCAGCAACCCCAACCACCACAACTACAACTCCAGCACCATCAATCCAAGTTGTACTCCGATCATTCCAAGCCTAACAAAGCGAGCAGCGCTAGCCGAGCCAAGACCGCCGCCGCCGTCGCCGCGGACGAACACAGCAGCAGCAGCAGCAGCACCAGCAGCAACAACGGCAACAGTATTAACAAGCTGAGCGAGATCATCCAGGAGTTCCGAAACTTCCTAACGGGAGCGAAATTCTGCGCCGAATGCGCCGCGATACGAGCCGAGGTGTCCTCGCTGATCAGCGAGCTGGAGCTGTACCAGTCGAGCGTGCCGACGACGACGACGGCGACGACGACGACGAGTCCGCCGAGCTCGGCCTCGAGCAAGCGCAAGAAGCAGCTGAAAAATCTGGCGAACGAATTGGGTAAGGAAGTGTTTTTTGTGCAATGATGATTTGACCGTTATGGGGATGGGGGTTGAGGAAGTCTCCGATACGAGGAGAACTGTAGAAGTTTTAAATTTCGATAAACACGCTTGATGCTTTGTCTTCATTTGATGATCAATATAGACTCTTTTGAACTTCAATGTTGAATAATATTCGTGTGATAATTAATAATTATAAGGCTAATTTGAGTATGCAGAATAGATAGAGTATATATTTTTTCGTTTTTTAAAAGTACAAAAGTTTGTGGAACAGTGCATAAAAAGGA
The DNA here is from genome assembly GCA_949152435.1 of Gastracanthus pulcherrimus. NCBI lineage: Eukaryota > Metazoa > Arthropoda > Insecta > Hymenoptera > Pteromalidae > Gastracanthus > Gastracanthus pulcherrimus. The sequence continues at coordinate 26,266,053 of OX424575.1, read as the reverse complement.
TTTTATTCGGATTGTTTATCTTGTGATATAATTTATTTAAATCTGACACTTTAATTGTATCGTATGGTTAGTCAGTTTTTTTCTAGGATCTTAAAATAAAGAAAACCCTAAAAGGGTTCGTATAGGTGCTTTAAATTTACGTTAAAAAACGTTTAGCTTCAATCTGTCGGTAAGCGGATTATACTGTTCTTGGTGTACAGAATATTTTATAAAACCTAGGTAAAGTTAGAATGAAAACTTTGTTTACACGGGTCTTTTTTACTATTGTTGAGCTTGTGGAAAAACCTTTGATCTTATGATAATTGTAAGATTAGGGTGGCAGGCTCAAATAAATAATGTTCTGGAATCCGAATAAAAGTCTTTTTAGTGGCGCTTTATCAAAAGTTAAAAATTCTATAATATTAATAAAAAGTCACTCACAGATAGAACGACGCGCTTAAGATATAATAGGGATTCTGAAATGTCCATATTATCCCTGATCACTAACTTCTTGCATATTTTAAATTTTGACGTTGACCTACCAAGATTATTTACTGTTATTTAAGTAAGTATTTAATTTTATTTTAAAATCTCCATAAGAACCTGTACAATTCTGCCGGGAAGATTTTTTATTTAATTTTTGCGAGGAACTCTAGTTATCGGAGCAACGCGTTAACGACGGGTTTACTGATTCGCCAAATTCTTTTGTTTGTTTATTCACGCAGAAGCCGAGTGCAAGAACAACGAGCGCATAAGTGGATCTTGCCGCGACTTGGTCATCGCCAAGAACGACAGATTCAAGCATTACAAGAGGATCTCCAGCAGCGACGACACGATACACGACATGCTTGACGACAACCTCGATAATCTGGACGCCAAGAGAATCGCCAGAAACAAATTGTCCGGGTTGAGAGACTATCCGCCGCGGAAGGAGCCTGAACGGACCAACAGTGGTGGCAGAGCAGGGATCATCAATAATTTAGATACCAAGAAGCAGAACGTCGAGGCGAGGGAATTGCTGAGGGAGGAGGAGCTGAAGCACGCTGCCGAAAAGAAGCAATTGCTTGACAGGTGAGTCATACAAGTTTTTTTCTTTCTTCAAGCAAATTAGAAAATTCATAATTTTTCAATGCCTTCAGTTCGTCAATTATAGTTGGGTCAATTAAACAATTGAATTGTATACTGATAAAATAATTGAAATATGTTAAGCAGCAAAATTAAACCTTAAAAACTGTTTCGGATTAAACTTAGCTATTCTTAAATTTTGACTTAAGGTGATGCTAAAGCCACCTGTCACCGACAAATACGAGGAACCACTTTTCTCATTTAATTTTCAATTTTTAGCAAATATCTTTATGAAACGTTATTGCCCTAATCAAAAACAACAACTTTCCGTAGAGATATTTTCTCAAAATTGAAAATTGATTGAAACAAGTGGTTTCCCGTATTTGACGATAACAGGGGGTTTAGCATCACCTTAACTCGTATAAATTACCAATTTAAAAAGTTAGTTTAAACAGTCGGTAAAAATAATAATTAAAAATATAAATTATTCCAAAATGAAAGTCAATATCTAATGGTGACATTGAAACAATTTTAATTATAGGAAGTTTAATTAATGTAGTATTCATACAGAACGTTTTAAGTCAATACAAAGTATTGATTAAATCATGTATCGCAGAGAGATTTTCACACTTACTTAATACATCCATAATACACAAACTCATATTCTGTAGAGATATCGAAAATTCAATCTAAATAAGCTCTTACAATATCAAGAATTATCGTTCGAACCTCCCCTCGATCGATACTTCTTATCATAACAAAAATCAAACACCCTCATTCCTCGACCAATCACTAATCAACCAATTCGATCCCATCCAATCCACCAGGTGCAAGGACCTGGAAAAGAGCCTCGAGATGCTGCGCGCCGAGTACGAGCAGTGCGAGGATTACTGGGCCGCGAAGCTCGACGAGGAGCGTCAGATCTTCGAGCAGGAGCAAAAGATAAGCGACGAGAAGTTCTCCGAGCTGATCGTGAAGATGGCCGAGTACGAGGAGCAGTTCAATCCGGGTGGCGACAAGTCGAGGGCCGACGGCCGCCTCTCGCCCATCGAGGAGCGCGTCGGTCTCGAGCAGCAGTACGCCGACCTGGAGGAGGAGTTCGAGAGGTGGCGCGCCGGGGCCCACGAGGAGCTGGCCAAGAGGGAGCGGGAGATCGAGGAGCTCAGGGCGAGACTGAGCAAGAGCGAGGAGCAGAGGCGACGACTGGAGCTGAGCGACGCGGCGGTGCAGTTCCCCGAGGTGCCGACGAGGAGCGGCTTTCCGCCTCTGTACAGCGAGATGGCCGGGGGATCGAGCGTGGTGGATGGTGTGGGAGGGAAGGAGGCTGGGACGGGCCAGAGCGGGAGTAGGAGCAGTTCGACGCAACAGTGTGCACAGGTAGGTCGGGAAATGCTGGGATGATCTTTGGGTTATTGACGAGGGTGAGAAGGGGATGATTTATACACGTGGGTTTTGGTGGATCTTTGGTGCGTTTGAGGGTTTGAAATTGAAAAGTTAGCCGGCGCGATGTATGTACGCGTTGGAGGTGTAATATTTAGTACAGTGGGTAGTGGAAGTCCTGTAATTTGAATTTATGATAATTCGAATTTTTTGGTACCTGCTATATTTTATGATTCTGAGCAGAGTTCAAACTTTTGCAATTCAAAATACTAAACATTTGCTGATATGGGCTTAAACTACTCCATGTAAAAGTATTTTTACTTCACAAAAGTGTTTGTGAAGTAAAAATTGAAATATTCAAACCAACACATTTTTTACTTTCTCATTTATTATATGTAGGTATAATTTTTAATCTTCATAAAAATGTCAAGAATGATAATAAAAGTTAATAATAATATTAGTTATCATAAGCCTTTAACTGTGAGTCTAAAAATGCAAGATGCAAAATAAAACTAAGAAATAATAATTTCTAGATATCATATTGTATGACATATATAGTTCGTATTTCACGTTAAAAAAGCATATGAAAGAAATATTCTTCGGATACTTTCGTTGGATACTCGAGTTTCCGAAAAAGTATTCGTCGGATATTAAGGTCTAATACTTGAGTATTCGGAAAAGTATTTGTCGGATACTTTTTAATTTTTGCTACAAATGAAACAGAAACCTAAATTATCTATTTACAATAAATATGGAACGCATATGTAGTACAAACAAAATCTAAGAATCTTAATTCTTATTGAATTGTTTTATTTAAGGTGATGTTAAAATCCTTGTTAATTTTCAATTTTGTGAAAATATTTCGCTGGAAAGTTTTTGTTTTTGATTAGGACAACAACACTTCATAGATATATTTACTAAAAATTGAAAATTAAATGGAAAAAAGGGCTCTCGTAACTTACCTTGGCAAAGGTAACACTAGCGCCAAATGTAATGTAAAATCCCCATAATGTGGACGACTTTGGAAGCTCTATAATGATGGTAAAATGTATTGTAAGGATAGGGACCAATACCTTTTTTCCACTATTCTTAATGTTTAATTTAGGCCAAATATTTATTATAAAAACTCTTTTTGGAAGTATGAAAAATATTATACAAATCATTATTTATCTAAAATATCTCAAGATTCTATGCAGCACAATAAAATCGTTATTTTTCATATCCCTGCAATGCATTATACCATCATTGTAGAGCTTCCAATGCCGTCCACCTAATGGGAATTTTACATTACATTTGGCGCTAGTGTTACCCTTCCCAAGGCGAATAGGGAAGAATACCGTGATTTAGTTAACAGTATATTCTGGTAGATCGTGATATAGTGTCTTTGTAAACTTTTGGAATTTTTACGGTATCTTTAAAATTGAAGAAGATATAGGTAAAACTTTAAAAATGGTGTGTCATCACTCCAGCTGGTACCTTTCGATGTTTTAACGGTGTGACGTCACTCAACGGACCTTTAATAAGCTCTAAACTTTCGCAAATTGAGTTTTTTTTAAATTCAAAAAGCAATACACGTCGGCTTTGGTTCTTTACTATTTGCACAAGTGCCGATCAAAAAATAAATGTTGTATTCTTAATTTAAAAGTGATAACGTTACGCGAATTTAGAATCGTAACTCTACTGTAGTTCGTGTTCAACGAAAAGAGAAAGAAAAAACCACCTAATTTTTTCCCATAAACTACGAAAATATAAATCCTGCTTAGCTCCGTCTCCTCTATTCTACGCAGACGCCCATTGACGAATACAAATTTTCTTCACACAGTGCCATAATAAACCGACGACGCAAAACAGTTGCGACTGCCACGGGAGCGCCCGTCAACACCCGTACCAGCAGCAGCAGGGCGAGACCAAAGGACGTCGCGGCGACGCCAAGAGTCGACACCATCATCATCACCATCACCATCAGAAGAAGCTGGACGTGGACCACGAGTGCAGCAACCTCATCAAGCAGAAGGAGAAGCTGAAGCAGGAGATCATGAAGCTGCAGAGCCTCAAGACCATCAACGCCAATCACATTTATCCCTTGATCGGCACCGAGGAGCAGAACATACTGTCGAATCTCTGCACGAAGCTCTACGCCCAGGAACAGAAGCAGAAGTACCTGCAGATCTACTATCAGACACAGCAGAAGGACAACGAGCGAATTCTGCAAGGTATTTCTTTTTGTGAATGTGATGGTAATACACTGTCGGACTGATAATTTTGAAAGACGATTGTGGTGAGCTACTCCGAGAATTGTGTTGCAAAGACTTGTTATTTTTCACCCATTGCAGATGAGAATTTCATAGTATCACAAATCATTAAGTCAATAAAAAGGAAATGCGTATTTTACTTAGGATACATTTTCGAAACAGAAAAAAGAGACTGTATAAAACTTATTGAGCAAGTTTTGTAAGTTGTACAGTTTTTTTTTTAATTATATATTAAGTGAAGTATAAAACAATTTCTTTTCCTTTATTGACTCATAATGATTTGTGACACTACATAATTCTCACCTGTAACGATTGAAAGAAAATAATATGTTTCGTAATTCTTAGATTATTACAGTGGTATAATATAATATGATTGTTAAAGAGTTTTTCAAAATATAATTTAGTCCAATATGTTTTACAAAATATTTATTGGAATTTTTGGTAAAAAATCATGATAGTTCCACCTTAACTATATTATTTAAACTATTCGATTGATTATCATAATACAATTATTTACAGGAATGTGGAAACAACATATTTTAGAAACAGCAGATCTACGATTTGTTATTAAAGCTACCGAAGACAAGCTTAATCAACAAATTAAAATTAATAAAGAGCAGGTACAGCAATGCCTAATGATACATAATTGTATAAAAAATAATGATTGCATTATGCAGTGTTTAAAAATAATTTCACTTTATTTTCAGAGTGACAAATTGACCAAAGCCGATTTTCTGACCAAGGAATTGTATGTAGAAAATGCTCAGCTGTCGGAGACGATCAAGCGCCTAGAACAGCACTGCCAGATTCTGACGCAAAATCGCATCGAGTCGACATCGGCATAATTCTAAACATATACTGTTAGACAATGTATTGTTGTACAGTAGTTCATTGAGAGATAGAACTCAGGGATGATTTAGAGGTATTTAAAGGAAAAAAGAGTAATCAATAATTGAAAGGGACTAGATAGAGTCTTTCTGTTTATTTCTGTCTGTCAATTTGTCGTTACCAATCTTAAAGGGTGGCTTAAAAAAACACAGTTTAAGAAAGTCAGTTTTTCTTTGAATGAAATGAACGGGAAGGGAAAGCAAAGATAATTCGATTATACATGAAAATATCTTGAATATTTGGTTCCTGAAAAGATATCAATACATGAAAAATGTTCGTTTGTAAGATAAATAATTTATACAAATATAAGTCCAAATGCTCGATTAAAAACGAGTATGGTTTGCCTTATTAGTTTACTTGGAAATACATATATAGGAATAAATGAGTTATACTTTTAAGGAGCTTGCAATAAATTATACTTAACATTAAGTCTGTAAAGCAGCTTTAAAATGAATTTATAATTAATTTGAAGAGGACTAAAAGTTGATTCTCTTTATAATTCACTGATCGATTTTTAAACCGATATAGAGATTATTGAATGGCAATTGTTACTGAAGGAAATTCATTGCAAAGTTATGAAAACTAAATAAATAATATTTTGATATAATTAATTTTCTTTTTTAGATGAATTTTGTATATTAAATAACTGTGCTTATTTGAGCACCATAATTAAATGTCGAAAGAAACACGTTATATTATAAATAGGAAAAATGGTTCTTGAAAAATCTCGTAAAAGCTCGCAATTTCTAGGTTGTAGTCAATGCAATCGAAACTAAAATGATAAAATCAGGCATGGGTATCTTTTGTTTCATTAATTATTATATGCAGCATATACTCAAGTATTAACATTTTTAATCAGACTATTAATATATTTATTATATTATTTACTGCAATCACTTACAAGAATAACGCATGTTTAAACAAAAATAAAACAAGGCATTTTTCCAGATTTAGAAAAAATTATATAATTATATAATAGTTATACGTATATAAAGTCACATACTGCTATATGTGGCTATGATATATATTGTATAATATACAAACAAAATGTATGTATATTTCTGTGTTCCCGGTTTAACTGAATAAGTCAACTTTTTGATTTTATTTTCCATTTAAACTAATATTAAAAAAAATCATAAATAGTAGATATGGTAACTTTTTTTATACTTTCCTGATTTTTGCATTTTTATCTGAAAATATTCTATGTAAGGATACCAAAATTGTTCTAAACTCAATTTAGAAAAGAAGTGACTTATTCGGTTATTCATGATTACATACACTTTATATATAATTATATATTTTCTAGATTTTAATTACACACTAGTTCACAATAACGAAAGTTACTCATGTTTGAATAACACGGCACTAGCGAAAGCATATTTTATAGTCCACAGCTGTGATATACGATATAACGCGTGCTTTAAAACTAGTGCTAGTTTACTAATTTTCCTTTGCGAAATCTAACAAAACTGTCATTCTGCGTATATGCACCACCGAATCGAGAATTGCATAATACTGATATTATTAATGTAACGATGATTAATTTATATATATATATATTTATATATATAAGCATATTATTTACTTCGTTTACTCTGTTAAGTATTAAAAAAATTTGAGCTTCGTTCACACATTAGTATTTTTTCCCTTAGTTTATAGCATAGAAATAAAGGTTGCGCCGAGTTCCCGTGAAATGAACGAAACTATATTTGTAATTGTAAAAAGGTATGGAAAAAGGTATCAAGTAAACATTATATTGGACACGATAAGAATATCTTCTTGTGAAGAATATACAGCAGAACTATTTATTGTGAAAGGATATATGCGACTTTTTTTCTTTTGTAAATGAATAATATGAGTTATCAATTAACAAAATAATAAAGTTAATGTTGATGAAATTTGGTTTTATGTTTTATTTTACACATGTCATTTAATAATATTGTAATTCTAGGATAAATAAGAAATAAATTTTTAAGTTACAATATTAATAAATCATAATTGATTTAACTTTTGATATTTTCTCAATTTATTTTATTTCCTAATATTGAATAATTTTTTATTTTATAAATGCATGTGCATTTATTAAATGTTTCGCGCTGAAGGCGTCATATATTTTTTTGTAAGATAAGGTTAGGTTTATTTTCCGCAAAGATAACCTGCAGAAATAAAAATAATAGTAGAACAATTAACAAAACTAATTTTTGTTTTCTATAAACAATACAACACTTTTTCTTCGACAGTACTAAAATCATACGTTTCTTACAAACTACACATTCGATTTCGTAAAAATGCGAATGCTCACAGTTTCCAGTACACAGTGGTCTTGGACGAACTTAAACTCAAAATTGTCGACTTGTCTCGGATCTTTGCGTATATTATTTCTATAAAGTCTTACGAGTATTTTGCGACCAAAATGAAAATCATCGCGTGGAGGAATTCAGAATAAACTCGATTTTTCAATATTTTTCAGAGGTTATCCGCGATATTCTTGTTAATAAATCTTTAAACTATTAGTTCTTCAGCTGCAGTTCTACTTTTTAGTAGTAAAAACAATTCTAAATAGTTTCGTACCTCTTATATTGATATTATCTATATAACTGCATGAAAACAATGTGAAAACAACTAGAATTTTTAAGTTATGCCATTTATTTATTTACTTTACATTTTCAGAAAAAAAAAACATGGAGAAAAATGATTTTTTTATTTAAAATGCATGGAGTCCATTGTATTTACAGAAACTTTGAAGAAGTCTATGCGAATATTCGGGATGCTCATTTGATACTTAATAATTTTTTTCAAACATTTTTAAAATCATAGTGTACAGATTCCATTGCTTGTTTGCTAAAGAATCCAAGTCCAGTGCCCATGTCTTCGCAAAATTCTGGTATATGATGGAAAATAGCATGAATTTTTGGAGTTACCGGTATACCAAACTCCAAGTAGCTATTTTTTAAATCTTTAATTATATTTTCAAAAGATGGGTCGAGATCTTTACCAAAACAAGCTTGCACAACAGCTCTAAATTTCTCAAAAACTTTGACATATTTCAAGGAGCAAACATTTTGACATCTAGAGTGCAGTAAATCAAGTTTGTCAAGTAAGATTTTACATGAATTTCCATTGAAACTTGTAGGACCATGTCGTATGTAATGCGTTACTCAGCATGATTTAGCTCATTGAAGCGCACCTTGTTCACATTCCTTTAATAAATGAGTATATAGAGTATTGACAGTTCCAAACATTAGATGTAATTCAAAAGGAAGAATAATTTACAGAAACGTTTTATATTTTTAGCATCTTCTTTCTTAGCTCCAGCTTCAACACATTTAATATGATTTTATAAAGTATTGTCAATTATTCTATGTTCTCCGCACTCATGAAGCTCATTTTTTAGTGCATAGCACCACATGCAAGGGTTCATACAGCTATGGGACATGATGCCTACGAGAATATTAGCTAGTTTTAAGTCAGTAGCAATTGTTCCTTCAAAATTATTAATATTAAATGCTGTCCATATTTTCAGTATTAGGCGACTTTGTTTTATCTAAAAATAAGATTTGTAAAACTTAATAATGAAATTATCAGATAATCAATAAAATGTATAAACTAAACTGTTTGTCAAAGTTAAACTTATACAGTGTATCAAAAGGAAAATGAAAAAGACTGTGCTTGAAACTTTATTGAAACATTGAGATTGTCAGTTATAAAGTTATTCAAATCAGTATACATATAATATTTACATACATACCTAATATATTTATATTAGAGATATTTTTGAGTATACTTTGTCGCTCCGGCAATAAGTTTCCCTTAGCAAAATTGCCAGTTTTTGGTTTTCTAGCTAATTGACAAATATGACAAGAGCACATATATTCAGTACTTGATCTAGTAACTTTTTTCACAGGATTAAGATCAGAAAAGTTGGGAAGTCTAATAGTTTGTTGTGGGTTGTCTTTAATACGAGATAGATCTCTTGAGCAAGTTGAGCATACGACGACGGGTAAGCAATCGTCAAAAGCATCGTAGTCAAGGTATTTTTCTAGCTTTGCCTTCAAGACCCCTTGAACAAGACGCATTTCTAGCGTTTTCCCGAAACAGAGTAAACAAATTCGTCGACGATTTTCTTCGTGAGATCTTGCTTTCGGCATTTTTATAATCAACGTTTGAACTTATTTTATAGAAATACTATTATTTATTTACAGTATATATAGTATATATAGTAAATCAATATTCGAGCAAAGTACCGCATCTAACATGATAATCGTTAAGCACTTTCCACACTGGTGTGACTGTGACTGTTCCGTGTGATTCGGCACACGCCAGAACATGTCGCTTGTTCACCATCTATCTATGCTGCGTAATCATACCCGTATGGAAAAAACTCTCAAGTTGAGTGTTATTTCGAACCCTCAACTGAATTTTTATATTGTACATGTCTAATAACCTACCAAATTTTAGTTGAGGGTTCGAAATAACACTCAAATTGAGGTTTTTTTCCATACGAGTAAAAGCTCGAGCAGCCGGAAATGAGGAATTAGGTAGAAGGGAAGGGCGATTGCGTAAAGGGGAAGAAATCTACTGTGTTGATAGCTTATTGTCATCATATTTGTCAACAATTAAAATTTTTTAAATATTCTCTCAACTTTATGTAGTATACTTATTTTCATCTTTCTGAGCTCTTAAAGCTATGATTACGCAGCATAGGTAGATGGTGAGTAAGCGATATATTCTGGTGTGTGCCTACTGCCTAATCATACGGATCAGTCACAGTCACAGTCACATCACATCCGTGTGGAAAGTCCCTTAGAAATATGTGTAATAAGAAAGGATTTAAGCTATATTTTCGATTATTTATAGATATTCAATAAAATTTACTATATATATCTTCAAAATTAAAAAAGATAAAAATAAAAATGTGAATATTCTAATTAGTGGAAATTCTGACTGGAAAATAAAGAAAAAGAATCTGACGGAATCGATTTTTTTATATTCATGAATAAACTTGTATGAATTATATCAATATAAAACATACAAAAACTATTGAGAATAGTTTTTATTACTGAAAAGTAGAACTTTAGCTGAAGAACTAATAGTTTAAAGATTTATTAACAAGAATATCGCGGATAACCTCTGAAAAATATTGAAAAATCGAGTTTATTCTGGATTTCTCCACGCGATGATTTTCATTTTGGTCGCAAAATACTCGTAAAAATTCATAGAAATAATATACGCAAAAATCCGAGACGGGCCGACACTTGGGTTCAAATTTATCCAAGACCACTGTGAGTAATGATGTCAGATAAATTTCCGCGGCAGGTGTTATCGAGATGATCGATTTTGGAGCAGCAAACGTGATTCACGCATTGGCGTCTGCAGCAGTAGTAGCAGCACAAATGTCAATGGTCAAACACTTTGCACCCTTTGACGTTTGTCGGATCGAATTTTCGCATCTCATACCTATGATGAAGAGTAAAAAGTGAGCGTCGACGATTGTAAGTGTTTTGAACGCCAAAAGTTTTTCTCTTTATTTTTTAATCGAGTGCACGTGATTTATCTGTAGTGTTATGATAGAGAAGATAGGAGATAAACAATGATAAAATTTGTTCGTAGGTAAGACAGTCTCTGTCATGGCACAGTCATCCTCAGCCAGCGGAACATCCTCTCGTAGGCACTTGAGGGAGCACGATGCCAGCTCACCAGGTTCACCTCGCTACACGGACAGCGAATTTGAGAGCAAGGAGGTTAGTTACGTTTATGGACGAGTTTGTTTATTTGGTTGTTTGTTTAACAGGTGTCTGAAGAAGAATTTATTGAATGAAAATAATATTAGAACTTTAAACTTTTTCATTTTATTAGGTTGGATACTTATTCTCTTGTAACAGTGTGTTCTGATGAATCATAGCATACTTTCTTTGTAAACTTTTAAAATTTTCATGATATCTTTAAAATTGATAAAGATAGAGCATTCTAAAGTTTTTGTTATTTCATGTCCTTATTACTGTTTCCTTTGATCTTGCAATCAAGGGACATCACTCAAAAAACCTATAACGAGCTATAATTTTTGTAATTATATTTCATTTTTATTAATTTGAAAATAAATATTAGTTTGCTTTAGTATTCTATCAATTTTATATATAAATACTGTTTACAAAATAAATTTCAGTTATTTATACGTATACTTTTGTTATTATAAGTAACAATAAATAACAATAAACAACAATAACAGTTCTAATAAATAACAAATAAATAAATAAATAAATAAAAGGTATATAAATTAAATTATTTATTTATTTTTTTTAGACAGTATTGCATAGAGAACTGGATGAGGCCAAAGCAAGAGCGGCACAAATGGAAAAGACAATGAGATGGTGGTCAGATTGCACTGCCAATTGGAGAGAGAAGTGGTGTGAAGTTCGTGATGAAAGAAACAAGGCCAAAAAAGAAGCAAAGAGTTTGAAAGCCAAATTGGAGGCTGCCACAAAGGACTTGAATACGTACAAACATGAATCTCAGGAACTCGAAACGCAGAATAGTCAACTCAAAAAAGAAATGGAAAAAGTGCATATGATACTGTTGAAGCACGCAGGACAGTTTGACCAGCAATTAATTTCAGTTCTGGACTCAGACCCACAATTAAAAAGTGCTTTAGGCGTAGACGAGCTGTTAGACGTGTACAACAATATTGAACAATCGGAGAATCTTACACCTTCGTCGTCAAAGAAGGAATTCAGTACTTGCAAGAGTCCTCCCAAAGATAACGTAGATGGACGTAGCCCTCTCGACAAAGATATAGAGGAGTATATTTTACAAGGAGCAGTACCAAAGCACACAGTGGAGCACAAAGATACCTCACCCACACCTCAAGATAAACGACATTCCCGAATAGACACTGCGAACGAAGAGGCTCTCATGCAGAAGATGTCTATGCTTAATTTAAGACTGGAAGAGGCAACAAAGACAATAAGTGCCGAGAGAGAGTATGTTTTGTTTTAGCAATCTTTTGTTTCGCTACAATTTTTATTGAAAATTAATTCGTTATTGATGTTTAGAGAAAAGTCTTCGTTGCATCGAGGCATGGAGAAACTGAGGAATGAGATAATTCAGTTAAAAGAAAAGTGCGAAGAGTTACAAGACAGTCGAACCGAGGCAATGAAAGAGTTGTTGGAGATAAAGGGACGATTCCAGGGAGAATTAAGCGCGGCGCAAGCTGATCTCATCGACGAAGCTACCACTCGGGAAGGCATGGATCGACGATTGTCCGAGCTTAGAACCGAAGTAAATATAAAATTTCTTTCCTTAAATATTAAATTAAATCCAGTTTTTTTTTTTAATTCAGCTAACATTAAATCGAATACATTTAAATAGGCTTCTGTTTGAAAACTTTATAGTGAATAACTTCAGCTCATTTATTCAAAATCTGTGCCCAAAAGATGACTAAAGTCTATTTGAAAATATTAACGTTATATTAGTTTATAAATAATTTAATGCCACTTAAAAATTAGCTTGTTAGTATATTATATCATTCACGAAAGTGAAGTTGTGTTGCAGCAATAAAAGTTACCGTCAATTTCAAATCGCGTTAAACATGATAAAAGTAGTTTATTAATAATTTTCTTTATGCTCAGAATAATAATTTTATAATTTCACATTTGTAAATCGTTGATCAGAGATTAGACTGTACAAAATCGGGATCAGCCATACACATTCGTCTTTCCTCCAGTACAAGCCTAGGCTTGTTTTGGATGGTTTCAAATAAGAGATTCGCCAATACAAACGTCGTGATGATTAACCATACAAATAAGTCTTTCTTTCAGTTCAAGCCTGGGATTCGAATGTCGGCTCAGGCTTGAAGAAGAGGAATAACGAATTTGGATGTGTTTGGATAGGGTATATTTGTTCGTTTTCTTGAATAAGAAGCAAGCATTTATGAAGTTTTACACTTTGATTAATATAATATTTTATACCTTATTCAACAAGTATAATTTTTTATGCTGTTTCTTGCATTTTGATCCAGCACATTAATGCAAACATTAAAACTTCAATATCTCAAAAAAACGAAAAATGATAAATTTTCCTAATCTTTGTTATGGGAAATAAGTATAACAAATAAGCGTAGCAAAGTTGTAGAATGTTTCGGCAGTACGCAAAGTTATAAAAAAGTAAAGAAATAGAAAAATACAAAACAAAAACTCTTAACTAAACTTTGGCTAATTGCTTAACTTTTGCTAAGCTTTACGAAACTTTGCTAAAATTTGCTAACATTTGGCCAAACAATAAACAAAGTATACACGTCATTGATGATATACAAATTTTTTTTTCGTTTCTCTAAAAGAGAAGGGCCTATAAGGGCTGTTTTTGGCCACAAACATAACTCAGTTTTTATTTTGATATTTTAAATGAATTATTCATAATAATCGGTAATTTTAAGCTAAACGGCTATTGGCAAATGTTAGATAAACACGTACATTCATTTTAAATTAAGAAATAGACGTAAGTAAGATAATTAGTTACTCCTTCTTACAATTACACCATTAAACAAGGGTAAAATAAATTTAAACTTTTTTTATCGTCAGCCAAAAGTCATTTCATTTCATGAATAATTTATTTAAAATATTGAAATAAAAACTGATCAAAATAAAAATAACAAAACCTAAATTGTTATATCTTTGGGGCAGAAAATTGCCGTTATAAACGGCTCTCCTCCTTTTTTATATGATAACTAATAAATCTGCAAATCAAATGTATGGATCAGATCAAAGTGATAGACCATTTCCGAATTCGTAACAAGAGCCTAGAAAAAACAAAAAAACATTTAATAATTCTATTCTCAAAATTCCTTTCTTCACACCCTAATCAACTCTCTCTCTCTCTCTCTCTCTCTCTCTCTCTCTCTCTCTTTTTCTCCTTCCCCCAGCTAGAAAAGCTCCAAGCGGAGAACGCCGCCGAGTGGGGCAAGCGCGAGCGCCTGGAGACGGAGAAGATCTCCCTGGAGCGCGAGAACAAGCAGTTGCGCAGCGAGCTCCGCGAGCTCCAGGATCGCACCGAGCGCCGGGGCCGTCCCATCTCCAGTTGCGACGCGGCCGACTCTAAGCAACTCCAGCAGGAGCTCCTCGAGCGCAACAAGGAGCTCGCCGACCTGAAGCACTCGCACGCCAAGCTGAAGAAGATGCTGGCCGAGAAGACGACGGAGCTGTCGCACGCGAGCCGTCGCTCCGAGCAGTACGAGGCCGAGGTGAAGAGGATCCGGGCCCGGGTCGAGGAGCTGAAGAAGGAGCTGGCCCTGGCCCAGGACGAGCTCGACGCGGCGAATAACGGAGTCAGGAGACTGCAGCGGGTTAACGAGGATCTGAGCGAGCAGCTGGAGAACAGCAATGCGCAACTGGAGCATTATAGAAACAGGTGGGTTGGCGGTTTGATTTGTTTTTTTTTTCTGCGTGGCTTGGTACTCTGGGTAGGAAATTGTGGAGGTGTGGATTGGAGAGTGGTTTGAAAGTCTAATCTGGCTAGAATTAGGAGGGTTTCTGTAAGGGTGTGTTGTACTGTTGTTGTGATCGAATCGGGGATTGTTTGTGCGAGTAATTTGCGGGAGACTGTTAGATTGAGGATTAATTTTAGCTGAAAGAGTGTGTTCTGGTATTACGTTGCAAAATATCATTCTCAAAGACTGTAATTATGACAGAGGAAATTACAGCTTTGAAATTAAATTATTATTCGATTTCTCGGATTCGCAGTTCTGTACGCTTCCATGATATACGCAGAATTTGCGATTAAATATAGATTACGCCACAGACAAGATTTCAATGACACGGAGTTACTTTTTATAAATCATTTGTTTTTAAAAATGACGAAAATGACACATTCATATCCGTTCTATTTTTAAATGTATCTCGTAATTGAATATAACAGGTAGCACAATGAGTTGAAACTCTAATCAACTACTTTCTTTTCTGATTAGAGGGAAGCCGAGGACACGTTTAAAATTGCTTCTCAAAATGAAAAGTTAATTTTAATAAATTCATTGAAATAGTGCTCCACTTAGTAGAGTTAAGATAAATGTAGCAGTCTACATTTTCTTTTGCTTATATATAATTACTCGTTTAACCATTATATGCAAGCCAGATCAAAAGATTTATGCATATCAAATCGGTAATATATATAATGAATGTAAATATTTGCTTGTTGACCACGGAAAATAATAACATCATGATTTACATTTTAAATTTTCTTTTGTATGTTTAGTATTTCTGAAAGCCGAGCACCGGACGTAGTAGCAGAGATAATAGACGATAAGACACGCGACGACGACGACGACGAAGATGACATGGCCGACGGTAAGAAATGTTAAAAAAGAAAATTCTGAACGAGCCTTTGTTCCGACTACAACAGAAAGAGGGTAAATTCTTTTTCATTAGTGACTTATGTTCCCGAAGATCATGAATAATAAATTGCCTAGTACCTGCACGTCATAGAAGATATATATATATATATATATATATATATATATATATATATATATATATATATATATATATATATATATATATATATATATATATATATATATATATATATATATATATTTAAACTTCCACAGTATTGGAAGTGCAAAAACAAGAAAAACAAATAAGGAAATAGAGAACTATTTAAAAATGTATAAATAAGAGTAATAACTGTTCTTCACGATCGAAGCGACAAATGGACGTTATGAGAAAATTCCCATTACTGTTTCTGTAAATGTGTGTATAAATAGTATCTCCAGAAGTGCGAGAAATAATATTCCGGTGACGCGTCGTTAGCGCTCGAAACAAAATTATGAGATTATCTTAATAATTAGATTAATTTTATTGTATTACTTTAGTAGAGTAATAGTTTTGTGACAATTATTAGTGATAGGAGAATTGCAATCTATAGGACTGCTGTATTTTATCTGTGACGCTTATATATACTCGTTTAATGTATATACAACGTGATCTTTTTGCTCGTCTCGTGATTTCCGTCGTGTGTGATAATTTACTATTTCTTTATTTTTTAATAATGATTAGTAAATGTTACAGTTTTTAAAAATAACACTTGTTATTTACTTCTATTTAGAATTACTATTTAACGTTAACTTTAAATCACACAATAAAATATAACAATTTCCGCTTAAAAAAATAAAAATTCAATTCATAAGAAATATTATTACTGAATAAGTAACACTTATAGTACCGAAGATAAACGTTAATTTTTATAAATGAATTTTAAAATTGTATTTAATGTAATTTGTTTTCTATTCTTGTTCTTTAACTGAAATCAATAACGAACCGTTTTTAAAAGAAACTTTATATTTTTCTGAATTAAGCTGAATTAACATTAGCTGTAACTATTTGCTCATTTTTCTCACGTTATGTACATACATAATTAAATACTCGTTGTACATATACAAAAAATATCAGTGCATTTGCGAGAAATTTTAAAGACTTTTATATAAGCTATACCTCAGACTTACCAAAACGACTGACTCGCGTAATAATAATGATAACGATAATGATAACATTGGAGGTTCTTTCAAAACTGAATTCTCGAGATTTCCGCAAATGCGTAATTTCTAACGAATAAAAAATGTCAATAATGATATCGAATGATATAAGATGAAACGGAATACCACGTGTGAATGTCGAGTCGTAAGCAATAATGTGTGAAGCTGTAAACGCGGATCTTGAAGTACCTTGATTAAATCAGCGAACACAAAGCAAGTATGAAAGAGATATTTTGTCGCTTTTATCGTTGAAAATCCTCTACGAGTAAAGTTGAAAATATATACAATGTATTGAATTTCGTCTTATCATTGTAATTCGCCGTTTCTTTTGTCATGCATTTATTTATAGGTAATTGTAAGAAATGATTTTATACGATACTTAATTTATTATATTTTCTTTATTTAAATATTACTGTATAAAAAAGAAGCTTTATTTATATAAATACTACACACTGGAATGCACATATAATAATTGTATGATTGTATAATTTGGTGATTATATTATTTTTTAAAGCCTTACAGCAGTCTATCTTTTTCATTTTGTTAATCCAGTCTTCAATAAAATGGCAGTGTTTCGTACATTGATAACGCAATATTTAGTCTTTATGAATAAGAACTAGATCTTTTTAAAGCTTTGAAAATTCAAGGATTCAAGACGTTGACATTTTAAAATATTTGAATAATTAAATTTGCACCTAATTTAGCTCCGAGATACTAGTATGAATCATCTACAGATTTCACCCATTATTATTTATAATGTATTTTCTTGTCATCTATTTTTATAACTTCGAAAATTAAGTTTCAATACAATATGTAAGACAGTGATAAATAAACGACAGGTAACAGAAATAGTTCTTACTTTGTGAATGAAAAATGTATCTACTGTTAAGAAAACCAAGTCACACTCCCACATTTTCAAATTGCAGTGTTACATTGATCACGAAGAATCGCCAAGAACCCTCATAAAATTTGAAAATGCCGCTCGTTCCGAATAATTCTCTCAACTCTAGCTACACAAAACTCGATCATCCGAAAGCTACGTCATAAACCTACGACATGAATAATCCAAAGACTCCACAACTCTAAAACATCGACTACGCTAACCTCACAATTAGCACTCCTAGCACTTGGGCGTGCCATCGGGATATGTCGGCATCTTGGGCTTGCAGATCTTCCTCCTGCCGTTCGATCCATAAACAACGTTGCACGAGAACGTAAAGTATCCACAAGTCGAGCTCTTTGTATAATACCTATGCTCGTACTTCTTGGAGGGGTTCTTGTCGTCGATTTTCCCGGCCACGCTGTTCGCCACCGAGACGTAATTCGTCTTCGGCGTGGACGGCGACTGCGACTCCTTGTAGCCAGGGCGATCGGGCCTCAGCGACCTGGTGTTGTCCGAGGAGGTGCCCCTCACGTCGCCTCTCGATGGTCCGGGCGTGCGGTTCACCGGCACGATGGACACCGTCTGGCTCTGGGACTTGCCGTCGCCCTGGGCTATGGTCTTGCGGCCGGCTACGGAGGTGACCTTGCCACGGTGATCAGCCGGCGCCGCGTATCCCGGCAGGGATCGGCCGCTGTTGCTCTCGTCGGTGGTCTCCTCCTGCTTGACGCTGACGTCGTACTCGCCGTCGGTGACGACTCGCATGGTTTGCCGCGTGGTTTGGGCCGCGACGGAGGAGGCGGTGGTGGTCTGCTGGCGGGGTGGCACGGCCGTCGAGTCGGCGTACTCCTCGTCCTCGTACTCCTCGTAGTCGTCCAGGTTGGTCTCGTAGGGCTGGGTCGGACGGTCCGGTCGGTTGGTCTTCTTGTCGGCTTGCTGGTTGTTCCT
Organism: Gastracanthus pulcherrimus; assembly: GCA_949152435.1. Lineage (NCBI taxonomy): Eukaryota > Metazoa > Arthropoda > Insecta > Hymenoptera > Pteromalidae > Gastracanthus > Gastracanthus pulcherrimus. The sequence goes on along the minus strand of OX424575.1, from coordinate 26,247,143 downwards.
GGACGTAATGGCTATGACCGTCTGCCTGGAGTTGGAGCTGGCGCCTTGTAGCTGTTCATTGGGCACGGCCTCCGTCGTCGTTTCCACCTGGATTTGACGAATTTAGTAAAATTACTTGATTTCTATTCAAAATTACACAGTGTGTACTGTTTGGCTTATGATTGTAGCTGACAAGCGTATAAGTATTTTAAAATTGTGTGATTCTTATTAGATTGTGTGATTCTTATATTAGATTGTGTGATTCTTATATTAGATTGAGTTATTCTTATATTAGATTTTGTTATTTTTATGTTAGATTGTGTGATTCTTATGACATTGTGTGGTTCTTATGACATTGCGTGATTCTTATGACATTGTGTGATCTTATGACATTGTGTGATTCTTATATTAGATTTATGATTCTTATATTAGATTGTGTGGTTCTTATGACATTGTTTGATTCTTGTAAGATTGTGTGATTCTTATGACATTGTGTGATTCTTATAACAGTGTGTGGTTTTTATGACATTATGTGTTTCTTAAGACATTGTGCGATTCTTATGGCATTGTGTGTTTCTTATAACTTTGTGTGATTCTTATGACAGTATGTAATTCTTATGTCAGTATGTGATTGCTATGACATTGTGTAATTTTTACAACAGTATATGATTCTTATGAAAACGCTCAAAATTTGATTATTTTCACAGAAAATAAATATTCTAGATGACATCAATAGAACTCTCAACTTAAGTGTAATTTGGTACAAAAGTAAAAACCCAATTTGAGTATAAATACCTTCAACCTAAGTGTTTAATTTAAGTATCATGTTGAGTGCCACCCAAACTATTTTGTATCGATTTGAATGTAACCCTTAACTTAAGTATAACATTGAAAGAGACTGAAATGGATTGTGGAAAGAAATACTCCAATTCACGTGTTGAGACCTGGATCGACTTGAACCCGAAACCTTTGTATCCACAGTCTCGGGTACTATTGATTGAGTCATCGGGCTACTTGAGAGACAATAAATATGAGAGTACCCTAATAAATCTGTCCGAATGAGTTCCGAATGAACTGAATACAATATCCGGTATAGTTCGGTACGTTACCATGGCACCTGTTCCGGACCATATCAGATTTTGGATTTGCCGGTTCATTTGAAACTCATCCGGACATTTTCATCAAAGTACATACTAAAAGATTGAGTGATATGCTTAAAAATGAGCTACTCTAAATATCAAGTATGAATACACAATCATCATTGAAGATAAAAATATTGCGTACTCTGCTTAAAATTGAGCGTGACCCTCCTAATTGAGAGTAAACCCTGATAATTTCTAAATTAACTCTCAATTTTTGAGAGTACACGCCTCAAACTTTGAGAATCAAGCCTTATCTCTCAAGAGTACACACACAATTTTGATTGTTAACTCACAAAAATTAAAGTAAAAACTTCAAATTTAGGACAATCCACTTATTTTTGAGAATACATAAACACTCAATATTCATAATAAAGTCTCAAACTTGGAGTTTCTTCCCTAAAGAACCCTCTGTACTCCCTCGCATATAACCTTATCGGCCGCATCCTCCAGCTTGAACGGCTTGAAGAGATTGGGATCGGCGTTGGTGAAGTTGAACGGCTTCCTGAGGGCCGTGGCACCGGAACCCGAGCCCGCCTGAGCGGCGCCACTGTACGTTATGCCATAATGGAAATTTCCCTGCAGCTGGGACTGCGACTGGCCCCGGTAGGTGCCGCTTTGAGCGGACGCGGTGCCACCTCCTCGGAACGGCTTCTCCAGGCGCTCGAGCTTCTCGTTGCGTCCGGCGACGTAGGGCTGAAAGCCGATCTGCGCCTGACTCGAGGTCTGGCCCTCGCCGTTGGCCTGGGCGTCGGCCATGCCGCCCTTCGTGCTCGCCTGCACCTGGGAATTCGTGCCGTGGTTCCAGCCGCTGCTCTGGGCGTTCGTCGACGTGGCGCCAGAGTTCGAGTCCAGCTCGACCTGGCTCTGGCTCTTGCCGAGGCCACCGCCGCCCTGGGCGCTCGACTTGGCGCCCTCCTTGCCTCCGCTCACCTGCTCGTCGGAGATGACGGGGGATTCGGAAATTGGGCATTTATTTCGCGAGGTTGATGGGATGCTTCTGGGGAGTATAGGGTACCGTAGAGCGGGGTGACTTTGGACCACTTTGAAACTTTACATTACTCAAGTTTGCTTCCTGACAAAAATTAAGTTCTAAAACAGGTGTTGGAAGTTTAGTCTTGAGCTATAGTATATATTCGCACCCATGGAATAAAATTTCAAAAACATACCTTTTAGTAATGTATGAAAAATGGGGTGTGACTTTGACCACTTTTTTTATTTCTATATATCTCATAGCTAAATTTTCATTTTCGAGTTACAAACTCATTTTATATGCTTAACAAGATACTCCGATAGTAAATAATTAGTCAAAAATGTATATGCGAAAGCCAAAAATGGCGGAATAGATGCCCTTTTCGCGCTCTATCAGAAAAAAATTTTCGATGTTGGAAATTTGGTAAAATTTTTATTTACTTTAAAAAATCCAAAAATATCTTTTAGATGTATTTAATAATTTTCTTTTTCGTTCAATTTGTATCTAAAGGATCTGACCTTCAAATCTAAATACCTCTGGTCGCTTCAAAATGCATACTTTCTGCGGTGTTGGATATAGAATCATATTTTTTTCTCCCCACCGGCCTAAAGTCACCCCGTTCTACTGTACCTGTTTCTATTGTTTGTGGAAAATTCCATGGAATTCGTATGGAAATCGCATGAATCCCGTGATAGATCTCAAATTAGTCTCACGTGAAAGCGTTGCGGAAACCATATGAGATTCATGGAGGATCCATTTGAAAACTATATATGTGGGAGCTACGTGAAATAAAAAATTTACAAATGATTTCTTAATTTCCTATGTGAGATCCCATCTCATGTTTTTACATGGGAAGCGTATATATGGAATCCCACATGGAATCAACAACTACTTTTCAATGTAGGTAGAAGTAAAATCGTTGGTGCTCAATCAATAATGTACACTGTAAATTCTTTGGACTTAATTCTCAATTTCTCGGACGAGTTAATTGTCATTTTTACTCTCTTGTATTCAATTATGAGTTCAATTTTCGAATAGCTATTTTTGAGTCCAATACGGAATCAAAATGAATCCATGAAATAAATTGTGGCTTCCGGGTATAACCAATTAAGTCCATGACTCAAAGTGTCGAGATATTGAAGTTTGATTTTTTCAGTTTCCATTTAAACCTATGCAAACGAAAAAAAGATAATAAGAAATGAACTTTTGCAACTTTCGACTTTTTACATGAAAGTATACCATATAAATTTTAAAAAAGTGGACGTAAATGGTCATTTCGGTAAGCCACAAAAAATGAAAATGCACCTATATTGATATAATTTATTATAATTCTTGAGCTGCAAATTTAATCCGACACTTCCTTAATTTTAAAATTGAGTTTGAGCAATGTAGCTTGTAAAATGATAGATGATGATTTTCAAAATACTGCACCTGTGTCTGAGCGCTCTTGGTGTTGTCACTGGTGCCAGCTTGAGCGGAGAACGATCCTGTTCCCGTGTAGGTTCCCGTGACCTGTGACTTTGCACTACCCTGGCCGTGTCGTCCCTCGGCCGTTGCACTCGCCTGCGTTCCAGCCTCGCCTTGCTTGACCGAGCTGATGGCCTGCGAGTCGGAGCCGTCGTCCCCTCCGACTACACCGGTCTGCTGACCAGTCGTTATGGCGCCTTGACCACCGCTGCCTGGAGTGCTGACCACGGGTCCTTGGCCAGGAATCACGACGGTGCCGCCTGGATATAGTCCAGGATACTGGCCAGGAGTGACGGGACCTCCAGGATAGGTACCTGTAACCATTTAATTGGTTGGATAGTGAAAGTCTACGCAACTTAGCTGGCATTTTACAAAACAAGGTCTTTGATGATAATACTTGGTATAATCGTCGGACCACCGGTGGTTGGTGTTTCAGTTTGAGTGGTGCCTGCTTGTCCTCCGGGATAAATGACTGTTCCCGGTATGTCACCTCGCATAATAGGCTTTTGTTCTCCTGTTGTAGTGCCTGGACCACCTGTTAGTAAATTAATGTTTATAAATAAGTCAATTGCAAATAAACGTCGAAATATTGATTTATTTACTTTAATTTAATTATATGGGTACAGACATTCTATATTATATGAGCCACTTAAGTAAACATAAGTAGTTTTATACAAATATAAATTAAAAATTTACCTATGTATTAGAAGCTTTTTACAACGATGCATACTATCTAATGCTAACGTTTAAGTATGAGAAAAAGAATTTAATTAATTGTTTCAATTTTATAAATCACTTGAGTGGATTTCACCGAACGACTAAAAGAATAACTGCAATGTTTTCAATGGTGAAAAAATTGTTGCAATCTTTTATAAATAATATCACGAGCATGATTAATAAGAAAACATTAAATTATATTGATTTGCTTTTTACCAGATTCCTACACGCTTTGTTACGTAAAAATCATTGTAACAATAAGTATTGACGCCGAGAACGTTGTACATAGTTGTTATCCAACCCGATCTGCGTAAAAGCCATCTAAGTCGAATTTTACATATTTAATTATGAATTTGAATATAATTAAATACCTATAAATCAATTCTTATACTTGAGCGTTATTGTCATATAGTATAAGTTTATAATACAACACCAAAAAGTTAAATATTCTATGTTATATAATTTCTACTGCATCAATACAACTTTAATTTACTTTTATGAGTAAAAATTTACGTCGACTTATATGTTCTTCTACGGAACAGCTCACATACATAGGTAGTATAAATTAAATTAGTGCAATACCAGTGAAAGGAGGTCCAGTAACTCCACCTGGAATTGTTCCTGGGTACGTTACAGTCGGCGTTCCACCACCTGTAAAAATAGGAATCGCCATAAGAATTTTCATTAAGGTAAACCAGTGATAGTATATAGAAATTGCAAGCTGTAATTATTTAAATATTATTTTCGTACCAGTCCCTGGAGGATACACACCTCCAGTTGTTTGAGTTCCTGGCGGATAGACAACACCTCCAGGTACTTGATTTCCCGTCGGAATAATACCTCCTGATGTTTGAGTCCCTGGTGGATATACACCTCCTGCTGTTTGAGTTCCTGGCGGATATAGACCTCCTGTAGTTTGGGTCCCTGGCGGGTACACACCACCTGCTGTTTGCGTACCTGGTGGATATACACCTACTGCTGTTTGAGTCCCTGGTGGGTAGACAACACCTCCTGCTGTTTGAGTTCCTGGTGGGTAGATAACACCTCCTGATGTTTGAGTCCCTGGTGGGTAAACAACACCTCCTGAGGTTTGAGTCCCTGGTGGATAGACAACACCTCCTGCTGTTTGAGTACCTGGTGGGTAGACCACACCTCCTGAGGTTTGAGTCCCTGATGGATAGACAACACCTCCTGCTGTATGAGTACCTGGTGGGTAGACAACACCACCTGCAGTTTGAGTCCCTGGTGGATAAACTACACTTCCTGTTGGTTGAGTCCCTGGCGGATAGACAACACCTCCTGCTGTATGAGTGCCTGGTGGGTAGACAACACCTCCTGCTGTTTGAGCTCCTGCTGGATATACACCTGTTGTTTGAGTCGTTGGTGGATACACAACACCCCCAGCAGTTTGAGTTCCCGGCGGATACATACCTCCTGGGGATTGAGTTCCTGGCGGATATACAACACCTCCAACTGTGTGAGTCCCTGGTGGATATATACCTCCTGCTATTTGAGTCCCTGGTGGATTAACTCCTCCTGTTGTTAGCGTTCCTGGTGGATACACAACGCCTCCAGTTGTTTGAGTCCCCGGAGGGTATACACCTCCTGCAGTTTGAGTTCCTGGGGGATATAGACCTCCCGTAGTTGGGGTCCCTGGTGGGTACACACCGCCTGCTATTTGAGTACCTGGTGGGTAGACAACACCTCCTGCAGTTTGAGTCCCTGGTGGATAAACAACACTTCCTGTTGGTTGAGTCCCTGGCGGATACACTACACCTCCTGCTGTTTGAGCTCCTGCTGGATATACACCTGTTGTTTGAGTCGTTGGTGGATACACAACACCCCCAGCAGTTTGAGTTCCCGGCGGATACATACCTCCTGGGGATTGAGTCCCTGGCGGATATACAACACCTCCAACTGTTTGAGTCCCTGGTGGATTAACTCCTCCTGTTGTTAGCGTTCCTGGTGGATACACAACGCCTCCGGTTGTTTGAGTCCCCGGAGGGTATACACCTCCTGCTGTTTGAGTTCCTGGCGTATATACACCTCCTGCGGTTTGAGTACCTGGTGGGTAGACAACACCTCCTGCAGTTTGAGTCCCTGGAGGATATATACCTCCTGCTGTTTGAGTACCTGGTGGGTAGACAACACCTCCTACAGTTTGAGTCCCTGGAGGATATACACCTCCTGCTGTTTGAGTTCCTGGCGTATATACACCTCCTGCGGTTAGGGTCCCTGGTGGGTATACACCTCCTGCTGTTTGAGTTCCTGGAGGGTAGACGACACCTGTTGCTGTTTGAGTCCCTGGTGGATAGACAACACCTCCTGCAGTTTGAGTCCCTGGAGGGTTAACACCTGCGGTTTGAGTCCCGGGAGGATTAACACCTCCTGCTGTTTGTGACCCTGGTGGATATACACCTCCTGCGGTTTGGGTCCCTGGCGGGTATACACCTCCTGCTGTTTGAGTCCCGGGAGGGTAGACGACACCTGTTGCTGTTTGAGTCCCTGGTGGATAGACAACACCACCTGTTGTTTGAGTTCCTGGTGGATATACACCTCCTGCTGTTTGAGTCCCCGGTGGATATATACCTCCTGCAGTTTGGGTCCCTGGCGGGTATACACCTCCTGATGTTTGAGTCCCTGGTGGGTAGACAAGACTTCCTACGTTTTGAGTCCCTGGTGGATTGACAGCACCTCCTATTGCAGTTCCTGGAGGATATATACCTCCTGTGGTTTGAGTCCCCGGTGGGTATACAACACCTCCTGTTGTTTGAGTTCCTGGTGGATATACACCTCCTGTTGTTTGAGTTCCTGGTGGATATACACCTCCTGAAGTTTGAGTTCCTGGCGTATATACACCTCCTGCGGTTATGGTTCCTGGTGGGTATACACCTCCTGCTGTTTGAGTTCCTGGGGGGTAGACGACACCTCCTGTAGTTTGAGTCCCTGGAGGATTAACACCTCCTGCGGTTTGAGTCCCGGGAGTATTAACACCTCCCGCTGTTTGAGACCCTGGAGGGTAAACAACACCTCCTGCTGTTTGAATCCCTGGTGGATAGACAACACCTCCTGCTGTTTGAGTCCCTGGTGGGTAGACAACACTTCCTGTTGGAGTTCCTGGAGGATATACACCTCCTGTGGTTTGAGTCCCTGGTGGGTAGACAACACCTCCTGTTGGAGTTCCTGGCGGATATACACCTCCTGTTACTTGAGACGCAGGTAGATATATACCTCCGGCGGGTTGTGAACCTGGTGGATACACCACACCTCCCGGTGTTTGCGTGCTTGGCGGATATACACCTCCTGTGGTTTGAGTACCTGGCGGATATACACCTCCTGCTGTTTGCGTGCCAGGTGGATACACAACGCCTCCGGGTGTTTGAGTCCCCGGAGGGTATACCCCTCCTGCGGTTTGAGTTCCTGGCGGATATAGACCTCCCGTAGTTTGGGTCCCTGGTGGGTACACACCGCTGGCTGTTTGAGTCCCTGGCAGATACACACCTCCTGCTATTTGAGTTCCTGGCGGATACACAATACCTCCAGCTGTTTGAGTCCCTGCATAATATACAATACATTTAATACGGTAAGCCAAACCTTTCTTTATTATTGCATAAATTTCCTGACAATAACGACTGTTTAATATTAATTTTTTTATACCTGGAACAGTACCAGTTTGCAGTCCTCCTCCTGATGTTTGCAAACCAGGTATTAGTCCTGGGTAAACTATTGTTCCTGGTCTACCTCCAGCTGCAATAGTTCCAGGAACTGTGCCGCTTGGGTAGGTTCCTGATGCGCCGCCTATTTATTTAAGTTCATTAAGTTCGTGCTTAAAATTTTCGTTTAGCTGGTTAAAAAGTTTTAAAGTGATTTGCTGTAGGTGCAGTGCCTTCGTAGATGTTCGTATTAGCAGTTTGGATTAAGGATTGTGCATTCAAGGTGAGAGAAAATAAAAATATACAAAAAGTTTTACATAAGAGTTTTTATTTTGAATATATTCATCTTCATGTTAAAAATATATAAAATAATTGCGCAGGATATTATTATAATTATTATATTAGTAACGTGCATAATTGTGTAACATGACTAATCATACACGCAATGCGTAACGTATATTATTAGTACATTTTGGTAGAATAAGTCAAGCGTACATTATTTTTTTTAATAATTAATAATAAGGACTTTTAGACTAGTTGTCCCTCACACCTGTTGGAAGACCTTGCTGAGATCCAAGGATACCTGGTATACTTCCTGGTACGCTTCCTATTTTATCGTATCCTGGGCATCCATCGCATCCTTCAGCACCCGATGACATACTTTGCGCTTGACCCATTCCGCTGCTTCCACCTAGAAAACGTGAATTTTTAGGCATTTGATTGCATTACAATTAAAATTGATTAGATTGCTTACGTTTATTTAATAGTGATACAATTGGTTATTGTTAGTTTTGTTTAAGGATCAGGAATCTCAGTAACCTAAAAAAAAAAGAAATACATATACATTAAATGTATGCGTACTTATAGAAAGTATACATTTAAATTTCAAGTTGGATATTTATATTAGATGATTAATTTATGAAACAAAATCTACAAAACATAAATTTAATCATTTATTTAAATAACGAAATCCACCAGAAATAGTAAAATTAAAATATCGTATGTATCAAAAATTCTTTTATGAATCTACATGTTTTTAATGACCTGAATTAAATTTGTATTTCATATAAATCCAAATTTACCCAAGAACTAAATTCTACCGAAAAACAAAAGGAATATTTGAATATTATACGATGCCACATTAAGGCGATGATAATCTCAACCGTCACCGACAACTACGAGGACCCACTTTTTTCATTTCATATTCAATTTTACAGGAGGGCTTAACATTACCTTATTTGCGAAAGAAGTAACTCTTATTCTATCATCTGTAGATTTAAATGAATACAAAAAATATTATTCTTTCTATTAAAGGATTGTGAAAGTCAACTAAAAATTCGAATTTATTACATTAAACGTTAGAGAAAAATAATTGAATAATCAGTTATAATTGTGAAAGAATATATTTAGATAATACCAAAAATTCATCAAAATCCGTTTGCTATAAATGAGATCTTATTTGTGTAAGTTACTAATACATAATTCAGTCGATAATTCGATCATGGAAAGAAATTTGAGCCAGAGAAAGTTCAAATAGCTTTGGATTTTATAAAGTTCAATTCGCTGAGTAACACTAGAGCCAAAAGCAATGTGAAATTATCATAAGATGGCGAAAGTTTTAATTACAACAATAATGGTAGAGGTGCAATAACATCGATAGAAAAAGCAGCAATTTTATCGCTTTTCACGGTGTTTAAGTATTTAGCCCAAATATTCATTGTAGAAACTCTTTTTCATAGATAAATCATTTTTTACTAGAAATATCTATATATTCTATGCAATGTAATGAAATTATCATTTTCCTTATCTATGGCGAATAGTTCCACTATAATATAATATAATATACTCTGTTGATACCGACTCTGTCGTATAAAAGTTTAAATGAAATAACAAACCCTTTGAACGCCAATAAATTGGTGCGTCAAAGTCCCAACTACACCGCATGTAAGGTCTAAGTGTCTAACGCTTCGAAATGTTGAACTCCATTAAACTATAATAGTTAGATTCTTTTCTATATACGCTGGGATTAGTTTAAATTTCTGGAATAATAGAGTGACGGCATCAGTCGCCATATGCCTATTGGCCGTCACAAATCAGGGATCGAAGAGAGAAAGATGATTTAGGTACCTCTTTCTCGCACTTCGTTCAGATCAGCAGAGTTTTCTGCAGATAGCTTTGAGCATCTTCACGATATCGTTTATATAACGAATATCCTTTTGAATATTCGTTATCCATGAGATATCATATTATACTGAGCTCCCTCTCTTTCTCTCCACTTCGACCAGAGTCCGAATGGCCACTGATGACGTGACTCTGCTATTCTTAGGTTTCTAGATAAAGTCCTATCCTGTATTTATGCGAACGCGACATGATTTTTTAATGGAATTTTGTTGTTTTTATGCTGTAGAATTAGAATATTTAGGTATGCAAGCTCGCATGTGCCACACATGTTTGTTATTATTAACAATAATAACTGTTAAATTATTTTTTTTTGGCAAAATATGAGTTTTATACTAAAAACGCAACAACGGAAATTCATGCAGATAAAGATAGTAAACAATATTCAATTGAAACTTTTGTTCTAAATACTGTATTCGTTAAGATATCACCAAAAACCATAATTGAAGTTATTATTGTTAACAGCAAAAATGTGTATCATATGCGAGCTTGCAGCAAGAAATTCTAATTCCAGAGCATATAAGCCACAAAAGTCCATTAAAACATCATGACGTGCTCGCAAAAATACAGAAAGGTAGCTAGCGCAATGTACAATCCCTGTTGCACCAACTACTGGCCGAAGTTCAGCGCCCGTCTTCCTCCTATGACCCAGTCGATATCCCGTTAGCGCATCGTTGCTGAACTACCATACGATCCCCAATTATTTTAACTTTCTCTGTCCCTCATTATATCTCTCCACAACCAATAATTGACTTACAGTCCCCCACGAATCACGCAACACTACTCTCTACAACAAAAAGAACCCACTACCCAACAAAACAGCAGAATCGCAACTCACTGACGACGGCCCTGGAGGCGTGCTGCGTCGCCTCGGCCTCGGCCTTGCCCTCCTTCTGTCCCTCGTTGCCGACGTTGAGGTACTGCGACTGCGTCTGCCCGCGGAATCGTCCGCCCGTGCCCCTACTGTACGGCTCGGCCTCGCGCCTCCTGCGTCGCTCGAACACCTCGTGATTCAGACGCTCGCGCTCTTCCAGGAGTGCTTGGCGCTTGGCGCGCACCTTCAGGGGCCTCAGCACGACGTCGGCCACGCGCTTCTGGACGATGTCGTTCTCGTCTTCGGGCAGCTCGTTGTAGAACGGATCGTCGCTGTGCTCGAGGTCGGGTTTCGTGTCTTGGAGGAGGAGGAAGGTCATGCCGTGGCAGAAGTCGACGACGCGCCCACCGGCTAAGCGCCATGCCTGCGGGTAAGGGGGATGGGGGAGAGAATCGATGTTATTTTTAGTTGATGTTTGGGTGAGAAATGTAATTTAGTGTGATGTTACATGGTGGACTTTCGTTTATGTTGTTGGAGGTATAACCAGAAGTCAGTGTATTGTTCGGTAAGGATATTTGACTACAAGTAAGTTTCAGTCGAATTATTATCCACTACTTATAAAATGACTTTACTTTTTATTCATACTGACTAGTAGGCAATATAATACATCACTGTATTTTTATAGATCACGGAAACAGTTTTTTATGAGTTTGAAGAAATAAATTTACTGATCACAAATCGTTTACTTATTTTTTAAGAATATTGAATATAATCAAATATTTAGGAATATCTAGATAATATAAATAATAATAATAATAATAATATATTATATTATATATAAAATATGATAATGTAATACATAATACATAATAGCGCTTCAAAGTTGTAGGTGACGTCATGGCCATAACGCCGGTATCCTTTGAAGTTTTAGTAAGATGTTGTGAGTGACACAATGCAATTTTGACATGTCATTAAGTGTGTAAATATTATAGGTATGTAAAATACCGATCCAGATTCTTATCGTACTTATTTCTCACTTTTATAATTTTATCTCGGTATTAAACCAATTTTCGAAAGAAAAGCGATTGTACGCTTTCTGTTTTCACAGCAGGCATCTCCAGTTAAATTTTCAAGAGGTTTCATTATTAACCGTGGGAAAAAAATAAGTTTAAAATGTTAAACTATTTAACTATAATATGTTTTAGATTTTTCTCCTACAGTTACTATAATGAATCCTTTTGAAATTTTAGCAGAATATTTCTGGTGTGAATACAGAGGGTTTAATAGTGTTTTTTAAATATTTGTTTATATCGAGAAAGAGTTATAAATAATGTGAAAATCTGGTAAAATCGAAATTAGGGTTGTTATTTTATATTCCCTTAATAAGTTTTAACAATTCAATTGTTCCATGCAGTTGATCATAATCAAATTTTATTAGTCTAATTGTAAAATAAAATAAGAATTGTTAATTGATAAATCCTAATTGCTTAATTGTATAATATTCATTACGTTTTAATTAAATTTTATTGACCCGACCAGAAAATCTTTGGATTCTAACATTAACGAAATCAAAAAATTTATTTTAACTCGCTAAGACTGAGACCTTAAAAAATGAGAACACCTCTAGAAATTACTTAGAAACTTTCAGAAACGTTCCCTTAACTAAAGGATTTTTCCAATATATTTTTTTTGTTTTTCCCAAGCTTTGTTCAACACAAAAAGACTTTGGCTCCCATCACACGATAGGAAATGGTCCACTTTAATCTGATCCATACATTTAATTTGCATGATTTTGAGCTTATCAAGTAGAAATTTTTAAAAACGAAAAAAATGTTTGTAATATGTAAGTATATTATTACTAAACATAAAATTAGTTCTAAAGCATAGTACATAGATCGAAACTCGTTAAGCATTTTTTTGTGAATGGAAGAACAATTTATAAGAGAAACAATTTTGATTATAGTACTGCTCTGAAATATTGAACTTCATACGATGCATTTAGTGATAATACATGCTATATGCGTGATAATACATGCATATAGAGAATAAAACTATTTTCTCTATAAATATAAAATCATGGAAAATAGACATCTTTCAAGTTTCTACTAGAATTAATATCACGTAAGGATGTAAGTTATCACAGATTTTATAAAAACTTCACCTTCAGAATTGAAATGCACCGGTTATAATTACGTGATTACTCATAATGGTGTTTATGAAGTATACCCTTTTTATAATTTTCCACTGTTCGACAATACTTATGTAGAGACTGAGTATTCAAGTGGCGAAGTGCACTTCAAGAATAATTCACTTAAAACTGATTAAGAAGTGTCATGCAATAGAAGTCTATATATATTTTTGCAATGAAGGAAAATTACAAATATTGATAGTGGCCTCACATTCTTATAGTATGAGTTTCATGCATTCGTAACTACTACAGTTTATTTACAAAATTATTTCAATAATATTGTGACGCCAAAATAGTATCTATATACAATAGATTTTCAAATTCAACGTTTAAAACTGATGTATTAATTTAACTTAAAGAAGAAATGACTTATTATATTTCTAAGTTTTCACTTAAAAACGTTTGTATGTATAAACAATTAGTCTTTTCACCTGAAAGTTAAATTAATATATGATTTTTAAACAGTGAATTTATAGGTAAATGTTTAAAGAAGAAGAGAAACCCAAAATATTGAAATTGATTGAAAAAAAATGTTATTGCATAAGTAACATTTTTAAAATTGACAGTATTTACGCTTTTGACCTCACGATTTTGTTGAAATAATCTTTTTCCATTTCAATAAGCACCCTTCTTTAATAAACTTTATGCTTTATACTATAGAAATTTTCTTTTTATTATAGAAGATTTTTTCTTTTTATTATACAATTTTTTTTCTGATGATCAAATATAAACGGCACAACCATCGTAAGGTTACGCTGATTATAAAAACACCGTCAAAAATACATTTTTATTTAAACTGCATATTACAATTTATCATAATTATTCAATGTTTGGCTTAGTAAATGGAAAATACTTAACTTAACGATATATGTAACGTATATTTAATTAAATTTTTATATTTAAAAAAATATTCGTTGCTTTGTGATTACAAATAAAGAACCAGAATACTGACAATGTAGGTGAAAGTCACCCTGTACGGACACTTATCCAGTATGGATGCCAGCTAATATCAGGCTTTTACAGATAAGTATACTTCTAAACTAATCAAATGTTGCAGTTCTATTAATAGGTTAGTTATTTTAAATTACGCACTAAAAAATTCTGATAATAGGCATAACAATCAAACCGATAATATTCATGGAGTAAAATGTGATTTTTCAAAATTTAAGCACATGTTCAGAGCTAATAACGAATTATTTTATTTGTAATTTGAAGTATAATAAATATTCTTAATAATGGTTACTACTTCGAAAATTATTACTACAAAAAAATCAATTCATAGAAAAAATATATTTTTGTAATTTCGATTTTTACCCATGAAATCAAAAGCTACAAACAAAATATTTAATTGTGTCATTTCTACTGGGTCACACTCACCTACATTGAATTCACAAAACACAATAAAATTTCTTATTATTATTGTTCAGTCAAGCATTTTCCATTGATTCACAACGCCAAAAATCAAAATGTATTTTTTACGATGAATCATTATCAATTTTAAGTAAAAATAACTAACTTTTGACGCGGATTCCGTAGAACCTTGAAACCTCTCATGTTTCTAAATTCACGCAATACCCTCATACAATTACGTACTTATTTCCATGCTCTAATTCAAAAGTAAAAATTATCTCGCAAACGTTACCTCAACTTTCGTCAGCGAGCGATCGCTGGCGTAGAGCGTTTTTTTGCCGCCACGAATCGCGTCCCGCCACAGGCTCGTCTCGTCGAGCACGTTGCCCCTCTGCTTTTCCAGATAACAGATGCTCTGGGCCCCGTCTTTGTAGGCCGTGTATTTCTGTGGAAAATCAGTTCGAGAAGCACTCTTATATTATATTTGTACTCTTTTTAGAATGAATGATGGTAAATTTGTTCGATCGTGATATGTGTATAGTATGTACCGTAGCGGGGTCTGTGAAGATACGCTGTTTCTTGTTGACCAGTCCGTAGGTCCTCGTGTCCCTCTGGAATTCATTGTCGACCGATCTGTCGAATCGCGTTTTTTCCTGCAAAATGATTTTACGTTTTTTCTTTTATTTTAATTAAAATTATTATCTGAGAATGGATATTGAAGGGCTAAATATGTTCAAATTGTACGGCTACTGTTCAAACTTTGTTAATAAAATCGTTATACTTAAAAAAGTGATATAATTTAAATAATCGCTTGTTTTAAAAACAAAGGTTCATAATATATAGGCTCTTTTCGGCCTTTTTATTTTGTGTCAAAATTTAGGGTGGAGGTATTTCATCAGAATACTAAATTTTTTGATGGATATTTTTTTAGAAAATTTAAATTTCAAACTGAAAAGTGTGCAATGCGGTATAATAATATTTTTGAATATAGAAATAACAGAATACAGTGCTATCATAAGAACAACAAATCAGATTAATATTTCTTAGAAAATTTTACAAAAACAAATTAAAGTACTAATTCTAAAATACTAGAGAAATCTGAGTTCCAAAAGATAAATCTCCAAATCAATAGTCTCAGGGTTATACTTGACTACTTTTGGCAATTTAAAGATTAAATTATAGAAATTCTCCGCTTTTTGGCATTTAAATCTTATATCTTCTAAACATTTTTATGAAAATTCTTCTGAAATTATGTTATCTGATGTTGCCCTCCTTCTTACAAGTTACAATTCTACTTTGTAATAATTTACAATTTTCAATTTTGTAGTTTAAAAATATAACATTCTATTTTATTATTTCTAAAAAAATATCCATCTGAAAATTTAGCAGTAGTCTGATAAAATACTCCCACCTAAATATTTATAAATAAATAACAATATGTAGTCATTGAATTAAAAGGAATAAAACCAAGATATACAAATATCAACTTTGGAGATTTAGGTTGAATAAACAATAAGGTAAATGGAAAATCCAATGTGAGGCCTTTCATAAACATTATGTGAAGAAGAAATCAATTTTTTTTAATCTTAAAGTGGCGGTGCCAGAGTTATGTTTAATTCTAATTTAAAATAAGTAGAATATCTAGCACATACAATTTACATACGATTGACTTAAACGTTGCACAAAACAAAGGTAAAATAGAATACAATGAAATAGACCTAAATGAAAAATGATATAGATCATGAAATACCGACTTCTATTCCGCTACTTCACTTTCACAACAAATTTCATACTGTCTAATTATAGCCCTGAAGACCTCCAGAGATATTGATTGAAAGAACAAAGTCTTAAGAAGAATCTTTATAAAAATAGACCTTAATTTCTCTGACGGTAAACAAAATTTGTAAAAGTATAAGTCCGAAAAAGCCGTAGCTTATCATCGAATCACTATATATACGTAGCGAAATAGAAAATTAATTCGTTGATGCCATCTTACAATGTCTTTTCCTTTTAAATAGTTAATTGTTCGTAGCGATAAATAAATTCAACTTTTGATTAATATACCTAATATTTACAATGAGCGATAGAATCATTAAAATAAAACTATTTTTATTTTTTTTAATGCAAAACTATTTAGAGGACGCTATACCTAATATAGTATTCAAGAGTACAAAACTATTTTTTTTCATTATTACTTACGTAGAAAATGACAGGGCTCTGGTCCATTGGCTAAAAAATCATTTTAAAAATAGGTATACTTGTATGATAACTCTTACATTGTTTATCAAATTCGCTTGAAATTTTAACAACACATTTTTAACGTCATTTTTCGACAAATCAATATTATCAATCAATCTTCGACATGTAGATACCGTAAAATATTTTGCTACGTCAAATAGGAAGGATAGTAAAAAAAATGTTTTGCTAAAAACATGTTACAAGCATGTTTTGAGACATAAGGAATCAAAATACACTATTTTTAGAAAATGTTCGTATGGATGTGCGTGTGTATGTATGTATGCATCCATAGCTCGAGAAGTCCACGGTAACATTTAACGCTTCAGGGCTCATTTTGTTTGTTTTTTTAAACGAAAGGTGCACAATAATAATTTTTCTAGATTTTCGGATTCTTTTTTGTTTTTTAGCGGTTTTTCGATTTTAGGCTTTTAGTTTTTCGTTATTTTTTGGTACGTTAAAAATAATATCATAGATCTAGTGAAAACGCATTTGAAAAAGCATACAAATACCTATCTTTTACCACCCGAAATTTCGGATAAGGTCTTTTGTTATATACGGAAAAGTCATTTCTTGTTTGAACAGTGATTTCTCTGAAATATATGATGGTTTGGAAATGATTGAGGTAATTACGACAATGGAGAAGATTATTCTGTAAAATTTTTGAGACATTTAATTTTTCTATGATTGAGAAAGAAAACATTTTGTAAAGAAAATCGATTTTCTATGGCAAACGATCACTTGAGCAAAACGGCATTACTCCTCGTGAAAATTTTCAAATAGGTAGCTTTCTAGTATCTCTCGGTTAAGTTCTTTGCTCGGATCATGAGGACTTTTATTTTTCAAGATATTCGAGGTTATATTTTTATAGAAATTTTTTTGGATTGCTTATTTTTGGGATATTACACGGTAATATTTTACAAATACACGCTTATTTTTTTCGCCCATTACGCAGTAATGTTTGACCAAAGAAAACTCATTTTACACGTTCTTTGATGAACATTTGAAATCAATAAAAATATTTAAGATTTATCGATTCGATTTTGTTTTATAACTTATATTTTTATGATATACATATGTCTTTCAAAAAAATTTTAATAGCTTCTTTCTTGAGTATTATACGATAACTTTGAACCATTCTAAGATCATTATTTACGTTCTTTGATAAAGATTTGAAACGAAGAAGAACTTTTAAGATTTATCAATTCATTTTTTTATAAATTTTTTTTTCATTTTGATGATATTCATTTCTCTTTTCAAAAAATTTTTAATAGCTTTTTTGAGTATTATGCGGTAATTTTTGGCTATTCAAAGCTCTATTTTTATTTTTATGAAATTTTTGTAATAAATGAATCCGTTATTCATAAACTCAAACAAAATTACGAAAAAATTTTATTTTTTAAAGTAGAATACATTGATTATATTCAGAAAAAAATTTAATTAGCCATAATAGTATTACAAAATTTATTATTATCAATTGGAATAAATGTAACTTAATATGCAAAACTTTTTAAGTTGCTGTTTAAAGGCTATACTTTGTCATAGAATTATTTATATTTGAAAAATTTTCTTGAGTATTTTAAAATAAATTTTGTCTAATAGGTGCGCGTAAAATTTTTTTTTTCAATACTCTTGTTTCTATCACAAAAATATGCTTTTACTCCGATAAGTTGTAAAAAAAATTTTTGTATTGAGTAATTTCAAAATAAAAGAAGACTGTAGAGCATTGTTTAGTTAATCAATATATTTTTGATGTTACAATACAATTTGTTAGGAATAAAATTTAATAGAGTTAAAATTTGGGTTCACAGTTAAATTGAGTTTGAATAAACTATTTTGAATAATTAACTGGAATAATTACATTTGATGAACATTTTTAAGATTTTCTTAGTGACATATTATTATCTTATCTTAAATTTATTTGTGAAAATGGTATTTATTATATATATTAAAAAACATTTTAAACAACTATTCTACAATTGGGCTACAATACCGCCGCTTTGTACATAATAATTAAAAAATAAATTTTTACAACATGAAACATAAAATAATAAATAATAAATAAAGTCATCAATAGAGGTTTTTCATAAGACTATTTATATACCCGTTTTCAAATCTCAATACTCGGTACAACTTTTTTCTTACAACTATTTATATCGAGCCTACATAAAAACTAACTTTCGACACAGACTACATGCAGCCTCTACAATTTATTAAGCAGCATCAACGCTGTGACTCAAAGCAAACCGAAACGTCAATTAAACAATCTCCCGCTCGACGAACAAACAAAAATGCGGGTTGTCACGATAAAATTATTGTACTGCGCTCCTCGCAATAGAATCTAGTGCACTCGGATCCTAGGAAAAAGCGATATATATACATATAATAAATGACGCGCCTGTCGCACGCTCGCGCGATGGTGTAAAAAGCAGATTACACGCTGGAAAAAGAGGCCGTGCTCGTGCTCTGCTATACGTCGTCGCGGGGCTTTATCCGATGAACTCTGAACTTATGGCTTTCCTTGAAAGTGCCGGAGACCCCGGAATATACGTGTAAATATCGATGCCCATAGTGCCGAGAAACGATTTGTATCCATTGTTTTTATTATTGTTGTTACTGTTTGGCGATTAGATAAACATTAATTCTGTGGACAATACTAATGGTACTGAAAAGGCTGAGAGTTAGATTAATTTTTATACGATAGTAATATAATCAATTGTTTTTCTCCGTGTGTTATTGCGATGGTTAAAAGGAATATAATGTGTTGAAGTGCATGTACTATGAATTTCTTCATTACTTTTTTATTATGTCAGCGGGAAATTTAATACGTCCTTACATGTGCAATCTTGCAAATGCTTTAGATAACTTGGATGTAAACTGAGACTCTGTACTATTAAAGATGTGCGTTAAAATTAATATTCTAACAAATGTAAAGTTGAAATTTCTGGTTTAAATTTTGTTTGTATTACCCCACTATCGGCATCCAAATTTAAATTGAATATTTTTATACATGAAGTTAAAGAAAAAAAACCGTAAAAGTTAATTTTGATTTATAATGGAGCAATATTAAAAAGCTAGAGTTATGAACTTATACACAATCGTTGTTTGTTTATCCATAATATACTGTGGCTCAAAATGTAAGGATCAAATTCAAAGCAACATATGAATGAATCAGTCGATTGAAGAATTTATTAAAATCGGCAAATGAAAATATATATATATATATCAACACGATAACAATTAACTAGTATCAATTTCATACTGGATTAGAGGTTTATTTACGCAGAGGATATGCATATGTTAATACTTAAAATAAAAATAAAAACAATACAATGTTAGAGGATTAACTAATTTCTCCCTCTTTTTAGCTACCCTGTTAACACTATTCATTTAAAATAGGGTGTTTCTAAGGTATTTTAGAATCAGTCATTCGTTTACGTAGTACATGATTATAGAAGCAATTTTTAACGGATTTACCTACAACTTGCAGGAAATCCTTGGAATAAATTTCTCATACAAATAAGCATAATAAAATTTGGATAAAGTTAGATTTAAGTAAAAATTTCTTGGTTTAATACAAATTTGAAACCTTAATTAAAAAAAATGTTATTAACTACTGTAAAAATGCAGTAATGTTTCATTTTCCTATAATTCCGTTGCGCTTATTTTTACGATCATGATATTCTGAAGATTTCCTGATACATTCAAATCAATCCGTTAATAATTGCTTTTATACAATTTTGTACCACTCGAATGTCCATACTAAAATTTCCATTTGATATGAACATCTTCAAGTATTACGGGTCGAAGAAAAAGAGAATAATGCTTCTTAAATCTTGTAAAATATCTTAAAAGAACTCTATTTAAATTATATAAAAAGAGAAAACATTTTTACAACATATAAAATTTAAAAGGGAATATTTTGTAAAGCTTTAAATATTGATAATGTTTTTTAAGTTGCAATGCATACTTGTCCTCTTACGAAAGCAGTGCTTCAGTTGAATAAATATATTTGATAATATGAAAAGTAATAGGCAAAACCTCACTGGTCAGTATTCTCTTAAGTTTTTAGAGTAAAGTGGCTACTCTAGAATCTAGTTGAAAGATTAATTTATAAAAACTACCGCGAGTTAAGTTATAGTGAACATAAACCCACTATAAAGTGACTGTTCCTTATATCTTGGTGAAAACCGACTCTATCGAAGTCAGCATTTCACTTGATAAAAAGCTAATTTTAGTAGCCTTATTCTGTAAGAATCGGTCAACATATTTGATAAAAGTATCAAAAATCCATTTAGAACCTTTTTGAACGATAACTACTATTACTTTACCTTCTTATATATTTTTATTTAATGTATATATTATATTAATTCTGATTACTTCTCATATTTTGATTTAAAAATATTAGTCTTATTATGGCATGTCACTGACTTTAGTCGTAAATTGGTGATAAACCCGATTTTAATCTGCTACACAACCTTTAGCAACAAACCATGCTTATCGCAATTTCACGGCTAAAGTCAGCGATATGCTATATGTCTATAATATTTCGAGCAAAATAAGTACGCAATCGGTATTAAAATTAATAGCAACTACTAATCTAGTTGAATTAATGTATGTATATATATAAAGTTATGACATAAAATTTTCAAAATGGTTTTTTATCACTGCTGTCAATACATAGAGTATTCTTACAAAATGAGGCCCCAATTTAAAAATTCTATATTCCCATCGAGTGAAACTCACAAAGTAACTTTTTCAGCTAAAGACCCAAAAAAGATTCACTCGATTTCAAACAAAGTATCACAAAAACGCGTTTAAAATCCAATCTCCCCTAAATCATCCACCCTAATTCTGTAAAGAAACCCACGGTATACACTGCCAACAATTTTGTTTAAAGCTACGGGAATCCTCTCATTTCACCAATCAATATATTTTTCACTTGATTAAAACAGAATCCGTTTCGCACAACTAGATACGCTTTACATCATTTAAGATTCTATATTCACAAATCAAAAATCTATTTACTTCCTCCAAACGGATCAGCTTGAACCAAGTAAGTTCAAAAGTAACCAATTTTTGTCACTATATAAAAGTTCCCCAACCTTACAAAAAAATCATCTACTTTCGTCCAGATTTCTTGCTTACAATCGCGATTCCACACACGCACACACACACACCCACACCAGAATCTAAAATATTCCCAAAAAAGAAAGAGACTCACGTGGTATATCTGCGCCCTGGCCTCCACCAGCGAGCACCAGCAGCAACAAGCTACCAGCACCGCTGCGACTATCACTTCGAGACGCATGCTGCGGGCAGGCCAAGTACAGCTACTATCCTCTCGTGTAAAATGCGTGTAGTTACGCGGCAAGTCTCGCTCGCCTACTGCGGGGCCGCACGGCTTCGCGCTCTCTGCTCTCCTCCCACTGTACTTATATATACATATATTTCGAACACTCCCGCGACTCGAGAGATGCGCGCGCGCGCGTGTGCATCCAACGTCGCTGAACACTGTACCGGACTGCGCGAGCGGTGTAAGTACTGTCTGTCCGAGAGATCGACGTCTTATTTATAGAGGATATTCTACGGCGCGAGAGGGACGATGATGGACGGGTGAGGGTGCGACAAAAAGCCGATCGCGAGGAGCGAGGACTGTGGAGGGATTGATGAGTGCGGGGAGTGCGTAGGTTTTTGCGCCTGTGTAGAGCGACCTTGAACGCGCGTTTGCGTAAAGGACGAGTGTGTAGGGGACGATGGGTGGTGATTGGCTTTTTTGCGAGGAAGAGGAGTATGTGGGCCGATTGACAAGGAGGTGTGCGGGTTGGGCGTTATACTGGGCCGGTGAGAATGTTTTCGGTTGTTCGGATAGCTAACCTAGTTGGGTTAAATTCAAGATGAATTATTTTTGAACGTCGAAATACTTAAAGAGTTTTACTCGTTCTGAATTTGAAATGGTCCGCTGTGATCTGATCCATACATTTAATTAGTTTGTGGAAATTCGTTTCATCACTTAAGAATTTAGAATTACTAACGGGTTAATAATTAATTAAAAATACGTAAAGAGTTGAGACTTTTTTTATTTTATAAATATAATTTAACCCTTTAAGAACGAGAGTATTTTAAACGCTAGAAGAAAGTATTTTTGAGATTAGTTATTTTTAAAATGGTCTCAAACTTTAATTCGACAGTTTATTAAAGTTCATAAAATGGTCTTGAAATGTTTATCTTATTAAGAGTTTATTTGACTGTTTATATTGACTATTATTTTATAAATTATTATCAAATTCACAGTTGCTGAATTCTTTAAGAACTCTATATTAATAAACTCTATTCGAAATTACTGTTTGAATACTAGTGATGCTTGGTACAAGTTACGCTTGCATGCATACTTACACCCATCCATAGGTACACACACGCACACGCACGCACACACGCATATAGAAGCACCAACACTAACACACAATTTTATATTCTACTTTCTTATAACATACACATATTTATAATAAAAATTGATTTGGAAAATTGATTTGGAAAATTAAGTAATAGTAAAGTAAAATTTCCAATGCTATCCCATTCTAGTCCAAATGAGCTCAATGCTCAAATCAGGTTCAATTTTCTACAAACTAGCCAGTCTACTAGTGCGACAAGCAAACTAACAAGACAAGTTAAATTTAATTAAAGCTATTTATTAATATAAAGATTCGTTGATTGAGAATGTTTAATCAAAATGGTACAATCGTACAAAATATGCACACTATCACAAATTTCTTGTAAGCTCTCCAACTAAGCCCCTTAGATTAAATGGGGTACAATCAATCGATGGTTCGATTAATCGCGGATTGAGCGAAGCATAATGTTGGTTTTGTAAATCATTGGAAAGCTCTCCTTACTCAATGATCTCGGCCACCCGGCAAATCATAATAGAATCATTTTTTACAGGATCACATTACATTAATAATAAAATGAAAGTTATACTTGAGCTTTTGAATAACTTATGTTAAGTGACACTACCCTATTGATACTCCCAATTCTTTCTGAAACTTTATGCACATGTAAAAAAATGTGAAAAACGTTGATATCACATATTTGTTGTGCCTATAAAGTCCTTTAAGGGTTGTAAATTACTTCGAATATTTTAGTTTTTTTAATATTGATGTGTTAATTAATATTTTAAAGAATTTGCTCACCACTTTAAACTATCATGACATAAGGTAGAAATCAAATGACCCTATATAAGGGTTTTTTTGTGTGTGTGTGCGTGTATGTGCGTGTGTGTATGTGTGTGTATGTGTGTGTATGTGTGTGTATGTATCAATAAATTTTGTTGAATCTAATAAAGTTAAACAGTTAAACAGCTGGAATTTCATCGTCACAATTTACACGATTTTAGTATACCTTCTAGTTTTAATGTAAGTTTAAGTAGATATATAGTTCTTATTTTTATCCAAATTAAAAAATAAGGAGATTATTAATTTATTATATATATTTTTATATCTATTCGCGCATAACATTCTCCAGTCCTCCATGGATATACCAATTTCGACAATTAAATTCATTTGCTTTCTCATAAAGAAAAGCTGCTAACTACTTAATTGACTTTTTGTCCTACCTGCTCCGAGATATGCTTTTTCGTGCATATAAAGCGAGCGGAAAGTAGTTCCTTTCTGCCCGCGGGTGGAAAATAAAACCCTTGGGCGGACAGTGCGTTACTTTTCCGCCCACTGCATATATGCACGAAGAATCATCCATCGGTCTAGTTGAAACAAAAAGTACTATTTTATATTCTGTGCTTTCTCAAGGCGATATCAACTGACCACAAACAATACATGTCTGCGGATTCCCAGTATAACAATCAAAGTCAACTTTTTTCTTGAAAATTGAATTATATATTTCTGTTTTTAAGTTATACTTATAAGGAGATGCCATAAGCTGCAGGAACTGATTTTCGCTGAGGCTTCAGGAAGTGGTTTCTGGTACCTAAAAATTATGTCTAGCACCCGTAGTTTTCTCTCATAAGCCCTTGAGGTCATGATATGCCCTTTTATAATCAAAATACGCGTTATATCAGTGAAAAATAGTACCTATACTTTGTATCATAAATCTGCAACTATTTTTGGCTAGAGAAGTGATGTAACAAGAATAAAAAATTGACTAAAAGAGATAAAAATGATGACGAAAAATGCACGAGACTTTGAGGATTTTAAACTTTTAAAAATCAGTGGTTTTCGATGCATTTTTCGTCACCATTTTTGATTGTTTATAACTTTGCAACATAATATTATTTTTCTATGAACAAAGCTTAAACTAAAGCTCTGTCAATCAACTTTTTATTCGTATTACGTAATTTCTCTAGCAAAAAAACTTGCAGAGTTATGATACGAAGTATATGTATCACTTTTTTACTGAAATAGCGCGTATTTTGATTACAAAAGGGCATATCTTGATCCCAAGGGCCTATGAGACGAAACTACGGATGCTAGGCATAATTTTCAGATACCAGAAACCACTTCCTGAAGCCTCAGCGAAAATTACTTCCCGAAGGTTGTGGCATCTCTTTGTTAGAGGTTTAATACTTTAAAAAACACAAACAAATTATCAGTATCACAAAGTTTTATTATGAGAAAGCAAACATTTTCAAAAAAGCACTAAAAGCGAAATAGTAATAATTGGAATAATTTTTTCTACTTAATTATAGTTACAACATTGGAAATGTTTTTGAGTTATCGACGAAAATTAACTATCGCAGCTTTTTTGTGTTATGGATAAAACAACATTTTTAAACAAGCTATATATTTTGTAACAAATATTTGTTTCTAATCGTTAAAAAACTTTAAAATCTTTCAGGGTGATCATTAGATACAAAACTTGTTGCTATTGCTTTGTATGCATGTCTTCTTATACTAAAATGGCTCATAGCTGAACGGTAAAATAAACTATGTTACTGAAAAGCTGATGATACATATAGTAACATCGAGGGCAGTATCGACTTGGACTATCGTCACTACTTATTATGGTAATTATCTTTGCTTAAAATTATAGCGGACGAATTCACACAAGTGTTCGCGAGACAGAATCCCATGCAAGTTGACACACTTTTGCTTCCGTCAGGTAATTTTTCGATCAAAAAGCTTCTACTGATATTATATTCATAATTCACCAGATGTTTACTGGCTAAATCGCGTAAAAGCTATAGGATTGCTATGGTGGGCCATAACAGGTTCACAGGTCACATTGGATAGAGCCACCTTAATTGCATAGGTGTGCTTTCATGTTTTTATTTCGCAGCTTTTGGAACCATTTTTGACAGATTTTCGCAAAATTTCTCATATATATCCCCGAATAATTGGGTCCATATGGTTTCGAAATTTCTCAATTTTGCTCTTCCGCCCCCCTAGTAAAAATGAAAACTCTCCATTCTCGTGAAAGCCAGAACCTTACAGTATTCTCCACCTCGTACCTACGAGAATCGGAGCATCACCCGCAAGACAATATATGCACTTGCCCTCATTTCCATCCCACAATAAGTCGTTCGCACAACGTCATGCCGACGATCCACGCCGCATCGCAACACCCATCTAATCGCATAGACGCGCCCATAGATCCACAAGTTACAACCAGCCAGGTCAGCGGTAGCAGCAGCAGCAGCGGCTCAAGCGAGGCCTATCGAATCCAAGGTTCCACACCCTGCAACGACTCTCCGCATATCGATGGCCCAATTATACGCGCGCCTCGCGGATCGCCTTCTTATGCGTACCGTCATCGTCGTGTGCGATATGTACATAAAAGCGCGCAACGCTCGCGGAGAGTCCAAGAGGGAAGATAAAGCGTCGCGCGCTTGCGTCACTTATATATCTGCGTGCACGCGAGAGCCGATGGATGGGATGTATATTTATTCTTTCTTTTTTGGCCCGAAAGTTTATACGAGCGCGCGCGCGAGCCGCCGACACACAACGGACTTATTCATCGAGGAGAACTGTGTTAGAGAACTCAGCTGCGGCCCGATGAAGCTTTTTCTAGTCTGATAGAGAGGAGATATAGAGTGGAGAAGACTCGGTGCGATCGTTGCGAGTGTTATTATATGGGCTGCTGTGGGTATGGATGCATGTGGAGTGGACGGAGAATGCGATCGCCGGACTTTAGAGGCGAACGGATATGCGAGCTTTCCGAGTGTGCGAGTGGCGAGAGATTTTATCGGATACTTTGTCTCGAGTATATGCGCTCGGGAAAACGATTTTCTTTTGAATTGGGTGAGTTTAAATGGGAGAAGGTTGAAAAATGTGATTTGAACGAAGCAGATGGTTTATTCTTTATTCTTTATTTATTCTAGTTCTTTCCGTGGGTCCCACTTTTCATGTTAATAAAGTGGCCACAGTGACGTCGGAAATGGAAAGTTAGTCCCATATTTAACGTGGGAATCTAAAGACGACTTTTCCATCGGGTAATTACACTCGGGAATAATCTTCGACTTTGTTCCCTTGTTGCGTAATGTACTATTAATTATCGTATGAAGAAATAAATTCCATTTACTATCTGAGGTGTAAAAAATGCAATAATTCGCGATACTGTGAAGTAAAATTCACCCAGCAAACACTTGGAGATTGTTTAAAAGTAAGACAGAACTGTATTCGCTACATGCATGTCACTAGCGCCCCATCTATTGTATCTGTTTTGGTGACAAATCTCGGAACTTCGCTTGCTAAAATGTATAATATTAGATTTATGCGAGAATTTCGTAAAAATTCTTATTTTTAGGCACGACCGCTCCAAGGGAGAGCCTTATATTTTCGTCATCGCAAAAAGTATAATAACTTGGAAATGAACAAATTGTTGCATAAAAATATGTTTTAGGATAAAAGGAAACCATTTCGAGCATACCCTAAAATGTATGTATGGTTGTGTGTATGTATGGAATCGTGTTTATCAATTATCTTTGCGCGGTCTTAGCAATAGCCGTTGAAATTTATGGGAGGTACTTGTCTTATCATTGGAAGTTGACGGACCTATTTTCAGCCAAAATCCATGTGTATATTCCAAATAGGACCACTTTTATAAATATTATTTGAATATTAGAAAATCGAATTTTAGCTATATCTTGAATAAATTTTATCTTTTGGCTAAATTTTCTACGGTAAAGTTGTAAATCTTGAAAAAACGCAACTTTTGGCATTTAATACTTTTTACAAAAATGTTACTAAACCCGAGTTCACTGAGATAAAACGAAAAATAAAGCGCAAAAAAGGCATAAGAAAGGCATAATAAGAAGGCTATAACATTAATTAGATAAAACCTTTCTATTTGCGAAAAAAAATTAATAGCCAAAAATAACAACAAATCTGCTTCTATCCAGAGTATGAAAAAATTTACGCGCTTTTTCCACCGAACAAACTTTTATTTTCAATCTTATGATTTTTTTATATGCTTTTTAGTATCCTTAAACAATTTACATGACCTCCGCCGTTTAAATTTTTTAAAAATATTTAATCGGTGAAGAACAATGTACTTTTGTTTATGAAATATGACTCACGATATAAACAAAAGCATATCGTTCTTCACTGATTAAGTATTTTTTAAAAATTGAAACGGTGGAGGTCTTGTAAAATGTCCAAGAATTCTAAAAAGCATTTGAAAAAAATCACAAGTTTGAAAATAAAAGTTTGTTGGGTTGTAAACGCGCTTAAATTTCTTCTTACTCCAGGTAGAATTTGTAATTTTTGTGTTATTAAATTTTTTTTCGTAAACAGAAACATATTTTTATCTAATCAATGCTCTGTAGATATTTTGCACATCAAATATCTATTACAGAAATATAATTTTGTTCGTATTTCCATTATTTCGACGGAAATTCCTCCTCAAATAACATGTATTCAAAGTAAAATAGCTAATATTTAAAATACAAGGGCCCATTAGAATAAACTACGGGTACCAGGCTTTCCCTTTAGGTGCAGAAAACACGTCCCGAAGTTTTATCAAAATCCGAGTTCCGCAGGGTTGATGGTCTCCTTGTAAATACACAACTTTGTCTTACTTTTTAAACAGTCTTAAGATAATAGCGCACAAACTTTGTCGTTATAGTCGCAAGTCGTAATCGCAAGCTAGTGCTGGTAAACAAAAAGCTCTATTATTTCGCGCCTCACGCAGTGGCAGATCCAGCGGGGGGGGGCGATGGGGCGATCGCCCCCCCCCCCCCCCCAAGGGGTACGAAAGATAATTTTTGCTTTCCTAAGGAAAAAGCATAGTTATGACTTGGGAAGTTCAAATAAACTTCTTTCAAAAAATGACCGCTGTATGGATGTGTGTGTGTGCGTGTGTATGTCGCACATCCGCGTTCGAATATTCCGCGGTAAAACCTTACCAAACTCTGCATGCATGTTTGTTATCCATGTCTAAAAGTGGCTTTAAAATTTCAAAAAAAATGGTCAACTTAATTTAATTTTGTGGCCTATTTATGAAAATTTAAAAGTTGGAAAATTTAGGTAGTTTGAAATTTTTTTTACAATTGAGTACTCATAGAATATTTTTATTTCAGACGCATAAAGGTTTAAAATAGAGTAAAACGTTCAATAGATAGACGCTTAAGGATTTTCTCACTTTATAAATCAGATTTTTTTATGATAAAATTGTTTGTTTAAAACAATTTGGCATTTATCGAATGTAAGAAACTTCAATTTATCAATAAAAAAACATTAGAAGTGTTAAAAGTTTTTGTTTAATTAGAAATTACAAGAATAGTGAGAAGAGCACATTATACCCAATAGATAGACGATTCTCAATGTCCATTTACTTTGTTAGTCTATCTATTGGGTTTCTAGGTTATACATAGCAATGACCCAGTAGATAAACGATATTTTTGAAGATACTTTATTGCGTATAAAAAGAATTTTTCTTTGATAAATATCATATTTAATATAATCGTACGAAGCTATTATGCAATTGGAATTTGAAATTTTGCTTTAAAAATCATTAGTTTTGTAGATATAATAATATTTATAAATCGTCTATCTACTGATCGGTGTCTATCTACTGGACGTGTTACCCTATACCCTTTTTCATTTATTATACAGTGTGTTTAGTAATTGAATGAAATTTTTATTGAATATTAGTTTTAGATAGAACTATAATGATAATTTGATGAGAACTATAATGATAAATTATTTTGATAATTTTCAAGACGCAAGAATCATTGCTTCTTCATAAAAAAAATTTAAAAAGTGCATTTTGTTGGGCAATGACATTTTAAAAACCTTTTTTTTCTTTCATAGTTACAATGAAAATATATTGAGTATATAGATATATATACGCCTGCTAACGTTGTTTTGACAATATTTTTCGACATTTTTTTCACGTTAAGCTAGATTATATTACTTGAGGAGCGAAGTGGCATTTTTTGAAAAATTACGGTTTATACATGTCGCTCATCTACTGTCGAATATTCTCCG
Source organism: Gastracanthus pulcherrimus (assembly GCA_949152435.1). Taxonomy (NCBI): domain Eukaryota; kingdom Metazoa; phylum Arthropoda; class Insecta; order Hymenoptera; family Pteromalidae; genus Gastracanthus; species Gastracanthus pulcherrimus. The sequence goes on along the minus strand of OX424575.1, from coordinate 26,217,011 downwards.
GTTAAACCTTACTACATTTTGCATGTATGTTTGTTATACATTTCTAAAAGTTGCTTTAAAATTTCAACAAAAATGGTCAACTTATTTTGTTTTTATAGCCTTTTTAAACATTTAAAAATTGAGGTTTTCTGAAATTTTTGTTATAAACAAGTTTTTTTTATAAAGCGAATTATTTTCACAATAAAGTACTTATAGAATTCCTTCACTTTTTCACTGAAATAGATTTCAAATATACCGTTTTTTATTTATTATATAGTATATTTATTAATTTTTTTAGCCCATATAACTAGAAAATTAAATTATGATATCCAATTAAATTTTTACTGAAATTAAACAGATCTCTTTGAGAAAGCAGAGGGCCAAATCAGTTGTCAGCGTTTTTTTTTCATATTTTGAACACGATAAATTATCTATTGTTAAGTTTTCTTTCATTTATGCATGAAGTGGGCGCCCATTACGTGGATGAAATTTAGAAATTTATGTTTAATTTAATAAAAAAAATATTTTAGAGCTCTAATTTGTTCTATGATAATTCAATAAAGAGGCAGAGACGGCAGTGCTGAACACAAATTAGACATTGCGAAGTGCCCGTAGGTCGCAAAATCGGTATTATTTGAGGTATGTAAGCTATCGAATTATTTCATGGAAATCAACTTACTTTTTTCCTTACTTTAACGCAGGCTCTACGTATTTTTCACTAAATACGAAACTTTAAAAATAATGCAGTAATTTATATATTATTAGTAGGAATAGCATTATATATATATAAAAATTGTAATTCCAGTAAAACGATGCTTAAAATAGCATATTAAGAATACGCAAGCACACATATATTTATCGGTTTAAAGTTGATATTATAAATTCGATCAATATGAAATTGATTGAATTTTGAATGCATTTAGATGAAAACCGAAATCAAATGATAAAAAAATCACTCTGGTCTTGTAAGGTTTAGGTTATTAAATCGGTTATTAAATATTTATCGAAACACTTTTAACAATCCGAATTAATAAAAAAAATAACCAGGATCTGCAGGTTTCCGGTATCATGAAGTATGTCCATTTCTTATATTTTTGAGATATTAAACTTTTATTTTCCATTTAAACTATAGCTTAAAAAATTCATAAATAGAAGATATAGTCTGAAAATTTATTATATAAAGATACAATCATCGCTCAAATTTAAATTTTTGAGAATAGAAGCTAGTTATGCTAGGAATCCACAGAAATGTGATGTTAATATTATTAATTATTGTATGATATATATGTCACAGATTAATTTGTTTATCGACAAAATATTTGACACATTCTATTTTACTGTTGTGACATTATTGAACTCCAGATTTTGTTTCATGCCCATGTTTGCCGTTAGCGAAATTTATTTGGTAAAATTATTGTAATAAAATATTTCAATAAATTAAGTCGGACGACATTATAACATCAAATTAGATCCAAATATGATTATAGATCGATATGCCAAGACGCGTAAGCATAGGCTAGAATTTATAATTTGTAAATTAATTTAAAAAAAATTAATATATTTTAAACTTGTTATTTTTTAAATAAATTATTTTAAAACTCGGACTGCAATCTTAGTTACTCTATTATAGTACTCCTACAAGATAAAAAAAACAATAAATAAATTACAAACCATTTTCATATAACGTAAATAAATTAATAATAGTATGCATAATTAGCCCCCCCCCCCCCCCCAAGCAAGACTCCTGGATCCGCCACTGGCCTCACGCCGCTTATGAGTCTGACATTACGGTGACAACCAATCAACAGTTCACGTTGACATGGGCCGTGACTGCTGCGACTTTCGACTGCTACATGCGATAAAGAAACTCTTTTCCAGTCTATGATAGCTTCAATTAGAGATGCAATACCTGTACCAATAGCGTACCATTAGAATCATACTGTTTGATTGAATATAACTATTAATTCAGGCAATCAGAATAGAGGTCGATTTTTATATGGAATGCCCTCCTTAAGACTTTCAATACACACGCGGATTCATAAATAGGCTTATTCTCAAATCATACAAACTGTTTCGTGTCTGTTTGAATGGCAGTTAGAAAATAAGCAGTTCCGTCGCGTAAGTATACAGAAATCTGTTAATAGAATACCTAAATTTAGAATAATCAGAAGTAATGGAGTATAACACTGGAATAAAAACATTGAATTGTACACAAATTTTCATTTAATTAAAACAATCCATAATATTATAATTATGTCATTGCTTATATGCAATGTATTAGGCTTTCTTACGTCTGACGTCATACTTGTTGTTCCTCCAGCGTTCTTATTGTTTTTTAATTGCCTGGTCGAGCGCTGTTAACTTGGTAACGCGTTGTTTTACCTCTAGCGCTCTCGCCATCTCATTGGTGTGACGTCAGACTTGAAAATGCCTAATTAAATGTTTGATGTGAATTTTAAAACTAATTCTGATACAAATAAGATTTGGAACAATGGTAGATATATGGACAAATCCACAAAACTTATAACTTTGGGAATATCGAAATTTTTGTTTATTTTGCGAGCACAGCCCTTCTTCTTTTGCATACATATTATGATGTTCTCTAGAAACAATAATCTACACTCGTAATTCATTTTCACTTACCTGCGTAAAGTTCAAGGGGGAACATTAACTCCTCAATTAACCCTTCCGGCACAAATTTGTCTAGTTGGTCGATTTCTTTGAAACTTAGTATTTAAGGATTTTTTGGGTCGTTGGTGTCAGCACTTTTTCATTTCATAATTTTGAGATATTCCATTTCACCTTCCAAAACTTTTTAATATTTGAAAAACCTTAACTTAATAATTGGCTGAATTGTAGTTGTGCTGTAGTAGAAACTATATTTTTTAAACGAATTACTTTTCATCAGTAATGTTTTTAGTGCTGTACTTTGAATAGTATTTGGAGAACATTAATGCTAATATTCGTTATGCTGCACAACAAATTTCACAAGCCGGTTATGCCTTTTCTATATCTAGTGATAAAGTGAGAAACTGTTAAATAGGGCTGTAGTATAGCTGGTCAAGATTCACTAAAGTTCGGCATAAAGTCAGCCACTATTATAAAGGACAATTAATTATTAAATATTTGTTAAGGTGCAATTTTATGTAGCGAATAAATTGCCGCGATTGAGTGTCACGTGACCATTCGCTGCTCGCTAACGAGTAAGGTAAATGTACCAGTACCTGGTCATGTCCCGGTACCTGGCCAAACATCACATATTAGTTTCTATTGATTATTAGTCTGCTCCTTTTCAGAATAATCTTGTGATATCATATTCTATAACTATCAAGCGTAATATATTTAAATATTTGAGAACATATTTATTTTATTTATATCTTTAAACAAATATTTAATAATGGAACTGGTGCTCGTGTGGCAACTGTTAAGAAATCCTACTTCGAGTTTAAGAGTTAGTAATTGTTTTATAATCATTTCATGCATTTAAAAGGTTTCTAAGGTTATTTATAAGTATATTAAGTAAAAATAAAATGCTAATGTGTGTAAATAGTAGGTTAGTTTACTACAGTATCACCCGAGGAAAAAATCGACTTTTTTCTCGAGTTACATACTTATGCCCATCTCAACTGTGGACACTTTTTGACTTGGAAAGCGGGACTAATGGACTGTTAAAAGACAATAGAAAATCAGGGTTATTGGTAGAACTTGATGAAATAAAGGAATTTTTACTATTTTCTAGTGAAAGCACTTTTTTCCCGAGGGAAAGAAATTACTTTTTTCCTGCAAATGCGGGAAAAAAGTGTAATATTGGTCTCGCTTTTCAGGGAAAAAGCAGCCATTTTCGTTCAGATGGACATAAAACATATTTTGCTTCATGGAATAAGGTTATAGTGACTATCGTGAGTCATCAACATACTGTGATGACATATTAGTGACAATTCAGCTCAAATATTTAAAGCATCTTCAAAATACCACATATTGGGTCCATATTGGGCAATCATATTGCTAATGATATGTATAAATGATATCAAAGATAAAGATTTAGGTACAATAACATAAGAATTATTTATAATTTTATTACATAACGCTTATAAAGTTTCGTAAATTAGCCGATATAAAAGGAGAAGCTCTGTGATCGTAAAAAGAGAGAGCAAAATAGAGTAGATCTTTGCTGAGAAAACGAAATTTTCGAAAGTACCAAATCCGAAAAAATTTAACGGGAGGCACCGCTGAATGTTCAGCTTAGTGATATTTAAATGGTCAAAGGGAGAATGAAATTTTTAAACCTAATTTTTGATGAGAAATCCGATGGTGCACTTAAAGAAAATAAAAAAATCATTTTCTGCCATTTTGAAAAATCTTTTTGGTTATTGATTTTTAATTTTCGATAAGTTGTTCGAAATCATCTCGGGAACCCGCAGAACAAATTTCAGCTCAAAATATATAAACCTGTGGAAGCAGTACAATTTTTAATAACTTTAATGAACAACTTTACGTATGTATTTATCTGAGCGTACTATAGATCGAAAATTAAAAATCAATAACCAAAAAAAAATTTTTAAATGGCGGAAAATAATTTTCTTTTTTGCTGAGTGTGCCATCATCAAAAATTGGATTTAAGAAACTTTCATTCTCCCTTCGACTATTTAAATATCACTAGGCTGAAAATCCAGCAGTGCCTCCCGATAAAGGAGTTAGAACAAAATTGATTTGACAATGTCCTGGTATTTGATTATGACTCTAACGTTCAAATGTTGACGTTCTTTAGCTATAACTCTGTCCATGATCTTTATTGATTCAAATAATATTATTGTAATACTTTGGCTTCATTAATTGAAGGGGGTATGATCTATATATGTAGATCTTTAAACCGGATTTTCCGATGAAAAATAATAAATGCACAGTTCATAATTTTGTAACATGCAAAAATAGACCTTGTTCAACTGTTTAAAACGTACATTAATTTTTCTTATGGCAATTTTTTCTTATCTCATTAGAGAAATTGATGTACGTTTTAAACAGTTGAACAAGGTCTATTTTGCATATTGACATTTTTTTACATGTATTGTATTACCTATAGAACAAGAATAATATGGAGCAGAGGTGTACCTGAACCTTTTTTTATTCTTTTTTTAACCTTTTGAGTGCAGATTTCTTATATAATTTCTCATATAGGTACACTATTTTAACACTTATTACCTTAAAAAAGTTCCTTTCACTATGATATCTCCTAGACAATTGACCAGTATCTTTATTTTCCTGCGCGCAGACTCCTGGGCACCAGGTTTATGGAAATTGGTCTACAAGGGCGCAAATTACTTGTAATTCTTTCAGTAAGTGGATAAAGCTATAGAGATTTTTCTTCACTTATACAATTTCTCAAAGCCATTTAAAATCTCTGAAAACAAAATAAAAATTAAAAATTCACTTATTCTTCTATTTATCTTATAATACTTACATATTAATCATAATTTGGGGTACTCTAAATAGCTTTATGTACTAGCTGGATAAATTACAATGAATTTAAGCCCTAGTATACCTTTTTTGTATTGCCTTGGCTAGTCAGGAGGCTGTGCGCAATAACTGACAATTCAAAGTTGAGCAAGAGCGGATTAAACTAAAAGTGTACTAATATACATATAATATACTTAAGCCGATCCGAGCCGTTCCCAGTCTGTTTCTACTGAAAATATTATTTGAATTACGCGCACTTTATTCGACATGCCTGCTCCGTCGGAAAATTATCCCAATCAGGGCTCAAAAAAAAATTGAATTACTCTTTTGGTGGAAAATACATTAAGTCATCATCTTCAATTATTAATAACTTTGGCTCAGATTAATATTTTTTTGTCGTTACAGGTCTCAAATTAAAGCTCTTTCTGCTTTATTATCTCTCAAGCCATTTTTGCTAGTGTCAATATATGCATATTTATAGTCACTAGAAGAGGCACCTCTTTCACTAAAATAATGTATATTCGGAGTAAAATAGCTTATATCTCGAATACAAGGGCTCATTAGAATAAACTAAGAGTGCTAGGTTTAATTTTTAGGTACCAGAAAGCACCTCCCGAAGCCTCAGCAAAATCTTAATTCCGTAGGATTGGTGTTCACCTTGTAAGTATTCCAGGTGTGCTGCATGATGCTATATGCGCCACAATTTCAAACATCAGCAATATCAATACGAATTACAGGAAATAAGGTGAGCGTACCCAATATGACTCACCTAAGCTTTGAGCATTTACCTTAGTTCAAATAATGAATAACCATTTCTATAGTTGAAAATATAGATGCAGGGCAGTTCTACAGAGATTTGAAAAGAAAAAGTTCATGGAACATATTGAATGTCACGTATGTGAATGTTAAAAGTAATAAATTTTATTAATTTAAACTAGGAGGCGCAGCCCCCATTCTTCGAGCGCCAACCCCACTTTACTTTAAATTTTATATTTTGAATATTCTAAGCAATTTAAGCTTATTTCCATTTTTGTTTTTTTACAACTTTTATTTTAGTTGTTTTAAAATATTGATATATATTATATTAAAAGTATTTAATGGAATAAACCACCTTTAACATTTGAAATCGAAAATCAATATTTACATTATGTGACTAATTTTTAATTTTTCTCCCAAAAGATAATATATTTACCTCCAATTTTTGAATATTTTTCTCCCAAAAGATAATATATTTACCTTAAATTTTTGAATATTTTTCTTCCAAAATATAATATATTTATCTCCAATTTGAGTTATTGGGTTTAATTATATCCATAATACCCTTAGAGTCTATAAGATTCTATAAAACCAAATAAATGGACTAAATTACTCCAGGTTTAGGAAATCCACTTTTCCATGCGTTAATTTTCATACGAATACAGCGTTTTATGTAAGATTAACAAATACTATTTATTAAAATATATGATTGATTTTAAATTAATTTTTAGTTTATTTTACCACATATACGCATGTAACATTTTCTTTAACTTTTAATAAAGCTTTAATTTTTAATAAAACAAATGCAACTGCACAAGAAATTGAAAACGCCGGGACAAAAATCATTGCAGCTATGTATGAGGGCAGGAAATCTAGTAATTTACAATTAAATGATCTAAGATATTTATGTTTTAAAAATAGCTCTACGAAGATAGCTTTTAATTTAGCTATGCTTTCGCCAACTAAATTAGCTGCAAAACAGCATACGTTTAGAGCATATTATCAAGTGCAACAATGGCTCGGTTATTCGTTGGACCCGACGCAATGGGGTTGGAGTGTTAGGGATAATAAATTACAACCAACATATACAACTGATTTACTAGTTCCTGACAATACATTACGAGACATCAGTTGTAAATGTACAAAGGGCTGCACAAAATCTTGTAGTTGTGTAAAACACGGATTAAAATGTTCCGATTATTGCTCAGAATGCCACGGTCAAACTTGTAAAAATTGCGAAGAAAATGTATTAGACAGTAATATAGATGTAGAAGATAGTAGCGAACTTGATATTGATGGCGACAATGATGTACAATTCTATGTAAATACAGACATATTAACAGCTAACGAATGCGTTTCCGACAACGAATACAGCGACGACGAAATTCCGTGTAAAAAAAAGTATGCCAATTAATGTAATAAATGAACTTGTATTATAAATAAATTCTGTAAATTTTGTAAATTTAATGAAATTGTCAATATTTTACGATTATTTATACCTTATCTCCTGTTATTCAATGTACTATATGCATTAAATAACAATTAAATTAATTTATAACATTATTACGCATTAATTCTTCAATTTAATACTAATTGACAATGAACAATATATGCCCAATAAGCATATTATGATTAGCACTAATTTTTAGCAACATTTAAAAGTGCTTGATTATGAAAATCGACCACCGATTGTTTATTTTTTAAAATTGATAAGTGTAACTATGAAAATTGAAATTCTCTCGTTTTTCTACCTCAATTTAAAAAAAATCGTGAAAATCGGTGCAGTAGAAGCCGAGATATATCATCCTGAAGCGAGCGCGCCGATTTTGAAGCGCCGATTTAAAGTTTCGCAGCCTATCCCCACCCCTTCGAATTTCGGCTCCGAGCGCGCACTACACAATGTTTATGCAAATTTTTGTGCATGATGCACACGTGCAATGTAATTTTTGAAAGCAGATACGAAAACATCTCGGAAAAACCTATCAATTGGTATATAATTTATTGCTACATCATTAACCGTTACGCCGCATACCCTTCCCGACTTTGGAAGTTAATATCTCAACATCTACTGGACCGAATTGGAAGCGTCTTTCCGAGTACTATTTTTCTATACTTTCCGGTTTTTTTCCCACTCGCAAATCCCGCTTCACAAGCTTATTTGTTTAAAAGCCAAAATTTTCAAACTTTTTAAAACCGCTCAAAAAGTTATTAAAAAGTGAAAAATGATTGAGATAGCAATTGTATATGATAGTTTAAGGGTCAAAGAAGGTGTAAAAGCGCGGGCGCAAAAAAATATTCATAACTTTGAGCCTGGCACAAAATTAAAAAAAAAGCGATTCGAATAGTTATCTAAGTTACGTCACGTTAGAGCCATATTTGAAAGATTTCGTCTTAATTCTCCTGGCCTATTATTTTTGATTATTAGTTCCGTTATTTTGTAAGGGAGGGAGAAAATAAATAATTAAGATCAGACTACTGCCCTTAGGCCCTTTGCACGGTAACATTAATTGGTATATCTATATATACCAATCAATGTTATTCTATGGCCTTATTCTTTTAGCATGCTCAGGCCCTTACCTCTTTTCTTTGTCTTCTAGTATCATGTGTGTGTAGGTATGTACTAAGCTACCATTTTTCTATCGTTCTATTTCTTGTATCCAATGCAATTAATGCCAGATCGATACGTTTAAAATTGGCTCCGAAACGGCGTGGCAAGTGAACATAGATGCTACAATTTTCATTTTAATATCTCTTTAAATACTAATGAAGTATCATACTTTACCTGCAGAATTTCTTGAGTGCTTTGCTTTAAAGAAAATAATCTAGTTAGGCTTTAAACATTTTTGTTTAGAATTCAGAATTTTAGGTGATGCTATACCCACCCGTCACCGATCATTGCGAGAACTCACTTTTTTTATTGAGTAAATATGTTTCTGGAATGTTGTTTCCCCTATCATAAACAACAATATAATAGAGAGATATTTTCTTAAAATTGAAAATTAAATGAAAAAAGTGGTCCTCACATTGGCCAATAACAGGGTAATTTAAAATTTTCAGGTAAAGAATGATAAGTAATTAGTATTTAATTAACATTACATTAATTATAAATTTAGACCTGACCCATTTCATAAACTGTACTTATAATATTGTGCTTGCCATTAATTTTAAAGATATCATTTGCATATTTAAGGAAAGTTTTTCGCAAAACAAAAAAACATCATATGAGAGTTTATAAAGATCCTATGATATAAATAATGAGATAGTGTACTTAAATAGAATTCATATCAACATGCAAGAAAATTGTTCTAACAATATCGTGATGTCACAATGTAAATATTGGCAATTAAATAAATTCAGTAAAATTCCAAAAAAATTTCTTATTTATTAATAACTTTTAATGTTTCGAGTCTTATTCTTTTCTTTAAATATGTAAGGTGAATGTCCCGATTTCTGCTCATATTAGCATTTTGCGTCAAACAAAGAGTTTTAAAAAGTTATTCTAACATTAATTTATAAAGCAGCTATGATTGTTGTCTTAATTATGAATCTAACAATACAGTGTAAATGCGTAAAAACCATTTTAAAGACTTAAATATTAATAATAGTCCATTAAAAAGCATACGCAGAATGCACCTATTTCTGCTCACAGCAAAAAGCGGTGATTTCGATGTGTACCTATTTCTGATCACCGTCGATTTTACAGACTCAATTCCCTGGTAGAAATTTATCCCGTCCACTTTACAGATCTATGTAGAATAATCTTGCGCTGTCTAGATCTATGTAGGCAAACAAGATATTTACTTTAAAGACGTGTAACGGTCGTCTCTTCTAGATTCCCATACTATTTTCCCCGATAAAACTAGATAAGCAAAATTATGACAATAACAACCACTTAAAGTTTATGTTTTAAGAAACAGAATCATAATCTATTATGCTTATTATGTATTATTTTGATTTGAAGGTATTTACATGTTATTGTTCATCTACTACCAATTTAAGTAAATATAAATAACCTCTAAAGTGTAAGGTTATCAAGTTTTAGATGCATCGAGTTTTTTTATTTAAGAACTGAATAACAATATTATGTTGCACATATATATTAAATAATCAAAATAAAAAAATAAGCTGAATATCCAAATAACTATATAAAGTATTAGTGCATATATTTATTTTGTTTATGTAAAATTAGTTTCCTTACATTTGATTATGTTCCATACTAAATACAGGCTTGGCTTCAAAACCTGTATGGTTTATGTAAGGAAAAATATTTTCACATATATTTATTATTAACTGATTAATTTTCTATTTTTAAAAAGATATAATGTATTTGAGTTAGATTTATTTAGACGATTTATTATATATGTTCTATTTTTGTATTTCCAATTTTATAATTAATTTATATCAAGATTGATATGGTCAGCTAAAATATAATAATTTGTTACTTATAAAGAAAATTATTGTCTAAATGTGTTCGACTAACGTGTTTGTAAAGACATGTATTTGAAAATATTGTCACGGATGAGCAGTTTATGCATTGTAAAAATTCGCATATAGATACAAAATTATTTGCAGCTCTGAAATTAAAATTTTAGTTTTTATATAAAGCATGTCATTTTGTGATCATTGTTTTTCATATGCAAGGAACATTATTTCTAAATTTTCATTTTTTAGGTTAGATATGCTTTCTGGCTACTTTTATATGTAAATAGTATGAATAGAACTGTAGATCTTATTATTATAATTGAAAACTTGCATGTTAAACTTTTTTTAACATTAATTTTTACAATAAAAGTTCTGTACAATAAATAATATAACCTCACACATTTTATATGTACATATTATTATTGAGAAAACTATGTAGACCTGTGTAGATATATTGAATTTTGTATAGTCTAGTACTATCTAGTTTGCCTATAAAGGTCGTTATAGCGAATGTGGGCGCCACGATAAGATTATATTTTCGTGATTATAAATAGGGACATGCAGAATGTATCTGCGTCTAACCTCAAACTATCACTATTATCAAGATTTTTCATCAGAATTTACAATATTTTTAATTCAGCAGTATAGTTTCTAGTTATAATACTAAAAATGTACATATAGCTTGGATATAATATCTATTAAAACAATCGTCATATATATAATAGCAAAAAAACTTCGAGTGATTAGAAATAGGGATGTGAGCAGAAATTGGGACATTTACCTTATCTACAAAGTTCACTGAAGAAAATTGTAAACACATAAAATTTTATATATAATTAGTAAGTATTGTCTTCTTACAGTTTAATTATTTTATATTATTTTTTCATTTTCTTCCGTTAACTTTGTAGATAAGTACAAAGAAAAGAACAAAATCCGAAACATGAAAATTGATTAAGAAATAAGAAACATTTTTCTGTTTATTGAAGATTTTTTAATTGACAATATTTACACTTGTCACATCGCTATTTTTTTGGAACAATCTTTTTCATGTAGATATGGATTCTTTTTAAGTACACTTCACAATTTATATCATAAGACCTTTATAAACTCTCGTATGATTTACTGACTATTCAACTGCCAGTGAAGTCGAAGCATTATGGACCGTAATTAACGTATTTACATGACACATATTATTTTTAATAGCAGAATATTGGAATAGCTTTGACTAATGCCTCGTCTTCATTGACACTTTACCAGAGGCTCGTTTGAAATTTTAATATTAAATAACATTACAGTGATAATTGCTAGAAAATTTTAAAGAGTTCTATTGTGTAGAGAGGTGTTTTTTCTATTTATTCATACTAAAAAATGTTTGCTTTTCTAAACAATATAAATGTTATTCAATATTGAAAGTTAAAGCGAGACGATATTAAACTACCAGTGAAGACAAGGCATAAAATACAAAATAATCTGTGCTTTTACATAATAAATTTCACAAAAAATATTTAGTAAGTGTCTTTTATATAATAGTGGCAGACTTCACATCGAACTTTAATGAATCTTGACCAGCTACATTAGGGCTTTTGCACGCTAAAAGAATACGGACATAGACATAAGAATTAACATTGATTAATATATCTATATATACGAGAAATAAGAGAAATAAGCTCTTATTCTTCTTACCATAAGGTACAACTGAGGTAAATGGAATAATACTTAAATAAATAAATAAATAAATAAATAAATAAATAAATATATATATATATATATATATATATATATATATATATATATATATATATATATATATATATATATATATATATATATATATATATATATATATATATATATTTATTTATTTATTTAAGTATATATATATATATATATAACATTTAAATAGGTATATATAAGAACACGAATATTGTAAACATATGTATAATTTTTCTTTATTCAACAATTTCTGAAAATTTCTCACAATTTATCGAAAATGTTCAGAAAAATCTATAGGCACTCTGTTAATATAAATCGAGACGAGGGTGTAAATATTTAGATCATGTCCAATTCAAGACAAATTATACAATTATAAAACTTACATTATATAACATTTTTGCATTGTGGGCTACAATCGGTAGGGAATGCTATTTACATTTCAATTTAAAAACTTATCGTACCGATTCAATAATAAAAATATAATCAGTAAGAAATTGATGTTTTAAAAACTTTGATTTATATATTTTCTTATTAAAAAAATACAAGAAATATGTCGTTAAGTATATTACATTCACTCAACTTTAATTTTTTTGAATTACGTGAATTTTATTTTAATGAACAACTTGTAATCTCAATTGTCATTTTGCGTATAAATAATTTAAGTACAAACAATCAATATTAAACTATGCTTAGCTAAAATTATTTCTAAACTACCTGATAATAAAATTAATTACAGTAAGAAATCATCGATAAAACGCATATGTTGGTTGATTACAAATTAACAAAATAAAAATAAACTTGCAAACACTCCTATTCATCGCTTGCAACATGCGCATCGAAAAAGATAACACATCGCTCGACAATGATTAGGACACACGAATTTTCATCATCGACAGAGATACTTTCAAACATTAAGAATCTAGCACACTTTTAACTTGGATACGGAAAATTGCCTTCATCTCACGATACACATACGTCGCGAGAGTTTTTCATTTCTCGCGCGCTTCGATCGCATGCCTCCTTTGCCGGTCGACAGTATACGCTGACACTTTCTGTAAGTTCGTAACAATCGACGATGATCCTTGTAAAATCGATCATTAATACATTAATATTTATATTTACAATTGATATATATAATTATAGTCATCATAAGTTAACGAGAATATTGGAACGTAGCTATTGAGGTCATATACAAATTTAATGATAATTGCGTTTAATTCTTTTTAACTCAATAGTACCTCCTAGAATAGCGTGACTATTTGAAAAAGAAGCGAGATGTTTGCTTTGAAACAAGTTTTACAAGAAATCAACGTAAGTTTTAGAGGTATCACGCAGCCTCAGAAATTTTTGGCAAAGTCAAACTTTGGGCGATTTTGGCATCGAAAGATCGCAAGACGAGTTCGACTAGCTCACACACTCGTTCGCGTCGCCGGCGAGGGCGACGTCTGTGAAAATAAAGAAGATAGAAGAAAGAGATAAAGAACGAAAACCTAAAATTTATTGCAAATGTATTCAATGCCCGCGCTACCGAGAAGGGCACGAAAATTTTAAATCTTCGATGTACTAATTGGCGAACATCGATGGCACTACCTGATTACATTGTTATTAAAATTACGGTATTTACACGAAAATTATATTTTAAAGCTGCCGAAGTATGGGCAAGTTATTAGCTACTTAACTATGGCACTTTGAGAATCGGGCCCCTTTGGCGGTAAACGTTACAATTAACGGCGTAAGAGTTAGATACAAAACTCGGACGCTTGCGATTTATATACAGATAATGCAAGTTCAAAATAACGTACTTGAGGTACGCTGATTTGAATGGACTTTAAGATACATATTTCGAAAGATCATCCATATTTCTTTCAAATTGGTGATAGGCACTTGTTAACTTAGAGCTACACGCTAAGTTTATTGCTACTGTATTTTCTAGATGGTCCCTATTAGGAAGATATATGTTTGGAATAATGATTATTGCAGTAACTTTCAATCTTTTCTTTACAAGAGCACATACAATTTTCTTTATCGAAAAACATTTACGAAATTCCTTTTTGACAAATTTAGAAAATTGTAGAAAATTGGAAGAAGGAATCACATAATGCTTGGGACCTTTCAATAACTCATCAAGCATCTATCATATGTACATTTTCTTTTGTACGATTTCATGTAAATTTACTATGGAAGTTATATGACTTATACTTCACTCATTTTGTTCGTTTTATGATATCTTGCAAATTATTTATATAGATATACTGAAGGGATGAGTTTTATCCCTTAATTTTACGAAAAAAACATGTAAGAAGCATGATTTTTTCGCTAAAATGATCAAAATCTGTGAAATATACTACAAGTACCTTCCTTGTTAGCGAGTTTCTCTTTACAAGTTGAGTATTATCAAGCACTTGATAATTCATACAATAATTCAGACTCTGCTCAGATCATTTTGGAATTGTTGGTTATTTTACTGTAAATTCGATTAAACTGCATCGAGAGTCTCGAGATCTGCATGGAAAACTAAACTCGAAATTTTAGGAACTGCAAATCTAAATTTTGAACAGGAATCAAAATACGACTTTGGTCTATGATTATTATATAGTACGATGGTTATAGTTATTTTAAGTAAAATGCAATCATAATTGACCATATGCTTATTTATATTTCTCCCCGAATTTTAGTATCACGTAAGAGGCAGTGAAAAAGTAGATTTCTAAAATTATTATGCTCGGAACTAGAAATAATGTTACCTAGACTAAGAACTGCATGTACTACCGAATATTACAATCAGCATGCTGTTTCCAACACTGTAAATTAACAGGTGCAAATGAATTTTTCGCCGTTGATAATAATGAACTATAAATCATATGACTGTAGTATTACCATTATTTCTACATCACTGCGTACATTAATTTTAAAAATCCTATTTTATAGTGCAAGACTCAACCAGTATTCGTTCTACGTTATGGTCAATTCTAAATCTATAAGTAAAACTGTCATCCATGACTTCCAATTTGCATCCCTCAATTTTAAAGACCGCTCCAGCTAAAAGCCTCCTGATATCCCTTCAAAACCAGCGAGTTCAGTTCATCCATGCGACATAATTCTAAACCTTACTATTATCTATCCCCGCGACAATCATCGATCAAGCGATGGCCAAGTTGAGGGTCATCGGTTGTGGCCTGGAAAAGGCCGAGACCCTGCTGGGATCATTGAAGTCGAAGGCTTGACGAGTTAGTTGCTGCTGAGGCTGCTGCTGTTGCATCAGCTTCTTATCGCCGAACCTCGTGGCCAGGTGCTCGGGGTTCGGCGATATCACTGAGGTCCTTATCACCATCCTCGACAGTAGGTCCTTGCCTCGATGGCTCTCCACCTCCGTTGTCGCGGAGGTTGAACTCTCTTCCGAGCTGCACCTGGGCCTCTTTTCCGTCGCGTAATCCTGATCAAGTCTGTCGGGTGTCGTTCTCGTGTGTCTGATGATCGCCGAGAAGGCGGAGTTAGGACGAGATTGCGTCTGCGCAATCCCCTGGGGCTGGGGCTGGGGCTCCAGACTGTGGAGGCTGCGAGGTGGGACTATGACGCTCGTGGGTGATGCAGTGGGATGAGATGGCGTCGAGGTGTTCGCGATGCTGGACGTGAGCCTCGTGGTCATAAGGGGTGGAGTCGACGAGGTCGGACTGACCGAGGTTTCGCGTTTGTGTGGATGATGATGGGCGCGCATGCAGGAGGACTCCTCGTGCTTGTACAGGTAGGACTTCAGGGCGAAGGCTTTGCCGCAGCGGGCGCAGACGTGGGGCTTCGTGTTCGAGTGCGTCTGGATGTGGGCGCGCAGGTTCGACTTGTCGGCGAAGGCCTTGTTGCAGATCGTGCACTTGAATGGCTTTTCACCTGTGTTGGAAAATAATAGGCTCTGGTTAGTATTTTAGTTTGTGATTCGTGTATGAATTTAAGAATAACGATTGTGAGCTATACTTCAGAATTTAGCATTTTGGTAATTCTGCGTCAAATGAACAAGATCCACTTTTGATTTAGTTTAAGACCATGTCCTAAAGATATGGTCACCTGGACTTTCGTAGAATTCGAAAGCATGATCCAAATAAAAGAAATATACATTCACTTGATCCAGTATCGCCCATATGAGTATTAAGTTTTTTTTGATAATTTTACTTGAATGATGTTCCTTCGTCTAAAATCAGTTCTAATTCATAGTGGAAAGTTACCTACTTTGGGTCAGCGCTCACATAGAAAACTTTACTGATTTCGATACTCACAAAATGAGATGTCAAAATACATAGATGTGACGTCCTATGTCATATTGTGAATACGGATTTAGTCCGATTCAAATAATTTGACGTTTCTTAAACTCGTTGAAGTTCTTTTAATAATAATTTATTTATATGTGATAAATCAACTGATAAGGTAGCGGTCCCATTAGGTAATTCTATAAGATGTTATATCATGCCAAAACTCTAGGTGATCAACCATCTGATTCATCGCCAGATTTTTCAGCAGAGTGTAAAGTTAAAAACTCCGCGCCTGCCCTAGAGTAGATGACTCATTCCCAATTAACCCTCCAGCGAACATCACTTGATTCAAAAGAAACGAACACCATCTTCCAAAAATAAGAGAACCTGCTCGTCTCCTCACCTGTGTGCGTGCGAATGTGTCCCTGCAGCAGCCAGGGCCTGGAGAAGCACTTGCCACAGTAGTGGCACTTGCAGCCCTGGTTGTGCGTCCGCACGTGCATGCTGAAGGCGGGTATGCTGACGTAGACCTTGTCGCAGTGGGGACAGCGACGGGCCTTCTTGTCGCCGAGCGAGCGGTGGGTCTGACGGTGGCGCGCCAGGTTCGACGATGTCGAGTACTTCTTGCCGCAGTCCGGGCACTCGTGCTCCTCGCTGCCGTCCTGTGGCTGCTGCTGTTGCTGCTGGTGGTGGTGGTGCTCTTGGCTGCAGTGTTCGGGCAGCTGGTGTTGCTGCTCGATCGTGGGACTGTTGCTATGCTTGCCGAGCGTCATGGTTGGTGGAAGAGGGCTGGGCGTGCGCGATTCCGCGAGGATCTGGTCTTCGAACTGTGAAGGGAATGTTGATGGTTAGTTTTTGATGGTTAGCATGGTTGGTATTGTATTAGTAGCGTGTTGCTTGCTTAATTGGAAATAATGAAGTTTGCTGGTGAAACAGTGAATATTCACTGATTTTCTGTGGTAAGTCAGCAGCTAATTTTAGCAGAGGTTCTGATATTACTGAGAATTAGTGAACATTCACTATACTTCATAGTAAAGTTTCACTATTATTAAATTATAAGGGTAAGTATGAAGTATAAGGTCTTATAAAAAATCATAATAAACTAATAGCTACATTCAATAAATATTTTTAAAATTATTTTGTTTCTATTATAAATTCTTATTTGACATTCTAAGAATTAGAAATTGAATATAATACATTGTGAAAAGTTAAAATTACTATAAAATATGTGTGCCGCTTTATATTAAATAATTGTTTTTTCAGAGTATTTCTGTTTTATTTGCAATCCCAAATATTACTGGACTATTTTGAAATTGTTGCCAATCAGTTTTCTCTCACAAGGAGCGTTTCAAGTATGCGGGCTCTTAACTCTGCTAGAACTTTAGAATATGTCATATTATTATAAAAAATGGCACGTGTTTCAGCAGTTTTTAGTGAACCCTTATTTTGAATATAGGGTCTGTTCTACTCCAAGATTGCATTATTTAAATAAACAATAGTACTGCCACATTTAAACCATATTTAAACTGTTGTCCAAAGTTTTAGGAGATTGCAGGTCCCGCATTTATGACACTAACCTTATCAAAATATCAATGCAGAATATTATCCTAAGAAAAAAAAGCAGGTGTTAAATCAATTGATAGAAATTGCCTGATGTTTTTATCTGTTAAATTATTTGAAATATTCAATTGATGGATCACTTAATATGGTCATTTGCTTATCGCATAATATATCACTGATA
Source organism: Gastracanthus pulcherrimus (assembly GCA_949152435.1). Classification (NCBI taxonomy): domain Eukaryota; kingdom Metazoa; phylum Arthropoda; class Insecta; order Hymenoptera; family Pteromalidae; genus Gastracanthus; species Gastracanthus pulcherrimus. The sequence goes on along the minus strand of OX424575.1, from coordinate 26,198,708 downwards.
GCATCACCACGAACAAAATTTCAAATGTTAACCCGGACCATACATGGTACGTCAAGTATATTGACGTTTAGCATACGTTTAAATAATCTTTTTCTAATTATATTTTTAGATACTAAATCCGCTTATAAATCAGCTAATTACGTCAGGTATTTTAACCAGCTGACGAAATCAGGCGATGAATGAACTGATATAATCAGGCTATTACATCGCGTAAATTAACTAGATGACAAAATTATGAGATCAATCAAATGACATAATCAGATAATAAGTCAGTTGACATAATCAGATTATAAAACAGTCGATCTAATCAACTTTAATTTAATTCTTTGATCCTTGATAAATCCAGTGACCATTTCGAGTGACTATAACATATCAAAACCTCACGCAATTCATCTCCTGACTCATCACCCGATCTCTTTCCCAAAGACGATCTCCTTCAACTCCCCAGCCTCCAGTCGTACCAACCTTGAACTCAACAGCGAATCTGCGCGCAGCAGCTGACGCCAGTCTCGCCTCCTCCTCCTCCTCATCCTCGCCCATCCTCCTGGACTTCAGCTCGACTAACTGGTGGCTCTCCTCGCGCTGCTCCGCCTCGATCCTCTCGTAAAACAGGCGTTGCTGCTGTCCCTGTTGCTGCTGCTGTTGCTGTTGCTGTTGCTGCTGTTGCTGCTGCTGCTGCTGCTGGGGCATCAGAGGTGTAGGCCTCGGCTGGTACAGGCTACTTATGGCAGGATGGACCAGGGTGCCAGCGGCCGCCGCCAGGCTCACCTCCGCCAGCTTCGTCAGGTTGTACAGCTCCTCGGGGCACTCGCTCGAGCTCTCGCTGCCGCACTCGCTCGCGCCGTCGGAGGTCGGCTGCTGGCCCCCGCCGTACTCAGCCAGGCGCACGCCCCGCTCCGGACTGTACTCTGAGGATCAGAAGGGGGAGAATTGTAATGAGCTTTGTAATGAGATAAGTTTTGGGTATTTTTGTTTTCTTTGTTTTTTAAGACTTGGAATTTGTATGGTGATTTTTGAGTAAGACGAAGACAGGGAGAGTTGATTAATATTTATGGATTTTTATTGTTCAGGTATTTTTTTAAAGTGGAAACTGTTGATCAATATAGGCTTGTATACCTATTAAGGGTTTTGAGAAATCTAAAAAGGTAAATAAATTACTAGGTTGTTGAATATATTTAAAAAAAACTTATTACATAATGTATGTGAATGTAAAGAATACGTCTATAAAAAAGGTTTTTTACGCACAAAGATATACGTAAAATATTTTGCATTTTATTTTGGGTTGCAATTTTACGTACAGTTTAGTGAATGATGCCTGATTCAAACTTTTGAATAAAAATGTAAATGTCTGCGTTTGAGTGAATATTAAATAATACGAATAAACATTTAAAGTATGAAGAGTATCTACTACATTTAGTGAAAGTGACACAAAGTAGAGTCGAGGATGTTTTGTCGTGTTTTCGTCATATTTGCGATGCAGCCAATTTTATGAGAGGATTCAGCTAGCTTTTCTTATCCAGATGTGGAATTCGAAGAAAGGCATTTAAAACAAGAGCCTGCTAAACTTTCCCATGGCATAGGACTGGATCAGAACGCATCGAATATTACTCTTTAGTAAATTGTCGGGTTATTAGTGTACAGGTCGTGTATATCTATAAAAATCGTAGCTCTAACACTAGTTATGTGCCTACATACTTTACTAAATATCAATTAAAAATGCATTTTATTATAAACTTTTTTAACAGATTTCCTTTTCTATTAAAATATACTTTTCAATTAAACAACGAAAGCTATCAACTATTATACAGTAAAATGTAAAATAAAGAAAGATTTTCAACTATCGTTCTCGATGAAACAGCTGCCCTAGTGCTATTTTAAGAACAATAAACGAGGAAGTAGAAGTTGAAATATGCGATGTTATGGAAGTGAAAAGTATAGATTAAGCTCCGGTAACCCAAAAACCCGCGTCTATGAAACTGTTAGCTAAAATTAACTTTAACTTTATTAACAATTTAGATTTTTTATCAAATAATAATAAAATTAAATTAATTTACATATCTAACGAATCAACAACAATTTTCAATCCACAATTCACAGAATCTATATTACGTACTCTTTCAAACTCTAAAATATCAACTTCATCATTAAATCAACAAGTAATCTTGAATACGTATATATTCCTCGCCAGAATCAACAAGTAATCTAAATACATATGATATATTCCGTGCCGCGCCAAGCTTCTATACTCATGCAGCTTTGTAGCCTAAAAAAGACGCGCGCAAGGTGGTTGCGAATAGATTTTATTGTATATATCTGAGCCACCGCTGCACACAAACGCGTAACGCCGAAGGTCCCTCTCTCTCTCTCTCTCTCTCTCTCTATTGCTCGACTCGATCATCGTCTGGCATTTTTCCAATGGCGTATTCACCTCGATTTCGAAGAAGTGGCTGCGATTTCCGACCCGCTAGAGCATCAAATCGCTCGTAATTTACGACATGCTTTCTTTGCCGTGGAGAATGTGTACAATATATGTTACATTGTTAAGTATTTTAAGTGTTGTTCGCTCGCCGGTCATTATAATTTTGATAAAAGGAATAAAAGGAAGACTTCTTAGATTTTAGGACAGAATTCGGATAGCCTTTATTAAGATGTAATTACACTAGATTGTGTTATTAAATTAATTGAATGAATTGATTGCAAGAGTATCTTAAAATATTGAATATTGCCCTTCTGTTGATAATTTTGAAAATTCTTCTCTCTTTGACGTCAGAGCATCTATACTAAGCTACAATGACGTTATGGCACTAAATTGTACAGCTCTCTTACGTCACTATAAAATCATAGCAGGAAATGCAACAATAGCTCCAAATCATTTTTAGAAAACAAATATTTCAATTTTATTGTTTTTAAAAATATTAACTTCTTTCATACAAATATTATACGTAACCGCTGTCTTATAAAAACCTCAGAAAATATCAAATTTTAATCAACATCATCATTCTCGAATCCGATAATTTCTGCATAATTTTTCATTCCGCCAGTCTTATGTACGGGGAATAAAGTGAGCCAACTGATGCAACTATACTTGTCAAAGCTTACATTACCATATTTAAAAACAATCTTCATTACTTAAATGCAGTGCCTAAAAATAACTATATCGATAAACAATATGACACATGTTATTTTGTGTAATGATAATTAGAAATGGCGATTAGAAGATTAGAAGCAATTATTTTGTCGTAATATTTTATACCAACGGAATGTTATGTAAGTTTGTTCTGCGATGAAATTGTCATTTACGTAGTATCGCGTTTTTAACTGATTTAACAATTTCGTGCACTGTTCGAAGCGCCAAAGACGTCTATACAGCTGACTCGAGATAACTATAAAGTTTCATAAAAAGTAGCTAGAAAATTAAAAAATGCGAATAGTCAATTTCAAATTTATAATCCGAGAAATATCCATTATTATGGCGTAAATACACCTAACAATAAAAAATACTGATAATTTTTTAATAATAAATCATTAACTTGCATTCATTCTTACAAGAAATTGATTAAAAAATCAGAAAATATCAACGAGTATAAAGTATATACAAATTCAAAGTTTAAAAGTATCTCGTAACATACAGTTTAATAAAAACTACTTTCAGCTGATCAGAAGCCGTGTATCCGTATCCTCTCCTATCTCAAAAAAAAGAAAAATCAAACCCTCCCAAGCAACGCGTAGACTCGCGTCGACATCGTAAGAAAGCGGTACATGGTACACCTATACCTACACATCAGCTCTCCTCTTTCGGCGAGAACCGAAAATAGAAGGAGAGCGCGCGGCGCGCGCGAGCGAGCGAGCGAGCCAGGGGTTGAATGGCACCGAGCCGCGGGCGCCGAGTGAGCTTGCGACGAGCTTCGCACGCCGCGGGCGTAACGCACCAGGAATATATATATATATATATATATATATATATATATATATATATATATATATATATATATATATATATATATAAGCTCGTAAACGCGTTTGCGCGATTTATGCGGTGCTTGATGGGAGGTGGAGAGTTTTGTACTTTATAGGGTTTATTTTATTCTGCGTTGTGTGAGGGAGAATGGTTTGTTTGTGGTGAAATGTTGGTTGTTCGTGATTAAATAATGGATGTGTAGTTATAAAAGTGGTGTTAGTGCGAGTGATGAAATTATTGTATTTACAAAGTGACGTGTTAGAATTGGTCAATTTGATGGTAATTATGATGTAATTTACTTAAAATTGTCACATGATCTTTAATTGCTATTAAACTGCTTTATCTAGCAATGCACGTTTTTTTTTAAAGGTTCAAATTTCTTTTCATAATTACAACCTTTGTGTACAAAATATTTTGCATAAGAATGAATTTTTGTTAATTGATTAAAACTTTTACAAAGAGAGAAGAACAATATTTAAAAATATCCAACTTGTTACTCTATAGAAAATCTCTTTAAAAGAATATTTTATGAAAATTTGTTGTAAATCGGATGATAATTGTAGATGCTAAAGGTTTCACCGCAGATCAACTGTATAAAATAGATGGTCTGGCGATGCGACTATAATAGTGTAACTAATTCTCACTCGAAAAATTAAAAAAATAATTGTTTTACTCTCTAAGACTTATTTAATAAAGTCTTAATGAAATACGTTAATTATATTCAAATTGTATTCAATCCATGTCATTTGATCCACTTCCAAAATCAAACATCACGAACTAATATGCCTTAAGATGGCTTCAGTAACTATTTATAAAACATATATGTCTGAAAACTTTCCAAAAATGTTGTTTGAATATGATACTATTGATCTGTGTAAAGAAAATCTAGGGTCAACGACCAAATTATTGAAAAAACATAACTTATAAAAAGTCACATTTAACACATTGCCTTATGGGATGAGTCTGTTAATCACTTCTTAATAAATTATAAAAACATATTTCTTAACAAACAGTATATGTAATTAAAGATTTCTTTATGTAGAATCTAATAACGTCATCATAATTATGTATTAACGACCAAATAGAAGAGATATTGAAGATAAGCGGTAAATACGTGCTTCTGCGCGAGCGCACCGAAAAGTAAGTCAACAAATCAGCGCTTTTTGTACGTACTCATATTAGCAGAATAAGTTTTTGTTATAGACATTCAAAAGTAGTTTACAATGTTTTTCAATAAAATAAAAATCAGATAATTGATCAAAAATTTTTTAAAATGAAGCCTCCATGAGGCCCTTGCTAGATACGGTACCCACCGCTAAAGCCACCTTAAGGCCAGTTACAATAATTATCATCTACACTTAAAGTATTTATATTTAATTGTGCTAGTTTCTGTCCCGAAATCCATAACGTTTACGAAAGCACTGTAGAGCTTCGCAGCACGTTAGAAGCGCGTCGATAAAAAATGTGTCCCGCGCACTTCGCTCATTGCTCTTCCGTCTTCGAGACGACTATACATTCTATCTACGCTCTCCTGTTGCTTTTTCCCCGTCGCTCTATACGCATCGCGTTTTAGCTTCGTTTTTTTCGCTGCTGCAGCTTCCGAGGTCAAGAACCTCGATAGTTCCCTTCGAGGTGAATCCTATGCATGCGGTGGGTATTTTCGACGCGCGATCGACGGCGTTTGCGCGTGCTTTTTTTAAAAATAAGGTTGATTTGAGTTTGATTGAATTGTAGCTGCTTGAACCAACGGAGCAATAATTTATTATTTTTTGTTCGATTGAGGGAGAATTAGAAAATTGTATGAGTAAGAATTGACTGTTCAATGGATAGTCATCGATTCAATTAGAGTGTTTAGGAAATATTTTTAGCGACATGGGATTTTCCGTTGTAATAATGATATTGGATTGGTTCTTAAAAATAAAGTTATGGAAAGATTGTTTCTTCAAATAGGGGGCTGTTATTTTTAGTATGATTTATTTCTGTTTACGAGCTTTTATTTTGTATGTAAAATATTTTTCGATAATTTCACTAGATACGTTTTCACTTAATATTCTATCGGATATTAAAAAATTTCTTTGATTATATAATATTAAACGTTAGTAGATGAATAGTGATTAAAAATCACCATATCATTTGAAAATTAATTGGCAGTCATTTAATAATATGTGATCAAGTGCAGATTCTTTTTCGTTAATATTTCTAATGAATATCGCTTTCTATTGTGAATGTTTAAGATTTAGTAAAATATGTATGTATAATGTTAATATTGCTTTTACCAATTATATAATAATACTAATTGAGGGAATTAAAGATAATCAAATGTTACAATTATACTTCTTACACGAAGCCGATCTTAAAAGCGAAATGCTCAACTTTTGCATAATTATTATAAAGATCTATAAGTATTTAGGAAAAACTCTCAACCATATGCACTTTGGCGAAATTCAGAAAATATTTTACATTGGCAATAATTTTAGAAGCGAAGATATAAAGCGCAAAAATTTGTGAATCAGTTATAAAATTACTGTAGCATTAAAATACGCGGCAAGTGAAAAATGTAACGCATCACGCGTCTTTTCATTTCAATGTACGTAAGTGTAAAATTTAAGGGAAAAGTATACCAATACCTACAACCAAATTTTTTAATATAAAAAATAAAATACAGAGATTGTAAAAGTATATCTCATAATTTATTTTATTCGTAGTTTTGTTTTAAAATCATGGGCTATTTAAATGTCATGTCTTATTATCTTTAATTAGTAATCTGGCTTTATTTAGTGTTTTTAAAAACTGGCAAAATTATATATACACAATTTTCAAGATCATTAAGACAAATTGTTGCACATGAAGACTTATTTACAGTTTCAATCTGGTTATTTAAAATAAATATTGTTTCTAATCATTCTAAATAAATTACAGACGAAGTAATACGCGCGCTTTAAAGGTATATAATATATGATACACAAATTATTAAAAAAATTACTACGCTCTTTAAATTATTTAAAATTTTCTAATTAATTACCTAAAAATCGGTGAATTCTTTGATTAAAAATACTTTCTCTCAGTTATAATAATAAGGTACAACCGAACTTTTTAACTTTTTAACTTTTTTCCCATCAGAGAGAGAGAGAGAGAGTTTCCGATAAAAATTACCTTAAAAATCATACTGCAAATGTACATCTAAACATCGCGAATAATATTACTCTGATGAACGGTAAAAATTGCTATAAACTATAGTATAATTTACCGTTCTTCAATAATGATAATAATGGATATCTTTAGGGTAATTTTTTAATACTGTCAATTATAGTACAATTTATTTAAGTAATATTCTAGGGTGATTTCTTTTGGAACGTCAATTTGAAGGTAATCTTTATAGTATAACTTGACTCTAAAGTCAGGACATGCCCCACGTTAACCGCGATCTTCACGGCAACATATTATCAAAAAATTCTCTCTTTGGTCTAAATCACCCGAATTCCTCGCACCAATCACCCGAGCACTGCAAATCACTCGACTACTAATATCTACGTATAATCTGCAACTCACCCCTTCCGGTCTCCTCGAACTCGCCTGTGCCATTGTATCGGCGCCTCGTGATGAGGAATGCCCTCGGCATCTCCGCTGCTCCACCTTATACTATCTTCCTCCTCACGGCACTTATAGCTGCACTCCCTCGTGCGCCAAGAAGCAAAACTGTATTACAAATCCCGTCACACTCTCTTCATTGCCACTTGTGTCTTCCTCCCTCTATATTCTCCCGCAAAGAATATTCAACGAACAACAACCATCTAACCACCGTCACAAACCGAACTCTTTCTTCTCAAAAGAAAAACAAAAGAAAATTCCAACTCGTACTTTTCGAAAAAGAGACGACTCCTCCGCGGCGCAGCGAGCGGATATAGAGACGCACGGGTGCGAACGTGTGTGCACGCCTCGCGGGTGTCCGGGGCGCAGTGGTGGCCGCGCCGGCTATTCGGGGCTACATATAGCCGCAGCCTCCCTGCGCCGTCGTCGTTTCGTTCTCTCCCTCTCTCCCTCTCTCTCTCTCTCGAGATTTTTCGTCGTCTCGACGTCCCTTTTGAGCCGCCGCCGCCGCTGCCGCACCAACGCTCAGCTGCCGTCTTCTTATACGTGCATGTGTCGGGTGTGCGTGCAATAGTGTATAGGTATGTGTGTGCACCACCCGGCGGCGGCGAGGAGCACGTGCACTTTTTGCTGCGGGGGCGTGCTGCACGGGTATGTACGAGCGCGTGTGCGCACATGAGTGTGTGGAGTGCACGTTGGCGGATTGGACGGTTCTTTTTGTTTTATTGGTGATTGTAAATGTCCGCTTGCGGTTTTCGAAAGAATTCAGGTGTATTTAAGGGCGATTGAGTGTAAAATGGGGTAAAATGGACCCGGGGGAAGACTGACGTTTCAATTATTTATAAAGAGCAGGCTTTGTTGAATATCGAACATTTTTTTAATATTGGTGGAGGGAAAGTAAGATTATGATGAACCAGAATCGAATGAAAAATGAAGAGACCATTTTGCTCCACTACATTTTGCCCCACTTTATTTGCCTTATTTGTTTTACATTAGTTTAAAACTAAAATTTAATAACCATAATCTAATATGTACTGTAGAGTGTCCTTTTCCACCCGCAAAGTAATAATTTTACCCAGCAAACTGATACATTTGCTCCAATTTTGTTGCAGTACTTGTTTTTTCGTCAATATCTATTTTTCTTTAAGTGGCAAAACACTTATTTACCCCTTTGTCTTTCAAAAGTAAAAGGTTTTACGCGAAAACTAAATTATTTTCGACTTATTTGAAGCTGTAGATAAATGGTTGATCATGCTATTTTTATTGATATTTACGTTTAAACTCATTTTTCTTAAAACTTAATTTTCATAACTTACTTTGTAAGCCTGCGCAATTTGCTTTGTAAGTTTTTTGTGAATCACGCTGAAAATTTTTGTACTTTCTTCTTAATATATCTTGAACAAATTTAAAGAGAGTTTTTTTGTTATTACCTAAAATATAATTTTAAAAAATATAAGTTAATATTAAAATAGTGCTTATATCGCAAACAATAAATTGTTCATATAGAATATAACCTCAGAATAGTTCAAACATATTATTTGAAAATATTGCTCTTTAAATGTCTTAATTTTAGCATGAAATGTTCATAAAAAATGTATACCAATCCATTGTAACCTCTTGCGCACAGTGATTATCAAACATATGTCTGTTTTTACAGGTTTTTTCAAAATGGTTATTTCAAAGGGTGGTGAATTTGAACTAAACCAGTCTGAAATGTCATCTTTTTCTATATTATAACATGATTTGTAGAGAAAATATTTTTCTTGTTAAATTAAAGGATATTAGTGTTTGCTTTATCTTCGTCCCTTGACAACTTTAGGACAATGCTTTCTCAACATATTTGTACCAATAATAACTATAAGACTAAAGAAAAAGACGAATTTGCGAATTATTTATAATGTTCAAAATCGTATTTTGGCCGAAAAATTTATAGTTTTATGTACAAATTAATAGAAAATCAAATTCTTACAATATTTTTATATCCTTTTTAATTCTTGACTTTATTAAAATATCATCTAAATGTTATTAATTTGACTTAAAAATTGAATCAGTTCTCAGTTAGATCATGTCTGGTGTGCCTGCAACCTTTGGATAAGAAAAATATATATAAAATTTGTTCGAAAGTTACAGAGTTACCTTTGATATAATTTTAAAGTCACATTTTCGAAGAAATACTTTATATAGACGAGTATAGATACATGCACCTTATAGATAGATGTTGCTCATAATTGCACATACACAAACTTTAAAAGGTACTAATAAAATTACATACACTCATATACATACTCATACACACACATGCAGACACATACATTCACACACATCCATACACACCCATGAACGCACACGCACGCTCACACATTCAGACAGATCTTGTTGAAAACCCTATTTTTTCGATTTAGCATACTCGAAAACATCAAAATGCATCAAACTCACATACAAAATTTTTATCGTCGCACCTCTTTCTCTTCGAGAAAGGAGAAAGAGGTGTTTACTGCTTTGGAGCACTATATGCTTTCTCAAAGTGATAACATGTTGTACTATTGTTTCAGTGTGTATTGTAATTATACTGAACTAACTTGTGTGGTATAATACTAAAGCTTACGTACAACTTAATTTTCCTAGGTTTAAAATACACACTCAGAAAAATAAGTTTTTTCTTCAACCTGAATTCTTCTTAAATATGCGCCTATATAAAAATCCACTTGAATCTAAACGATTCCTCTATGATTGAAAACAATATTCGAATATTCCATGGTAAAACATAACCAATCTTTGCATGCATGCTTGTTATCCATGCCTAGGAGTAGCTTACAAAAATTTCAACGAATATGGTCGACTAATTTTGATTTTATAATCATCAGACAAAATTTTAAAATTTAGGTTTTTTGAATTTTTTTCATATAGAAATGTCTCTTTGGGAAACGAATTATTTTACAATTAAGTACTCATAAAATCTTTTAATTTGACAACCAAAAAAAATGTAAATATACCATGTCTATCGTCAGAGGAGACATTTTTATTTGTTATCCGATTTGAATTTTAAGGGTCTCATATTTTTCCTTGAATAATTTCAGAAGGACTTTCCGATATAAAAGTTGGAAAATTATCAAAACCTATAAAGTTACGTTCAATTGTTTATAAATACATGTACAAACTTATCAACAATTGGACGTAACATTGCAGATTTTGATAATTTTCCAATATTTATATCGATAAGTTATTTTGAAATTGTTTAAGAAAGAACGTGAGATCTTCAGAACATAAATGGAATGAAAAATAAAGAATTGTCCTCTGTTTTGTCAATTTTTTCTCTCTAATTTTTTAATAATGGAATTTCGATAAAGAATCTTCTTATTTCGACAGAAACCCCTGATCTCATAATATATAATATTATGTAAGGGCCTGCGATGGCTCAGTCGGTTGAGTGTCGAATTCACTCGGTTCGAATCCTAGTCTCTGCCGATTGATACAAGCACCTCTGTAAAAATCTCATGTGCTTTGTTTCTAAACACACCGGAGACCCCCGTCGTCGATTAGCACAATATGGGATCACAACTATGGCGACGTTAAAAAAATACATTATGTGAGATTAATGTAGAAACTCCGTCGAAATCAGGGAAATACAGAAAAAAAAATTTTATTATCATTAAATATTATGAGTTAAATAAATATAAAGCAATGATTAGATAACCCCTTTCAATTTACGAAAAAAGTATGATAACCAAAAAATAACAACAAATGAGCATCTACCTGGAGTATGGAAAAATTGAGGCGCGTGTACCACCCAACAAAATTTATTTTTAAACTTATAGTTTTTGTTAGATACTCTTTAGAATCCTTAGACAATTATCAAGACCTCCATCGTTTTAATTTTGAAAAAATACTTAATCAGTGAAGAACAATGAACATTTGTTTATAGCACACTAACCTCAAAATGCCAACTTTATTGTCGATTTTGAGGTTGTTGTGCTATAAAATATCGTATGAGACTGTTGTGGGAGGTGTTTTTCTACCTTGCTCGATTTTCTCACTCGCTTCGCTCGTGCGAAAACCCTCGAGCAAGGTAGAAAACCATCTCCCACAACAGTGTCATAATATACTATTATAAAATGTGATGTATGATAATGAGAAATGCGGTCAAAAGTATTATAAACAAATGCTTATTGTTCTTCATTGATCAAGTATTCTCTTAAAATTGAAACGATGGAGGTCTTGTGAATTGTCTAAGAATTTTAAAGAGTATTGAAAATAAAAAAATAAGTATAAAAATAAAAATGTGTTGGGTTGTGAACGAGCGTTAATTTTTTCATACTCCAGGTATAAGCTCATTTGTTGTTATTTTTTGTTATTAAATTCTATTTGTGAATAGAAATATTTTATCTAATCAATGCTATGTAATTACTTTGCACATCATATATGCTATAACAGAAAAATATTTTTTTTCTGGGTTTCCGTCATTTTAATGGAATTTTCCCCTTAATATACCAATAAACCAATTAGCTATGTATATGTATAAGCCTACTAATATTGTTTTTATAACATTTATTAATTTTTCACGTGAAATCAGATTATATGGCTTGAGGAAAGAAATGGTACCTTCAGAAAAATTACGCTTTATATGTGTATGTGTGAGTGCGTGCGTATGTGTGTGCGCGCGTGCGTAGGTGGGTGTGTGTGCGTGTGCGTTTGTAAGTGTGTGCGTGCGTGCGTGCGTGTGTGCGTGCGTGTGTGCGCATGTGTGCGCATGTGTGTACGTTCGTGCGCGTGTGTTGCGTTTATACGTATATGTGTAGTGTCTAGCTCACTTGGGTTCAAACACCAGTTGATGTAATCTAATTAAAATGTGTGCAAAAACTTAATTTAAACCTAATGTATTTGCAATACTTATGAACTTCTCAAGCAAATTTGCTTTATAATATTTTACATATTTTGCCAAATCCAACAACAAATATTGACCTATGCATAATAATATAATACACCGTATGACATAATGACTAATGCCTCTTTGAGAAAGGTGAGTGCCAAATCAGTTGGCAGCGTTTTTTTTAAAGCTATATAGCGTTCTCGCTCTGCAAACAGGTGTTATCTGTCCCGTGAAAATTTCTCTCACTCTCAGCGTACGCCGTATCCGAAAATAAAGCTCGCTCCCGTAGAAGCTTCAAGATTGGCGTTGCGAGCACTGACGCAATTACGCTGACGCAATTACATTATTGTTATTGTTATTATTATTATCATTATTAGTATTATCATTTTTCCCATTGTTCCGGCTACTATTATGATTATCATTATCGATATTTTTATTCATACTGGTACGGTTATTGTTATAGTTATTGTTATTGTAATTGTTGTTGTTGTTGTTGTTATTGTTGTTGATGTTGTTATTATTGCTGTTGTTGTTGTTGTTGTTAGTGTTATTATTATGGTTATTATTATGGTTATTGTTATTGTAATCGTTACTGTTATTGTTATTGATATGATTATTGTTATGGCTATTGTTATTGTTATTGTTTAAGTTTTTGTTATTGTTATGGTTACTTTAATCAGTCTAATTATTGTTGTTGACCTTTTGCAGTAATGACACGTGGAAAAGAATCCGTGGATTGAGTAGGAGGATAGGTAAAATATTATATAACAGGTTATTATCTTCAAACACTCTCTACTAATGTGAGTAAATTTCTCACTAAAGTTCAAAAATACACTACTATTATTACTACTTATTATACACTACTTATTATTGATACTGAAATGGTGAAATGGTGAAATGGTGATCGTTATTGTTATCATTATCGTTATATAGTTATCGTTATGGCTACGATTAATTTAATGGTTTCAGTTAATGTTATGGTTACAGCAAAATATCATGGTTATTGTTATTGTTATCATGATAAAGGCTGACATTTGCGCATGGACAATCTTTCCCAGGACCTTGGAGAGAAAACTCAAGAGGGCAATGGGACGAAAATCCGAGACGGCAGATGGAATTGAGAGGAACTGGATGAGCTCTCTTCCAAGCTCTAGGAAAGAGTCCACAAGACAGTGAGGAGTTGAAGATGTAAGCCAAGTGGTGGCCTATAACCAGAAGATTTCGCGATGACACTTTGAGGAATTCTATCCTCCCTCTTCGCTTGCAATGAGATGGGCAGGACCACGTTTGAGAAAGTGCCTTCACGAAAAGTGAAGCCGTCGTCGCTGGCCTTCGATAATATGTCGTCTAAATCCTCATCGCACTCAGGCTGGATATGGATGGATATCCCTGCGAAGTAGCTATTTAACTCATCCGAAAACCAAGGTTTCAGAGTTCCTTCCAGATGTTTTTATTATTTATATTCAGAGCATCAAAAATTCTGCTCTTAATAAAAGCCTCCTGCGCTTCAACTGTGCATTGTTCTGCTTGAGTAGCGAGAGACTGAAACTCCTTCCATAAGCCACTGTCTTGGGTCTGTTTATAACGCCGACGAACTGCATCACGCTGATTATTATAAGTGTTCGGCGTCAATCCAAGGCGGATGACCTTTCTTCTTAGGCCTAATCTGTTTCAGGAGGGCAAGTTCGTCGATGACTGCCATGCTGTTACGGCTGAGATGTTCTAACCTACTATGTCGACGTCCTTGCCTGGTCAATGATGGGCGACCAATCACAATCGACAAGGAGGAATAAAAGCTCCTCCGGTCTAATAGATTTAAATTCCCTATACGAAAAGCTATTAATAGCACGGGGCTTAGGTATTTGGATGTCAATTGTGACGTTAATGATTTTTATAGCACACTAACCTCAAAATGCCAACTTTATTGTCGATTTTGAGGTTGTTGTGCTATAAAATATCGTATGAGACTGTTGTGGGAGGTGTTTTTCTACCTTGCTCGATTTTCTCACTCGCTTCGCTCGTGCGAAAACCCTCGAGCAAGGTAGAAAACCATCTCCCACAACAGTGTCATAATATACTATATGTCTATACTAGGAAAGGCCGCCATCATGCATAATTGGACCGCTCAGAACCATAGGGGAATCAGTTCATTTTTTGTATAATCGCTAATTTGTGGTTAAAATGTTAAGAGTATGTATTAAAAATATTTTCCTAGTCGTGCTCCTGGGACACAATCGTTTGTTCTGGTTTGGCAACCGCTGTTTGGTCTAGATATAGAATGAAACATCCATGTATCGGTATAATGCGTGAATAATAATAAGTTTCTTATGACTTGTATCTATACGTTTTTATTACCTGGGATATAGATCATAAATCGTGGCATTAAGGTCCAGATCGGAAGTAAATATCATGAACTTCTGGACTTCCGATTTGAACTTTAAGTATATATCACGAATTCCTGTATTACGGTACGAACCAGAAGGAAATAGCATGGACTCCTGAACAACTTCCAGTCTAGATTAGAGGTCATCCAGGAATCAAGTCCAGACCTGAAGTAAATATGATTAATCCCTGTATGACTTCAGATTTGGACTATATTAAGATAGAACGTATGTGTAATAGCACCTTATATTATAATCCAATAATTAGAATATAACAGTAAAGAATGATTAATCCGCGAGCACACGCGTGGCGTCTTTGAGACAGCACACTCTTCTCAAACGGCTTTTTCTCAGAGAAAAACTTTTTCTCATATTGGAACTTTTATGTATTCTTCAGAAATGTTATTTAGCTTCAAATAAAACCAAAAAAGAATTGTGAAAAAAATTAAAAAATAAATTCTTTTATTAACAAATTAAAAGAACAACTATTTACAAAGTCAAAAAACATTAAACAAATATTTATTATTGATAAACAAGTTAACCCAAACGTTTTTAGTATTTTAGATCTGTTAGAAATCCTATGCTAAGACTTTTTACCTGATTGGTCGCATCAGAGGCGCTCACGCGGGTGTCAGAGTAGGACCGAAAAGCACGTGTACTCGCGGGTTAATACAAAAATGAATATAAATCAGTTTAATAGATTATTAGAGCTAGTATGTGTATATTTGAAAATAACGAACAATTGTGAGTGGTCTTTGAATACTGAATTATGCATAGTTGTTACTCTACAGACAATATTGATTGATATCTATAAGAGAAATAATGAATAAATGATAAATATGTACTTTATATAAATCTGCACATTTCTATTCCTAATTATAGTATCTTAGCTCATATTGGATCTTTGTTATATAAATCGATGTTAAAATGCTACTAAACCCACCAGTCACTGACAAATACGAGGACCCATTTTTTAATTTAATTTTGAATGTTGATTTATTATCTTTCAGTATATGAGTTTCTTTTTAATCTTTTTTGCGTGAAGTAAAAGAAATAAACAATTTATAATGGAATAAAATTTAGCCATTGAAGGCTAAATTATAAAGAAAGTTATTGAATAAGGACACATACAACGATGTTGGAAGTCTGTGATATTATGTCGCCCAAACTAAATGTACATCATAATCTCTTGGCATATATTAGTTATCCGGTAAAGTTACTTTTTGGATAGTGTCCTGCAGTTTACGAGAAAACTTTCTAATTTTTTACAACTTGATTTACTTTATTATTCTGATTGCTAAGAAGTAGAAATGTAAAATTTAATTTCACAAAAATTCACAGTTTCTTAAATTCCTCCTCGGCATTTTTATAAAGAATCACCCAATAATAAACCAAGCACGTATGCGCGACGCTGTAGTGCTACCTAAGTTGCACCGAGCGCAGAGGAAATTGCATGCCGTTTACCCTTATAGGCTGCAGCGGCGGACCGACGACCGCACGACGTGTTCTATTTTCGATGCTGCGGGGACTGCTAGCGAAGCCGCCTCCGCCCTTTTTGCGAGCGCAAAAAGTACATAATAGCAGGCGGATATTCGGATTTTCTGGATTGTCAACGTAACGAGCACCTTTCGGCTTTGTCGAGGTATAATTGCAGCTAAGTGTTTAGTGTTTACCAAGATAGAATGAAAAATGAAAGGCACTTTGTGCACCAGATGTTAGTAATGAAATTTTAAGATAGATTAGGAGAATTTAATTGAGGTAAACTATGCTGATGTAGGCGCAAATAATATGAAAAATATACATATAAAAGTATCATTTTTTTCTTAATATTTAATATAGAAAAATTAATAAAATTAGTTTTATTTTTCATATCATATTAACAATAAGATGAATTATTGTTGAACCACATTTTTTATTAATATGATATTTTTATCTTATGGACTATGGTTTTATAAAACCATAAGGTGTATAATAAAAAGTAAGGCGGATACAGGTAATGTGGCCATGCAAGTAACGTGGCCACCTACACGAGATTTCACTGTATGCGATATACTGGGGCGCCGTAAACCCTACAGTATATGTATTGTGACAATAGATGTTTAGAGACGCGGTGACCCCACTGCTAGCGCCCTCTAATTATAAGATAGGGTCATGTTTAGGCGCAAAAGCATCAAAACTCTGATTTCTTAGCAGTGCATGCATGTAAAGAAACCACTTTTGTCAGCGTGATACAAGCGAAAAAAAATCATGCGGTACATAAAATTGTAGCTGTTTTTACGTACTTCGAGATGCATGTGCCAGATTTGCCGCAAAGTTTATTTTCGATGCGAAAATTGCAACTTTCGTTAACGTTTATCGGTTGGTAAAGTGGTTATATGTATGCATTGCGAGGCAAAAGGCAATCGACGCCGATAAACACGACGGTTGCCTTTTCAAAATTCTTAGGCCTACGAATCCAAAAATATCGAGTCCGAGGCGTACGCTACGGCACCACATAGTAAAATAATACATAAAGGAAGTTTCTAGGCTAGTCTTGAATTTCTGAAGCACTTACTATACGACTTTACCATAAGAACTGATAGGTGGCCACTTTACCAACACAACTTCTTTAATTAAAATTCGGCGAGTAAATTATTTTGCAAAAAAACTCACGAAGTATTAGAGTTAAAGGTTCAAATAAGATGTTTCAATAGTTTTCGAAACCCCAAAACCCGATATATCTCTACTGGGAATCGAAAGTTCCTTAATGTGGCTGCACATTACCTGCACCCTCTTATTTAAAAACGTTAATATTTATATAGTATAACGTTTATAAATAATATTCTAAGATTGTAACGTTTAATACAGCATGCAAACAAGTGATAAATTCTAGATTTAATGCGACGACGCACCCGTGATGTTTTCAGAAATTCAAACACTGGTCAACAAAGATCTTCTGAGGTCTAAAATTACCTATAGGTATTAGTCAACGTAAGAAGATTTACTTTCTGAAATTCATTATTAAAACGTTTATAATAGTTTTATCTAAGTGAGTAACTTAATTGTTATTGAAGATAATAAGTAACTTAATTATTATTCAGAAGATTTCGAGAATTTCCTCGTAGATATTAGCTATAAAATTGTAATACTCTAAACGTGTCGAAGCTTTTAAAACGTGATTGCAAATAACTTAACTCATAATCGCAAAACTATGCACTAACAGAAACAATATCCGAAAATGTAAGAAAGACGCAAAGAAAAAAGAAAGGAAAAAAATCGTTCGAAAGAACGAGCTTGTGTAGGCGCAAAAAAGCAAAATCTGCCAGTGAATATGATTCATGGTTATACTCCAGCTGACTGACTTTCGTCGCTTCCAAAAGCTTTGCGTTGAGAGAAATATCCGGGATTCGTAAGTTCAGCGTTCGCGTTCACTGCATTTCAGTAGATCACATATTGACGCACTGTAACTTTAAACATATAATTGAGAGACGTTATATTAATCACTTTCAAGTGTACTTGCATTTGGAAAAAATATGCATAATATGTTTTCAATCTTATTGTCGAAATAGAGCATTGTAAAAGTTTATTTATATTTTTGAGAGTTACTATAAATTTACTAATTAATAACTATTTTAATCGGCTATATACTCATCACACAATTTCCTTATAGTTTTTTTATAATAGGGACAGTATCTCCGTTCTAATTAAAGTGATTACATAATTTTGAAAACTTTACTAAAAATTACTATTCTATAATTGAACATCTGAACAGAACTAGATTCTATTGTTTATTTTATTACTTTCATAGAAGTTATTGCTAAATATATACATATTTCTGCAATAAAACTTCTAAAATGTATTCATGTACTTACTGTAAGATCACCTTTACTGCATGTATCACCTTTTTTTTCGGTAAATTTGAATATTTTACGAAAGTTTAACGGACGATTTTTTTTTTGAAGGTCGTTGAATCCCTTAGATTGGCCGAAATTTATCGACAGAAAACAGGTAATATATGATGAGTGAGAAAAAGAAAAACTTTCTTTTACGAGGCCAGAAAACTTTTTATATTAAAATGCAATCATTCTGAAAATTTGTATGCTATCGAAACATAATAATATCTTAAATTTTACCCATGTAAAAACTCAAAATCTTGATCCTACACGTCACAATAAATCACTATTTTCAATACCATATTTATTAAAGGAACTTTAATCCTTACACAATTCGGGGTGACACGATGAACAAGAAATTTTTCTTAAGGTTATTCGACTCCTTTTGACATGACTTACAAAAAGATCGGAGCACTTTATCGTAAATTTTTTATTATATTTTTGCGGAGATCCAATAGATTTTTTGAAAAAAAATTTGTATTATTTTTTAAAAAATTGATTGGATCTCCGAATAAAAACTCTCTTTGAATAAAATCTTATAATACATGTCAAAAAGAGTCGAATAACCATCGAAATAAAATTTCGTTCACCATGTCCCCGCGAATCGTGTGAGGATCAAAGTTCCTTTAATAAATATGGTATTGAAAATAGTGATTTATTGTGACGTGTAGGATCAAGATTTTAAGGTTTTACAACGGTAAAAAATAAGATTATTATTATGTTTTGATAGCATATAAATTTTCAGAATGATTGCTTTTAAACATGAAAAGTTTGCTGGACTCGTAAAGGAAAGTTTTTTTTGAGTGTAACCCAGGCTTGCCCCCTTAATAATAACAATGGACTCTGACGCATAGGATCAAGATTTTTACTTTCGTAATTGATACTTTCGTAAACATAAAGGTATTACCAAGTACTTAGAGCACAAAATTGTTTCGAACGATTGCTTTTAAAAGTAGAAAGTTTTATGAACTCATGACAAAAAATTCTTATTAGAGTTTAACTCAGTCCCGCTGCTTTTATGTCAAGTTTACGTTAACTAACTCCTTCCGTCCTAAAGTAAAAAAGACATTTCACCTGTCCGGACATAATTCTACATTATATTACAAAACCTCCATTGCCAACCCGCCGAATCTCCGCAACGTCAATCGAATCCAATCCTACACGATCTCAAAACCCAACCACTTCGCGCGTACATTCCCGACGCCAACTACACCTCCGTATATATACGAATCCCAACCGATCCTCAGAGAAGCGCGTCCGATGCGCTCTTCCAAGCTCTGCACACAGTCGCAGGAAGCCTCGCCCGAGCAACCAAACTACTCGGGCCACGGCGGTGTACATATAGAACTCGCTCGCTCTCTCGCTGGCGGGCGCGCGATTGAATGAATGCCTCGAGGGCTTAGTCATAGCGTCGCCGGGGCTAAATCCGACCGCGAACGCCTGGCTAGCGGCCAACAACGCGACGAAGAAGACGAGGAACCACCGCCGCGCCGCTCTGCCACCCGGCTTCTTCTTCTTCTTCTTCTTCTTCTTCGTGGCACCAACCTGCTTCGAGAAGACGACGCGCTATGTACGCCTTTTTAGAGCGACGCGAGGCATAGGCGCTCGTTCAAGTCTGCGGATGGGCGATTTAGCACGATGCCAAATATACTGCTGCTGGCTGCTGCGGGTCTACTGTAATAGGGCCTGCGCTTAGTCGACTGACGTGCGATGCGTGCACTCGTGTGCGTGTGTGTGTGAGTGTGAGTGTATAAAAGTACAGCATTTCATATATTATAATTCAACGATTATATGTAAAATCTTAGTGAAATCTTATCTTAGTGAAATCTTATCTTAGTGAAATAGTAATTATAGTGATTATAGAGGAAGTATAAGAACAAAATATGAGAGGGTGGAGAAGGTAGAAAAGTAAGGGAACGTGAAAGGATCAGGATTTGTTTAAGATGATGATGTTATGAGCGTCACACTGAAACCGTCACGCTGAAATACGCGCGGCTTACTGTAGTATAGCGCATAGAGACAATGGAAAGGGGTTGAGTAAGTGCGGTAGGATAAGGGGAAAAGGTGCGAGGGTTAGGAAAAATGGCAGGATGAGACCATTATCGGCAAACGTGGAGAGAGATCAGTGTCGTGCTTAATACCGTCGCGCACAAACTCCCTCACATTTACTATGCCGCAGTGCTTAGATATTTAATGGGGAGAAGATACTTGGAGTAGAAGCATAAGGGAGAAAAGGGGAAGGGGTATCGGTATAAAAACATTGGAAACTGAGAGAGGATAATATAATTACGTTGGCAGGAAAGGAATAAGTAAATGATTGTTTTAGCGGGACAATCAGATAATTATTAAGAAAGTCGCCCGGCCTCCACGTCTTTCATTACCCTGTCTACTTTCCTCACCCAAACCCCTTTTCCACTATAAGTTCCCACACCTCCATCCTTTATCCATTACTCACACGTATTTCTGCGTGACGGTTTTTAATTAAGATTATAATCTTTCATATAATATGGGATTTTATAGGTAATTTTCGTAGAAAAGGTGAGCATCTAATATATTCTTAATTGCTCTTTGTGTACGTGTGTATGTACGTGTGTGTATGTATGTATGTGTGTGTATATGTGTGTATGTGTGTGTAGGTGTGTGTGTGTGTGTGTGTGGCTGTGGGTCCTGTGCTTGCGTGCGTATATAGTGAACAAGGTTCTGTCTCTGGCATGGATGGTGAAGTACGTCTTGTGGTATATTTTGAGGATGTAATATTTGATTAAATTCCTTTTTCTTTCTCTCCTTTGATGAGCGACTGCTGGCGTCTGCGATTTAGATGGCTTTGATATATGCCTATTTATGGAGTACAGTGGAAGATCGAGTTGAGGCAGGATGTTAGATTCGGTCACTGTATATTTAAAATTATAGTTGAGGTATTTTTTAAATAAAGTACTTGTGTTTTATGAAATATTGCCTTTTACAGTTAAATTAATAAAAAGATTTCAAGAAATATTACTATATTTTATATTAAAAGAAATCAGTAGTTATTATTTCCTCTTGCATATGTAATTTGCGAGTGCTTTAGTGACACCATATTTCTTCAAAAATTTAAATGATAAAATGTACAGAATGATAAATGAAAGTATTATGTGTGAACTTTCACATACATTATAACAGAAAATTAAGATAAAAACAATTTTAAAACTTTAAAAAACTTTTAAGTCTTATTATAAGTCTTTAAATTTTTCATATTTACGGTATAGTAACGTTTAATGATTTACAATTTGTTGGTAAATTTAAAAACTTGATATTGATAGATTACCAGTTTAGTGTTTTTAAATCTTCCTAAGAGGAAAATGTATGCATTATTCAAACTATCCAAGTAAAGTAACAATTCTCCGTATGTATCTAACAATATTTTATCGATGATCTAATCTGCAATTTTGTAATCATAACTTATACTATATTTATACTTTCAACAATGTATTATAATTTCATGTGATTCTACTGATTTTGACTTTCATACAAGAACTATCTAAATTAAATATAAATAATTACAAGCATTTTACCATAAAGAAATTTCGATTCCCAGTAGATATATATCGGGTTTTGGGGCTTCAGAAACTATTGAGACATGTCATTTGACCCTTTAACTGTAATACTTCATGAATTTCTTTTAAAAAAAAAGTACTTTAATTGAAGAAGTTCTAAGTAGTTCAAAATTGGCTACTTTACCAACAGTGTTGGTAAAGTGGCCATGTATCAGTTCTTATAGTAAGTGCTTCAAAAAGTGAAGACTAGCCGAGCAGAGACTTCATTTATGTGTAATTTAACTATATGGTGTCGTAGCGTGTGCCTTGGTGTGGATATTTTTGGATTAGTAGGCCTAGGAATTTTGAAGCAGCTACCGACAAAAGTGATTTCTTTACATGCATGCACTGCTAAGAAATCAGAATTTTGATGCTATCGCGCATAAACATTACACTATCTTATAATTAGAGAGCGCTAGCAGCGGGGCGCATATATACACATAATACATATACTGTAGGAATTACAGCGTCTCAGAATATCGCATACAGCGACATCTCGTGTAGGTGGCCACATTACCCGCATGTCCACATTACCTGCACCCACCTTATAATGATGACAAACATAACCAAAAAAATCAATGTTTAATAATTCCGTCATTAAATCAACATTTACATGCGTACAAAACTACAAGGTGATTAAGTAAATTTTTCACTGCGCGGACACGCGCAAGAAACACGCCGTACTTTATCCATCGATCAACAAAGCTCGCCACCGCCAGAGTACATATACACATACCGACGGCCGCCTCCGAGCGCAGCTTGCGCAAAGCGATAAACCGTTTTTCTCTCGCCTCTGCCAAGAATCAATCGACGATGAGATTCCGGATATTCGGAAATTCCACGCGCGCGCGCGCGCACGTGATCCGCGATTCGACTCGAGTTTACGGGCTAGAATGTTATACGTATGCCAACTGTTGGAGCTTGAGGGTAAAATCTGGTGGTTGTTGATGCGTTGAAAAGCGTTATTTCGCATTTTGATTTTACACAGTTTTACATATTGTAATTAAAGATTTGAATAGGAAGATTTAATTTATTTTATAATAAGTGAAGGATGCACAAAATAGTCAGCCAAGATAATTCTAAATTTACTATATATTTGTGGAGTAAAAGTCCCGCTCAGAAAATGAGTATACTTGCTTGAATGTTTGTGTTTCACTCGTAAAAGAGCAAGTTTTTCAAAGATATTTATTTGGCATCGATTTCTAATAAAATATTCGCTCTAAACTTGATCGACTGAAATTTTCGCTCTTTTTACAATAAAATACAACCAACCTTCTCGAGTGCGCTTCTCACTTTATCTCAACTCAACCCAACCCAGTGTATGAATAATCACTAAATTTCGAATGAAGTTCTCACTCAATTGACTGAATAATTGCTAAATTCCAAATCAATTTCTCACTCTATCCGAGTAAATAATCACTAAATTCCAAGTGAACCACTCATAAATGAAATTTTGAAATAAAGTGTACAATTTCACTCTTCATTAAACCAAACATCACTTGAGTAAAATGAGAAATTAACTTATCAAAAAGTCACTTGTATTTCCTCTTAAAACCAACGAAACATCACGCGCTCCATTCTATCCCCCGTTTCCAAACTCAATCGCATCCCTGCGCACCGACCATCACGCAAGTTCGCAATCCTCCAACCCAACCAACCGATCTTTTTTCTCGCCTCTACACAACGTTCCGAGTCGGCAAACAGGTGTCATCTTTTCCGCGCGAGCCTTTCTATCTCACTCGCCTCGCGCCGTCCGAAAATAAAGCTCGTGCACGCGGCTGACGCAATCGCGCCGCGGCGGCGCGCCCACCGAGCGAGCCGCGCGCGAAGACGCGGGATCTCTGAATTTCGGCGAGGCGGATCGTATTATTGTGGATGTGTGTAGCACTTGGTGAGAGTGGCGATCCACGCCAGTGCGGGCGCCTTCGCAGATATATGCTTCGGTTTTATTTTGACTGCGAGAGCGGAAATATAAAGTTGATTGGTAGATGGTATGTGCAGGATTGGTTGAGGAATTTATTCTTAAGTTTGCAGTGTAGAGATTAAGAAGGGTAGGTATAGTTTATGGAGAATTTTTAATTTTTAAGTAGGGACGGTATTGTATAAATGGGATATAGGATAACATACAGTTATTTCATAATTCTGTTATTCTTTATAGACAGGTATTATATCGAATGAAAAAAGAAATGTACGACACTCGTTTGATTTTGAAGTTTCAACAATTAACTTCGCTCTCATTAGCAAGTATATTAAAAAGTTTGAAATACTCGATAAAAAGTATGAATAATCGATAAAAACCTTTTCGAAGTCAGCGCCAAATTTCACCCAGATACGGCGGTCCGACTTTAGAGGCATTATAAGTATATGTGTTAAGACCCAATACAGTATAAGTTTTAAATCATATTGATAAGAAAGATACTATATGTCAGTTTGAAATTCGGCGCCGACTTTGAAAAGGTTTTTATCGATTATTCATACTCTTTATCGATTATTTCATACTTTGTAGTGCGTTTTTTTCGATGTTGGTGTTCTTTAAATTTTTTATTTTATACTTGTTAGTTGTACCAGCCAAATTTCATTTTATTTATTCAAATCCAAAAATTTATCCAAATCGGTTCAGTAGTTTCGGAATAATCGGCGGACGAACATAACAAAACGCCAGTACTATTCTAGTACTAGTTCGATACTGGTCCAGTAATATAATGGGACCACGATGGGATCATTCTCTTTCATTAAAAAAAAGTATATCCAAATCGGTTCAGTAGTTTCGGAATAATCGACCGACGAACATAACAAAACGCCAGTACTGACGTTTTACTGCTCGATACTGGGTCAGTAATGCAATGGAACCACTATGGGATCATACTCTTTCATTAAAAAAAAAATTTTATCCAAATCGGTTCAGTAGTTTCCGAATTATCGACGGACAGAGTCGTCAGCGGCCGAAAAGTACGGAAAAAATATCTAGCAAAAAACTAAATTACTGGTCATATATTGGACCAATCCTTAAAAAATTGGAATGAGACCACCATGGGCTCATCCTTTTCATTAAAAAGAAGTTCATTCAAATTGGTCCAGTAGTTTCGGAGTAATACACGAACAAACATAGAAAGAGATAATATATATATATACAGGTCGAATTGAGAACCTCCTCCTTTTTCGAAGTCGGTTAAAAAATATATCTTATGTCGAAAATGATTGTATGGGTGATACACAGGAAGACAAGATGTTCTTTTTTGTGTTTATATTTTTCTAATATTTTGAAGCCATTCAAGCTAGAAAATCTGATTTGAACACAGGATCTTATATTTATTTTATTGATAAATACAGAGACTGATCAAAGCTCAAATGTGCAATACAAGTGAAGTGGCAGCAATGTCCATATACAATTAATAAAAAATAACACTAATCATAATTTTCAAAAATAATTATTACTATTATAAACTTACTATTACAAATTACTAAAACTTTTTATTAAATTAATTGTTAAATACATAGAATCATAGCAAAGTATTTATTATTTCACTATTGTAGTTGATATATTTAAAGCGATACACATTATTATAGCATATTTATTTTATCCGAATATAACTAGAAAAACTAAAATATAAGTTGAACAACAATTTTTTGTAAGTAATAAGAGAAAAAAGAATCGCGACTGGGGAATACTGACATTTTATTAGACAAAAGTGAAAATTTTATATATTTATATTTTTTTTTAGCAATAAAGACAAATTTTACTAAATAAATAATAAATAATAATAAATATTGTAATAAATAAATATATATTTTAATAAATCAATTATAAGGAGTATCTTTAGCGATATAAAAAAGAAGAATCCTGCTATCAATATAGATTGGCACTAAACTTCTTCAAACTTCGATAATTATTGTGCATAATACAGTAGAACTTCAGAGCACTGTGAAATTTGAGACTAGCTACTCGGTACTGTGAATGGCGCGCCAGTTAATCAGTGTTGAACACCAGTTCCGTATATAGGTATATCTAGGTCATATTATTAAATGTCCCCCGTAATTTTCCCATAATCAAATATTCTTAGTGCAACAGACTGATCTGCATGCAGTATTATTAAAAAAAGCTTTTTATAATAATCTATATAAAATTATATAAATCTATTTCATAAAAATATCTATTACATTTTTTCGTTTTGAACATTATTTAAAATTTTATTTATCAAAATTTGTTGGCTTATGTATAAAACTTATGTATAAAACATAATATTGCATAACTTAAATAATGTCCAGAGTTATATGTAATACTATTTCGATTTGTCTTTCAAATAATTGTACAGCTTTTACGCTTTGTTTATAATGTGGTCGTTGTTTTTTTGATCATTTTAAGCATTTTTCTATTCTCTACCACCCAAGCTTTCTGTTTCCCTTACACTTTTTTGTACATTTAGTATATTAGAATACGTTTCGAGGGGGAAAATTAGGTACAACTTTACTTTTTTTCCTCATTCGGAACTTCATTTTGTGGCGCTTCCCTTTACCTCTAGGCAAAAAATCTTAAGTATGCACGCTGAGAGAAGATTTCAAGGAAGCAGACAGTCATAGGGGGTAAGTTTTTGCGGTGAGAGGAACATCTGTTCTCTTCGTAGTAAAATATCAAAATAATCTGAATATATACTCATGTTTTGTGTACCGATACATAACGTTTCGTGTGTATTAAAAGACATTACTATTTTATACTAATTTTTATAAAAATTATTGGAATTAATCATTAACCTCAGATACGTATAACGATTTCATGTTAACTTATTCATGTAATTAAACCCAATAATAAAATAAAAAATTTTAATACCAGTTAATATAATTATTTTGTAATATTTTACAAACATTTCTTACGTCATTCCACGTAATTTTTTTAAATAAATTTATAAATAATAAAGATAATAATAATACAAGTTTGGTAATCGAACATTTTACTCCGAGTATCAATTTACGCTGTGATATTTTTATCGCAATCATCGCTCAACGTATCACGTAGTCAACTAGAATAAAAAGTCAAGGCGTTTTTAAATACCCTGAAAAGCTTTGTCGCGTGCTCCGCGTCTCTGCTCGGTCACGTGCCACAGAGAGAATCGGAAGGAAGCGGCGAGGGAGAAAGAGAAAAAAGACTGGAGATGTTCCTGAGAGAGAAATGTGAAGATGGAGGGAGTACGAGAAATTAAAAACAGAATGCTTTGGGCTTAAACGACTATGTGTATATAGGACGGAGAAATAGAATATTTTGAATTTCTAAAGCAATGTATTCATAGTTATTTTATCTTTTAACGAATTTTATAAATTATATATCTGCAGATAAATTCAGGATAAAATTATGCGATTTATCTACACTCTATCATTTTGACTCTTTCTCTTGCCACATGTGAGTCTAAAGTATTTCCTTATAAATTTCATTACTCTGTATCATTGTCCAAACTGCATATTTTTGAACTTAGCATAAGTGAAGGCTATAGTTCAGAATAAGCAGAATATATAGAAGTTGTGAGTTAAGCAAAAAATGTAAGTTTAAAAGTTATACACAAGATAAAAATGTAATAACAATAAAAATTATTATTACAAATTGTACAAATTCACCTTTTACTTTCATGAAAACACACACTTAACCTCGCATTTAACGTATAATTAACTTGTTGTCTCT
This sequence comes from Gastracanthus pulcherrimus, assembly GCA_949152435.1. Lineage (NCBI taxonomy): Eukaryota > Metazoa > Arthropoda > Insecta > Hymenoptera > Pteromalidae > Gastracanthus > Gastracanthus pulcherrimus. The sequence continues at coordinate 26,170,802 of OX424575.1, read as the reverse complement.
AACGTTAGTATTTACTTAACACAGTATACTGTGACTAATATCTCTATAGGTCAAGTAGATATGCATCATAGCCCATTTTTAGAACATTAAAAATCAAATATAAGTAGTTATACACATTAATTTAATACAAAATAATGAGAACTTAAAAGTATCAATAACAAACTAACATTTAATTTAACCTTTTCTCATAATACGCACTCCTCTCCCTACAGGATTAATAATCGAGTCAGTAACCGAAAACCTTCGGTCGCGTGTCCCCAGCTGAAAGCAGTCCGTCAAAAGAAAAACAGACTGCACGCGCACACCTTTGAAAGGGAGAAAAATAGAAAGGTGAAGCGCGCAGAGCTCGCCTGTCCCGGAAAGTGTCCGGAAACGCCTGGTTCCTCCCTCTAACTTATTACCGGCTGTCCTCCTCCTCATCTTTTCGGCTAACGCCTGCTGCTGCTGCCGCTGCCGCTGCTACTGCTGCTGCTAAAAGGGAGAAATCACGCGTACAAGGGGTATTTAAAAAGCCTGAGCCTCGTGCATGGGGAGATATAGATCGAGGGAAAAATGGTCTGTATAGGGCCTAGCGTTAAAGTGAGAGGATAAAATGATGTTTATGGGTGTTTGTAAAGGTTGTAAGTGATTTGGAATATGGTTGTATTAAATGCTGTGTACAGTAATTATACGTTGGTTTAAACCGAACAGTCTATAAAATACGATTAGGTAATATTAAAAACATAATGAATAGCACATGACTATTCGGTCCCTATATTTTTAGATTTCAATTAATACACGATTAATGAATTTAATTATTTTTAGATTAAGTTGATACATGCACTAACGAATGTGTAAAATAAATGCAAAATATTGTAAATTTTATTTAATTAATAATATATTAATGTTATCCAGTACTTTGCACATATATTAATAGATAATTCAGACGTGTAACAGAATCGACTAAAGTCGTAATAATAGTACATTGTGCAACTAAGGGGGAAAATTGTTTTTTTCTACCAATCGTACTTTTTTTAACAAGTGTGAGAATAGAGCCTTTTTCATGGATGCAAAGGGAATGAGAAAATGGGCATTTTGAGTCGTCTACTAGACCTAAGAAATAACAAGGATAAATTTTATAAATTCGAAATTTGAAAAAGAAAATAAAAAATTCGAAAAAAAATTTAAATTTTGTAAAAGAATTAAAAATTGATAATATACATTACCTTTTGCTCCGGCAAAGACGCTCGGAATATCCAATTTCCCATTCGCTTTCCAAGCATGTAAAAGGGCCTTTTTCACGCACGTGTTGAGAAAAACATATAACATATAAGAGGCAAATCAGCGAAAATAAAATGAAAATTTTATTTCTTACAGTCATATAAATTAAGAATTCTTAAGTATTGTACTCATAAACTATTATGTATTATTTAAAAATAAATTAATTGCACAATACCAATTGCAATTTGATATATAAAATGGTTTTCAAAAGTTGCTCTATTGATTAGCGTAGACGCAAAAAGTACTTTAAAAATAAAAAAAATTAGTAATATACTTTTAATTAACTTTAACCGAAAACGCGTGTCTAACGAGTGTTAAAAATAATTTCAGTAGTTCGATGATGTTTAAAAGTCTAATTACAAGATTCTAACACGAAAGATTTGGTGTATAATTTAATGCGTTAGTATACATTCATCCTTTGAAATACAAGCTTGCAAGCAACAGATGCAGCGCGGCAATGACGAAAGAATGGAATAAGACGAAAAGTCACTGGAAAAACAGAATAAATAAAAGAAAACAAAATGCGCCAGACAGACAGAAAAGGGAAAATGAGAACGAGAAAGATAACGAGATGTGCGCAGATAAAAATAGGTGCGACCAAAGACAGAGCGAGAGAGAACGCAACGAAGAAGAAGAAAAAGACCCAAAGAAAACAGAGCTGAGTGGAGAAGATAATGAGATAGACTAGAATAGAAGCACGCAGGAGACTATTGCTGCGTGTGTTTCGGCTGTAAAAGAAGTGAACGCGTGAAGTTGAAGATTCTTGAGTTAATGGTTTTTGATTTTAGGAACTAATTTTGGATAGAACATCATAGCAAATGCAGGCTATATAAGATTATATAAGATGAATTAATTGGTTTGGCAAAAGGTTGTATTTTATGCGCTAATAGATCTCAAAATAAATGCATTGGAATTTCTTTTGAAATAAAATGGAAAACATCGTTATTCGGATAAAATGAAAAACAACTTTGTTTCACCGAACATCAGTCACGCACTTCTATTAATACCTTTCTCATGCTCAATATAATGTTATGTAGCGCAATTATAGAATATTGACGTTCTTGTGCCTCAACGTTCTTGCCAAGCGTATATAGTTATAAAATGTTTATATTTCGAAAAACACGTTTCTAACTTTCATGTTTCAATGATCCGCGATTGTAAATACTCTTTACGCTTTAGCCAAATAACCCTGTCCTATTTTCGCCCAGCAAAGGTGCACATGTAAAACATTATAAACGTTTACACGCATGGTCGTTTATGATCATTCTTTGACATGTACATTATAATAACAAACTTATTTCTAGTCATGCTAAAATGTATTTCCATGTTTTTCAAATTTTAATGATTTTAATATGGTTCATTAATAAGAAGATACTTCGACTTACATCAAAAGTCTGAATCATACGTTAAACTCAGATCGATGAATAATGTTTGAAGGGGTCCTAATTACCACATTTTTTTCTTCAAAATAGTGTTCTTCAAAATCCATTTTATATGTAAAATACTTACAATTTCATTTTCAAACGACCTATGGTCCATTCAAATATGTGTATATTATTTAATTGCATTGGTTTATATTTAATTTGCAATCTTTAAAGCTGCTGACAAAGGAAAATGTGACTTATCATATGATATGTCTCTTGATTTAAATTATTCCTGACTTGAAAACATAGCTACGGAAAATTTTTAAAAAAATGCTAGGTAGGTGCGTATATAACATTCAGGTATTTAACCCTCTTAGTCCGGAGCGTATAGAAATCGTTGTCAAAAAATTTTGAAAAAAATGACGGTTGATTGTTGGGCCTTGGTATTTGTATAATTGCAATAAATTCTCTCGATGGATATATTTATTTTGCATAAAAAATGTATGGATCCTGCTGGAGAATCCACCGGTACTAATAGGACCATATCTGAATCTCTGTACATCATCCTCATCGTATATTCTTATACTCATATTAGGCAGTTTAAGCTATGATTAAAACCATTTAACATATCACGCCAAAACATCATGCTACAAGTCACCTGCTTTTCCATCTGATAAATCACCTACTGCCTTTATTCTTCGTACGCAACCTTCATATAAACAAAACGCTCTCGGACCTGCACCAACATCGCCAAATACCATTGAAAACAAACGCCACTGGGAAACCGTGCACCCACCACGTGCCAAGCTTCACCAGTACATACACCACCACCTCCTAGGAGATATCCACGGCGCGCACAAAAAAGGTCCTCTGCGAAGCACGGGCGCAGCAGTAAAAAAAAATGAAAGAAAAAAGCAACAAAAAACAAGACAAACTCGACGCACGGTGAGTTTGCGCCAGGGGTCCAGAGCGCGCAGCGGCACAGCTCTCTCTCTCTCTCTCTCTCGCCTCGGCATGGGGTTTTGCCCTCCTCGAGGCTATTTTCGAGTCGCTGCAGCTGCTGTCTCGCCTCTCTCTCTCTCTCTTTCTCTCTCTGTCTTCGGGTAAACCACCTCCCGGTTCGCCGCACCACGGTCAGCGGCAAGCGGGTCCATACAGTAGTCGTAGAGAGTAGTGTTATATAGCGTGTGTGTATGTCGTAGTTGAGATGAGGACGCTGGATGGATGCAGAGAGGAGGAGGCGCGCGCGCGAGGAGGTGAATTTCTGGCGCGATGCGGACGACGACCTCGCGCGTGGTCCGCGCTAATATAGAGAACCAGCGAGCGAGCGCAGCGGTGGCTGTGGATGTAGTATGTAATGTATGTGCTAGAACTTTAGTTAGGAGAGAGAGAGAGAGAGAGGAGAGGATTATATATAGGCGAAGAAAGGAAACCTTGAACCAACGCGCGGGATGGAAGCTCGATGAGATGATGTAGCGAAATTAAGGGGCCATGAAAAAAAAACGGTTCGTTAAGGTGGAGTTCGACTGATTTGTCTAAATCTTTTGATTTCGCTTTTATGCGATAAATTAATAGTGTTATTCACTGTCAAAAAAGAAAACTTTCTCACCAACTAAAGCCTTACCTTATGAAGTATTACGCTTTATATTCTTATAAATAGCATATTTTTAAAATGTTCTAGGAGTCTGTCCTGTTGTATTATTTATGAAATAAAGAAATTATGCAAATATCGCAAAGTCCTAATTGATGTCGCTTTGAGAAAGCATAACGCAAAAGTAATGAGAAGCGGTTTTTTATATGAATCGAAGCATAAAGTAAAACTTGTTTCATTTGTTTTTATTCACTTTTTGGCTTACTTCTCTTACGTGAAAATTTGCATAGTTATTATAACAAGAAAGTTATTTTGCAGAAAATCCGCGTCTAAGTCATTTATACATGCAATTATATGCAATTACAAAATTTCAAATAGTCATTGTAATTGTGCTAGATGACATACCGTCTATGTAAATATAATTTTTAATATATTAGTAAATATTTATTTCTTATTTATATGAAACAAATTAAGTTTTGTAATAGTAAAAAATGATTTGCTAAAAAGATTATAGAAACATGTATTGTAACCATAGGAATCAAAGTATACTCTTTTAAAAAATGTAGTGCATACGTGCATGCATGTGTGTGTAAGTACTTATCTTTGGAGACCGATTGTCAAATTCAATTTCTTAGGTCTTTAATTTCTTTGCAGGCGTTGTGGGTCAAGAATATTTCTTGTTATTCGATGCATTTTGGTTTTTAGCGACTATTCGTTTACGAAGTTTTTCGAAAATTTTTGGGTATATGCTAGAAATAATATCACTGATGCTTCAATGGAAATGTATCTAAATAGCCTTAAATTACCTATCTATTCATGTCCGAAATTTACAATTAGCTGTCTGGTTCTTTTGTAATACACGATAACATAACTTATAATACATCATATACTTAAATAGTTTTTTGGAATGTACGTCAAAGTAAGTCTTAAGATTTGTATTTTCAGTACCTACTTTTTTTGAGTAATCTAATGTGTCTTTGTTTCAAAAAAATTCTAAAAAATCTATTCTAAAAAATTTCGACATAATTCACATTCATAAATAATCCTGTATAAGTTTTATTTGATTCCCCAGTATTTTCAACCACGCATGAACCACCTCAAGTCGATTTACATGTTTTTTCTACAGAAGGGCACGTATACGGTGTCCTCGTCTAATGCAAGCTTCCATAGAGCGCAGCGCGACAAGGAAAACACGTGGCGCACGCGGAGAGAAAACGAGAAAAAGAAAGTGCTGGCCGCGAGCCAGCGAGCTTTTCGGAGAAGCTTTCGCCCGCGACGCGACTCTCGATTTCTGCCACTGCTCAAACTCGCGCATCCGGCGTAATGTCATTGCAGGCGTTGCGAAGATATAATGCACGCACGTGGTTCGGCTCGTAAAGTCACTGTTTACCGGAGTCTTCGCGTGCAGAGAGGCGAATATTTGCTGCGGTGCTGATTTGTTGCCTTTTGAGAAATCACTGTTTGCGAAGTTGGTTGAAGGTTTTGATACGATTTATGCGGTAGTAGATGGAAACTTATATTCATTTGGAACTGGTAGTAGCTATGCGGTTATTGCAAGTACAAGGATTTTAGTAGTTCTTATTGTTGAAATAGCTCCTGAGATCTAATAGTTAATCATTGAAGAAAAAATATAATCAACGCTTCAACTTTGGACGAGCATTCGACAAAATGTATTGTCAAACATATTTTTCAACAGCATATTACAGTTATTGAGAATAGTAATATTTAATACATAGTCAAGTTTCTTAATTTTCCAAGTCATAAATTACATACACATCATTATATGATAAAGATACTTTGTGAACTGTTGATTGCTTTTAAAGTAAAAATATTTAAAAGTAATTCAAATACCTAATATAAATAAATTATTATTGAATGCTATTATATCTCAATTCTAAAGTAATTATGAAGTTTTGTATGAATCCTTAAATTTTGGTTAATCTACTGCAATGCTGATCAAATTTAAGCTGCATCCTTTTTTGTCCATAGCGCAGTTTGTTTCAAATAGATTTAACCTTGGATTTAACATATCGGTAAAACACAAACACGCGACAAAAACAGGAGTACCTTGATTAAAAATAAATATATAAGTTGACCAAAAAATGAGTGTACACTTAAAAAAAATTTCGTGAAAAAATACACACAAAAAAGTTTTACTGACATGGCTCTCAATTTAGTCTCTTCTTTTCTCAAGGAAGAAAGAGGGCGAGACGTAGAAATACAAATAGTTCAATTTCAAAATATTAACTGCGTATTATTTTTCCTTTAGCGATATGATAATGCGGAGAATAACTAGGGGAGAGTGGGGCATTTTTGTTCACTTAGGTTTCAATGATTTTTTATATTCAGTATTATTGTTTAATTCATTCTTTCGGTTCATATATTGAAAGTGTATGTTTCAATGTAAGTGTACGAATTTTTCTGAATGTCCATTTAGTTATTTAATATGTATTTTTTGCAATTCAACAAAACCAAAATTTTGTGTACAATTTTACCCTACCAGGGTAAATTTGTTCTTACGTGTATTTTTACTGGGGAGCTACAATTTAACTGTTTTTTAACGTTTTATTGCATATAACGTTATTATTAACAATTTTTAAATACTTAGTAACGAAATTCATCATAAAATACATGCTGGAAAAGGTAGGTTACAGAAATATTATGATAAATTATATATGTCTAGAATTAGATAGTGGATGTTTAAATTTGCCCCGCACATAAGTTTATCTTCTGAAGAATATTATAAAGCACATTGTACGCCCTTTATTGTTTATCAAGACTTAAAATTTATATATAGAATTCAAAACTCTCATTACTTAATTAATTGTTTGATATACTGAAGTTATTAGAACTCGAAATTCTTATAGAAATTTTTGAGAAAATTGAAAAACGGCTGCTAAAAAAAGGACACGTGACCATACTGCTTAAAATTGTATCAAAAGTTAGATTTTATATCTTTCATATACTTGATTAACAAGTCTCAACAAAAACTTGGATGCCAGCATTGCCCTTACACATTACCAGATATTTGCCTTGTACAAATTTACCCGGTGTATAAATTAGCCCCACTCTCCCTTATAAATATGCTTTTCTAATTATTTTATTTACTCTACATCCAATTTAATCTACTGTACACGATAGAATTAAGTCGATTTTGCCTATTTGAAATTTACCTGTAGAGATTTTTTCATGTAACGTTGTATAATAATTATTTTACTATTAAATAGTTATTGTTCCTTCTTACAGAATATTACGCCAGTAGAAAACCTAAATGAATTTAAAGAAATTTTAGTATTTTATGAAATATGTTTGAATGTGAATATTGAACTCAAGGAAAGAAGGTTTTTCGGAATTAAATTAGATTGGGAAAATATTTTTTTGGGAAATACGATGTATTTGGAATGTATTGTTTTCTTGTAATGTCATTTAGGGAAAGTATGTTTGGGAAGCGGTCTCCCAACGGTTACCCCTTCTGTTTTCTATTTATTTCCTTAAAAAAAACAACGTTAAGTTATTAAATATAAAGACTACTCCATAAAAAATCATTTGCAAACCAACATCTATCAATTTCTCCACGAAAAGTCCTCAAAAACTACATTTTCTTCATCCCACCTTCCATTACCATTAACCACGACACCCGAGCGCCCACGAAATGCATCCAACTCCTGCTCCCGCGCCACTTTAAATACCCCAATAATTCTGACAAAGCGACACCGATTTGCATTTCGTTCCAACAGCAGGAGCAGCCGCCGACTAGATAAAAAGTGGCACAAAAAATGCAGGAACTATCAGAGAGTGAAGCGCGCACCATCTCAAACTCCACGGCACGCGTATGAGGGGGGAAAGAGGCGCTGCAGCTTCCGGAAGCAGTATACGCCAGCAACAGCCGGTCTTCCCCCCTTTGGCTTTGAAAGAGCGCGCGCGAGCTTTTCTTAGACCCGCGTATAAGTATATATGCTGCACGCGTTCTCTCTGTCTTTTTGGTAGCTGCGGAGCTGTGTAGCTGCCACTTGCGGCTGGCGCGCGTATAAACCACTCGGCGCGTAATCGAAAGAGTGGTTCTCTCTCTCTCTCTCTCTCTCTCTTTCTCTCGCGTGGACCTCGATTTATATTATCAGCTCGATGACGGCGTGGTGTTCTGGCTTTTTGAGATTTTTTTAGGAAGACTTTTTCAGGGGGGATCATGCCGTTTTGGCCGAGGATTTATGCTGGCGAGGAGTTGGGTGCTGTTCGATAGAGGAATTAGGCGTCAGGTCGTTTTAGTGAGTTTTACCAGATTTTCGAAGTGAAAACGGCATTACTGGTTATTTTGATTAATTTGAAGGCTTTTCTGTTTAAAACGAAGTTGTACGTTATGGTGATGTATACTACGTAAAATAACTCACTTGAATAGATAATTTAATAATCGAAAAATCATGATACTTATCATAGGTACGTCGACATAGTAATGTCGAAACATCTACCGGGTCTAGGATATTAATTATGAATGGCTTTAAAATGTTTTCATTTTGTTCAGTACGGAAATTAAAAAGAAATTATAAGTGGTATCGTTGAAGAATCCGGGGTAGTGGAAGCAATCAATTATTGAAGTTAAGCAGCGTTGGGCGCTGTTAATACTTGGATGGGTGACCGCGCAGAACCCTCCGTCCCTTCAACGATGATTCCGTTATAGACAGGAAATGAATATTAAGGTGCTCTTTTGCGAGGAAGTAAAAGGTGCCTAAGTTTGGCTTTCCTATCGGCTGGTACCTGGCGTGGGTTTTCTTGGTCGGGCAAGTTTGGCCACGTCACTGGGATGTCTCTGGGAGAGGAATATGCGGGAATCAGTGAGGATCGCAAAGTTAAAGTGGAGTTTTAGAATCAAACACTCCCACACACAGCTAATATTGGTTTCCCGTAAGAATCCTGGTAACAGGATGAAAGGCCAATTGCAATTCTGTCGCAATTTTCTGCACGTCTTGAAACTTGCAACAGGACGTACATGTTGTACTTCCGAATTTAACTATATTTTTACTGATAGGCGATTGGGGCAGGCATACGCAACAGAATTGTGCAAGCCTTGTGGCAGATTGGGTGCATAAATATTCGATCCCGATAATCAAGTGCAAACTTTTGACTAATATTTTGCGCTAGAACGTACAGCAGAATTGCGGTAGCACCTCAGCACACTATTGCGCCAGGCTCTTTGTAGCATATTGCGCAATTCTGCCGAAGTGGTCTGTGTACTAAACGCAAATTTTAGTATGCGTGCCACCGCCAAGTGGTAGAAGCTGAAAATTCGCTCTCGGGTGACTTAAAGTGCCATGTTAAGGAGATAAAGGATAAGTGTTCAGCATACTAAGGATGTCGGCTTTTCAGAGCTCGGCAGTGATTACTGTCTTGCCTGTGAGACGAGCATCGTTTTTGTAATCACTTTTTGTTAAATAAACTTTTTAATTGCACGCATGCTAATCTAAACCTACCGCAATTATGCTGCGAAGTGTCTGCCATATCATCTTTTGCAATTCTGGTGTAATTCTGCTGTATGCATTATGTGTATATTCGACTGCACATCAAGCTTCCGTAAGACTTGAATAATTCTACTGTTTAGAACCTGCTGCAAAGTCCTCTCCGCAATTTTTGGGCAATTTCGTTGCACGTACGTGTGCGTTATCGGAGCCCAAACTTTACATTCAAACTTCCACAAGACTTGCCCAATTCTGCCGCGGAGCGTCTGCGTAATCGTGCGTGCGTCAGGTTTTGCTACCAGGGAAGGACATTGGTGTCTATACAGGTTGGAACAAAGAGAATAAAATAAATAAACAGAAATTATACACCCAAATGCAATTCTTTCGGTACATCAACTATGGTAATGCTCAAAGCTTAGGGGGGCCATATTAGGTCTACTTACATACTAATTAGCCTGGGTCTTTCGTATATTCGTCGATTGCAAATAATGTAATTTTTATTTTATCTTATATAATTCAACCTTAAGATAGTAATCCGCCTACATATTATACATTTTTTACAAAAGAATTCTTATTGTATTTATTAATTGTAAGATCCGATAATGGGAGTGATAATATATGTTGTAAAACAGTACTTTATGAACTGAAAATGAAATTATAAACCAAAACTATTGTGTGGCACATGTGGATATTGTTCACTAAAAGAAATATTTATTCAAACTTTCGATTTCTTATCTTTTAAATTCGATTTCAATGAATAAAGGCTCATTTTTTTCTTTAAACAATTATCTAGACATTCATCGAAGAGAAATTGTAAAACAATTAATTTGCAAAGAATAGAATCTAATTTTTTATATCTAAAGATGCTGAAATGTATAAACAATTAGATTCTATTCTCCTCAAATTAATTATTTTAGAATTTTTCTCCTTGAATGCCTAGATAAGTATTTCTTTAAGTCAACAATATTTCAATTTTTTCCAGTTCATAGAGTACTCATTTTCAACATATATTATCACGTCCACTTTTGGATCTTAACTATGTAGAACAAGAATCTCTTTTAATAAGATCTATATATAGGCAGTAGCAACCTTAAGCGAAAACGCTCGCGCAGCATCTGCAATTAAACAAAAGTCCTCCAGCCTCCTTTTCTCTATCTCTCTCTCTCTCTCTCTCCCGACACAAAGGAGCCAACTCAAGACAACCAAACTCTACTGCCTTCGCAAAAAAAAAACCGCGCACACGCACACAAACACGACAATCCTAAACATTTTTTCGAGTCTCGCTTTCAGCCACCACATGCATACGAAGCAGATCGCGAAACCCGGCCGACATAATGTGCAGGAATTCACAGGTGGCGGAATTCGGCTCGCCGCTCCAGACAGACTGCAGCAGACATCACGGCGCGCGCACGTGCGCCCGTCTTGTTGCTACGGGTATAATGGGTATATACCTATCCCGACCGCGTACACAATGGATCTGCGCGCGTGGTCGATCAGCTGGCTTTATGCTCGTGTGCGTATACATATACGATATACCGGTTCTCGATCGCCGAGTGTGCGCTGCCGCCGTGCACCCCCGCGAGAACAGCTGGAGCGAGGGTCGGCCCTGGAGCTGAAGCGGATTTTGCTTTTTCGAGGGGGATTTTTCGAGAGTGGGAGAGAGAGAGAGTGTGCATGTGTTATACGTATAATCCTTTGATTCTCGAGTTTTCAGGGGGGTGACAGGAATTCGGGGTCTTGTTTCTATAGGTAGGATGCGGAGAAACATCTGTTTGACTTGTTGATCCGCGAAAATGGTGATCTGTGCGTAGGTGTGTGTGTGTGTGTACGAAATTGGGATGCACGATTCATAATGGATTGTTGTATGATTGAATTTTTAGCGAATGTTTATTCGTTAACCCTTACGTTTCGACTTTTATTTTGCATGTGTAGTTATACTGTTAAATAGGGTGTCTTTTACCGATGGAGGTGATTTGAATCGAATCTTTTGAAGGCTTGTAGGAGATATATTGGTTGTCTATTTTCTAACAAAGCACTTTCAAATGAAATATTTTATATCAATTGAACGATATTTGAGTATTTAAAAACTTTTCTTTTTTTGAAAATATTTGTAATGGCTATTTTAAAAAGTGGCCAAAAGTACCTTATCAGAAATTATATTCGTGAAATACACTTTATTAACTGATGTCGTATTTTCCGTTTCCTTTTCAAATGTGCGTACTCACTCTACACTACATAAACGTATTTATGCGTATTATATACATATTATTTATATATTTATTTAAATAAATTTCATTTGTTGGTGTGAAAATAAAATATAGAATGTCTATAAAATATGTATGATTTGTTTTAGTCTTATTTCTTCTTTTTATCTTCGGATTATCCAGATTTTTGATTATTTAGATGACCCTTGTTACAGTTAGTCCAGATGATCGGGGTTTAACTGTAATCAGAAATTTATTAATTTAGCATTAATACAAATATATTGATAAGTAGAAAAAAAATAATTCTAAATTTTATAAAAAAAACTGTCACAAATATTTTAAAAATATTTTTCGTAATGATGTAACAATATTATACATACATATAAATTGATATATCTCTCGCGTTGCTTTAATTTTTCTCAGTCTCACCTGCAACTTATTATCACCATTTATTCAAATTTGTAGAAATATATTATTCATCAGTTACAAAAACTATTCATAGTTCATGTATACGAAAAAAAATCCTGGTTTTACTCATATTGGTCAACTGCATAAGTTTGAAATGCCGATGAGGAACCAACGGTTTTCCCGAACGCCCGCCGCATCCCGAGAGCATACTCAATGCAGTTTCTTCTTTGCCCATTCATACCTCGAGTCAAGTCATTTCATTCAAGAAACGGCGATTCCTCCTCAAGACGACCGCTGCGCTTATATGCGCCCCGTTGCAACTGCAGTCGGTGTCGTTGACCCGTGCACACCCTCATCAGCTGCGCACCATTATTTTATTTTTCTTTGAAATCTTCGCTCTTCCGTAGTGGTGTTATTATTGTATATCGGTGACAGTCGTCGGTGTTGTACACGAAAATTTATTTGCTGCATTGTGCATCTCGACGTGGCGTTTATAGGAGACTGAATAATACCAATTTGTCTATGTCGTGTATGAGTGATTCTGTCGTAACTGGTATATTTTGCGGCATAGACCTCTGAGACACTTATAGGATACAAAAAAATATGTTGCCAGGGTTTTTTTATATTTATATTATAGTCACCTAAAATTGTGAATATGTTTTAAATGTTGAATCAGGCATAGGTATAGTTGAAATCTGCATACCTAAAAAGTCCCTTCTACATCTAGACTTCAATAGAATTTCGCTTTAACTTTAATAATTATAAATTTATTTTATTTTATTTTAGAGTAATTACGATTAGACAATTTTAACATAGAGTATGCAAATGATAAATTACTCTCTAAAATTTTTAGAGTGAAATTTCACTACAGAACTATTAAAACGTAATTAATAAATTGAGGTTTGCAGTCGAAAATATTACGAGAATACTTCGTAATTCTTTCCGTACTTTGTTTTTATGATATATGTTATACCTATAATGAATTATATTGTTTACATTATATAATTTATAAACTTGGTTCATCCTTCCTTAATTTTTAATGTATAAAGATTTTGTAACTTCATAACTTTATTAGTTTAACTTTATAGTTTGTGACGTCTCTGGTATGAAACTGATATCATCTATTTCCTGTATTTCCTATATTGATAATTCTAGAGTCAACTATTTATTAATCAGATTCTAGGAATGTGGAAGAATCGATTAGTAAATATTTTGTACATACTAATTTAGCCATCGCGGTGTATTTTTGTCTAATACACATACACGCATGCACACACACACACGCACACACACATACACATCCGTAGACATTTTCTAAAAATAGTGTACTTTGATTCCTAATGTTTCAAAACATGTTTCTATAATGATTTTAGCATAACATTTTATTACCATCACAAAACTTCCTCATAGAGCAAGAATTTCAGCAAAATTAACACTTTTTTGTATAAATCGGTAATTGATTTTTCTTTTGAGAACGTATTGATTTAAAAGAAGGTTAACTCTACAAATTTTCTATTTCAGAAATTAAAAAGGTTTACTGCAAAACCTATTGCACATGAAGCAATCGTTATCCACGATGTTTTTAATAAATTTGTATTAATAATTAATAATTATGTTAAATAACTTTTGATAATAAGTCAATATAGCCAAAATTATCCAACGTGGTTAATATCTTTCCAAACATTTAGAGTTATCCACCATAGACTCGTCCTCAATAAATTCAATCATTGTCTTTCTCGTCAGAAATGCAAATTCCTCCTACACAAACCCCACATCCATATTCATTAGAACAACCACACAGACATGTGCACAATACCCCCTAAACAAACCCCTTCTCCTCCAAAAATACAAAAAATCACATCCGCGCTAGGCTCTTTATGTAAAAAAAAACGCCTGCGAGAGCTGAAGGTGCAGAGGAAGCAGATCCGTCAAAGGGGCGCATGGCGCAGCAGTCCCCAAAAAAAGGAGAAGAGAAGAGAAGAGAAAGAAAGAGGAGGGAGTAGTAGGTGGAGGGTCGCCCCGAGAGTGAAAGAGAGAGAGAGAGAGAGAGAGAGAGTCAGAGGCGGCACGCGACCGACACGCGCCCTTTTTCCTTTCATCCGTGCTTCGTTCACTCTCCCTCTCTGTGTATACGTATATTCACTTTCTACATTCCCTTTCATTTCTGCTGCTGCTGCTGCGCTGCTGCTGCGCTGCTGCCGGCGGTGTGCGTCTCTCGTTTCTTCGCGTGTGTATACCAGTAAGTACACCACCTACACATCGCGCGCGCAGCCGTTCGTCTTCGCTTTCGGTTTTATTTCTCGTTCGCTCTCGCTTTTGGGTCTGCACGCGGCTGCTGCTGCTGCTGTACACGAGCAGACGTGTAAAAAAGTGGTGAGCGCTGGCGGTGGGGTGTGTGTAATTGAATCGTTTGGGAAATAATTTCGTGAAGGATTGTAAAGAGAAAGTGGAAATGACAACGCTGCAATTTTAATAAAAAATAATTTTAAATGGCTTGTTAGAAGTCTGGAAATAGTGACAACGATTTTGAAATAGTGACACTGATGTGTCTGCGTGTATGACTGTGTATGTGTGTGGGTGTACGTATGTGCGTGCATGCGTGCGTGCGGATGCATAAAGTGCGACTCTATCGTATGAAGTGCGACTGTATCGCATACAGTGCGACTTTATAGCATAAATTGCGACTCTGTAGCATAAAGTGCGACTTTGTCCATAAGTGCAATTTACATTTCACCTTTATCAATCCAACTGTTGCGGGAACTGTCGAATCCCAACCATTAACTATGATTTGTATCTGATGCAAGGAGGACCTTGACTTTCCTCGCTTCGTTTAAGATCGCGCCCGAACACGTCAACGCTCATCTTGATAATAAGTCAAGTATACGCAACTGGGATCGTCCCAGTACACGTAATCCATCCTGGTGTCTCTTCTAGCAATTTTATATCGCGGTAATCTTTTACCAACTTTCTTGGAGGACTAAGAGAATAGAGGAGTGATAATAATATTGAATATCCATTGGGACGTCTCGATATGAGTAACTCCATCAACTCAGGGGTTATTGGATATGCCACATCCTTTACCTCGATCCACTTATCTTCAAAGTATATTGGTGAATCACCAATTGTGTAACAATTATTATCATCTTTATGTACTCCATAAATGTTAACTAAATTGTTTTCTCGATCAAGCATGAGAATATACTTGTAGGTTTCATGAGCTTCCGCAGTATTTTGTAGTCTCACCAAAATCATCATCGGCTTCATAATTTTTGACTGATACGTCACTCTCATCTGACTCATCGACCTTTTGAAAGACTTTTTCAGACAATATACGTTTATTCCTAGTTTTACGTTTTTCAGATAAAGTTATAAGTTTTTCAAGTGGATCGACTATTGGTTTGAATGTTTCACCCATAACCATCTCGAAAGTAGCTTTACCACGCTTTATTGAATTATACTTGCGTTTAAATGCATCTTTGACAAGCTGGTGAAAAATTTTGATCCTTCTACGTAGTTCTTCCATATTGATGCTTAAGCAGCTCACGGTAGAATGATAATTAATCCTACGTATGCGCTATATTTATACAATACAGTCGAAGCCTTTTCGATATTTGTCTTGATTGATAGCTCCATCCTTGTCAATCATTAGAAATCTATACTTATCACCTCTTCAACACTTTCAACACAATTCCTTGAATTGTACGAAGGACATATCAGAATTACCATGATCATTGTATAAATGTTTCAGATTCATACCATCATGTGAGTTGTTTCGGAATGCGAGCATAAAACTGACAGAGATTCAAGCGGTCAACGTTCTTCTACCTTCCCATATAAAAGTATGCTCTGATGTTGTTTGGCTTTTCACAAGCTACATCGTCGAATATCATGATTGAGTTAGGAAGAGCCTTATCAGGGGCTACGACTTCTTCATTTTCTCTGAAGGGAAAATACTGTATTCCACCCATGGGTTCTAAGAGATCCTTGAGGAATTTTTACTTTGACTGATTGAGTGACTTGGAGTATACGTATACATTTTCAAATCTAAGTCTATTAGGATGCGTTATAAGTGCTAATAGGCTGTTGGTTTTACCACAATTCGATGGCCCACAAAATACTGCTCCTATACTGTATGGAAGTAAGTCTCCGTGACGCCTTAATTTTTTTCTACTCCACGATATAGTCAAAATTTTCTATCGGAAGCTTGACAGATTGTTTCTTGAAACTCATGTTCACTGTAGGTGACGTTGATTTCAACTGTCCGTTAGGGTATAAATAGAGGGCTTATATACTCTCAGTATCAGTTAAAATAAGTCCTTCAAAGTGTCATGATCGTTTACAAGCAACGACGTCGAGGTCACGGCTTCGTCAACAAATTAATTAATAAACTTCCATTCGAAGTCCGCTTGCCCGGTATCAGTACTGTGGTCCAGGTACTAAATTTCGCAAACGACTCGCTCGAGATGATCCTAGAATCTATCTTCTTGACTCAGCCTGTAAGGAGCACGATATAGTTTATTCAAAGCGTCGTGTGTATGTTGAGGCTAGAAATGTCGCTGATAGTATTTTAGCCAATAAAGCTTGACAGAGAGTTTTAGCAAAAGACTGATATTGGTAAAAAGACAGTTGCTTACGCTGTAACGAACGTCATGAAACTAGGGTCTTCACTTGGAATGGGAATGGAAGAGAAGAAAAAGTCATTAATTACTCTAAAAAAGATAGTAAAGGCTGCTTCCAAGTCGGTTGTTCCAAGCAAAAGT
The DNA here is from genome assembly GCA_949152435.1 of Gastracanthus pulcherrimus. Lineage (NCBI taxonomy): Eukaryota > Metazoa > Arthropoda > Insecta > Hymenoptera > Pteromalidae > Gastracanthus > Gastracanthus pulcherrimus. Next base: position 26,153,768 of record OX424575.1, on the reverse strand, counting down.
GCGCGAAAAGTCATTCTTTTGTACTCTAGAAGGTGCTCGTGAGGCAGTTAAAAAAGCAGGTGGTAAACGTAATGTAATAATTCCACGAGTACATACTACCAGTCCCATCTAAAGTAGGGAGATTCTTACCATTTCTAATACCTATATTTGCAGGAGCAGTAGCAGGTGGTGCTGATGGAATAGCTAAAGCTGCCAACAATGTTAGTACTGCCAAGAAACAATTAGAGGAGAGTCAGAGACATAATAAGAAAATGGAGGACGAAGGTGAAGGTCTATATCTAAAACCGCATAAAGCAGTTCTTGGTCTTCATTTAAAGCCTTACGGTGACAGTGGTTTAAGAAAAAAAAAAGTTCCTCAAAGTAAGATTACCTCTAAGAGCCGTTTCAAATGCAGATCTCATAATATATGCTGAAATTCTGAGAATTCCAAATTCTCGAAGTGTTTTCATGCGAAATGCAATGCCAGTTAGTGGACCTCACTACCGGGAGCTGCTATTGTAAATCTCGATGATCCGAGTGTTGCTGGAACGCACTAGGTGGCTTATCGTAAACAAGGTAACATCGTAGTTTATTTTGATAGTTTCGGTGATTTGCAACCACCCATAGACTTGATGTTATACTTAGGAGTTGATAGGATTAAATATAATCCTGAAAGATATTAAAACTTTGATACATTCAACTGTGGTCATCTCTGTCTAAAATTCTTGAGCAATAAGCTGGATCATCACCTGGCTATATAAGGACCTGCATGAGCAAGAGTCTAATCATTATCAGTTGTACAGTAATGGAGAATTCATTAACACTGAGTCTTTCCAGTACTTCATCTGTTCTCAAAACTCAATATTTTCCACCTATTGAACTTTCATCATAAGATAACTACGTTCTCGGATTAGTTGAACTTTTAACCTTTAATTCAATACCTAATATCGATACTGGGAACAACAAGTTTTACGTTGGTAATGAGATAATTACTCTACCTACAGGTAGTTACGAAATTGAGGATAGAGAACTATCTTGGAAAGACTCTTACTTTAAAGGGTATATCCATCAGTTTGAAGCCTAATAACAATACTCTTCGTAGTGTTATAAAGTACAGTCGTTCGATTGATTTTCGACCTGAAGATTCCATCGGGCAATTACTGGGTTTTACACAACACCTTCTTCCACCAAACATCACTCACAGTTCTGATCTGCCTATCTATTCTCAAGGTCAACGCTTTGCGAGTTGAGTACAACATTACCTCTGGTGCCTATATAAACAGTCGCAGAGTACACACCATATACGAGTTCTTTCCTGCAGTTCCTCCAGGATATAAGATCATCAAAGTTCCATCTCAAGTCATTTACCTTCCGATCGTCACCAAGAGTATATATCCCTTACAAGTGCGTATAGTCGATCAAGACGAAAATTTGGAAAATTCTCGAGGAGAAATCATTACAATCAGATTACATTTGAAACAAGCGTGGTGGGAGTCGTGTATGGAAGAGGGTATATAAAAGTAAGCCAAAATGTCCAACAGTCATCAGTCGTTAGCGAGCATCCAATAACCCACGGTCGGGTGGGGGAGCCTGAAACCCCATGACAGTTCTGGCGCAGGTGAGGGGACCCAGAAACTCTATGTCGGTTCGAGCACAGCTGTGATGGAACTCACTGTGCTGGAACCAGCTTAGTTTATCTACTCGTATTAATTCATATCAATAGCACTTTTAGAAAAATTATTATTTGATTGACGTCGTTGCGCACGCTTTTACCATCCCCCAAACCTTCTTATGTTCATCAAATCCATTTCCAACGCTTCGAAAATAAAAAATAAAAGCGACAGCATTATAATCACTCGATAATCCTCCCGCAAGTAGTACATGTCCATCTGGAACCACTGTACAAAGCAGCAGGCGCAGATCCACTCTCGTTTCGAACTATATGTACAGTGGCCCATCGACGCCGCAGACGCGCCAACTGGCAGCCATCGAGCGCGCGGCTTATCTCAACCCTTTCAAGCCTCCATGCACGCGTCAATGCTCGAAACACCGAAAGCCGCGCGCTCTGGCGCTCCTGATGAGCCACCACCGCACTCGTTTTTCTTTCTTTTTTTCTTGCGTCTTCGCTTCTTTCTGGACTGCGTCGACGGTCGTCGACGTGATACTTGCTCCGCATGTGTCGCGCGCGCAGGAAGTGTGTAGTAGAGTATAGAGGGAGATACAAGAAGCGAATGAAAAAGAGTTAATGCGCTCTGATGGTATAGGGGATTTTTTAAGCCTTCTTTTTCTTGGAGTTGTGCTTCAGAAACACGGGTACACATGTTCGAGTGTGCCACTTTTTAGCGTGATTTCATTGTTTTGCACGTTATTAATGTTGAGTGTTATGCTGGCGATACGTAGATGCAAACTGTTATAGAGTGACTGAGTAAGGATTTTACGTATAGATTTGGGAAGGGAGAGGTGCTTGCTCTGATTTTTGGACTGGTCATTTTAATTTAAGAATAAATAATTAAAATTTTGAAAAATGAAAATTGTGATTTCTGTAAGACCTGTAAACAAAATATCAAACCTGGTTCAACAATGTATCCTAATTCTGGTCTTACCTTAAAACACCTGTTTTAGGTATTTGCCATCAACTAAAACTGTCACTGTGGTAAAAAAGTTACTTTTTCAAAAAATCGTACTCCTCTTTCAAAACCGATAATAATTAATCGTACAAAGAATTCTTTTAATTTTACAGTTAATGAATCAATGAAAGATTCTTAACAAAACAGTATAAGCCTATTCGACCAGTATAAGTTAGGTCGATCTATAGTATTTTATGTAGCTATATTAGTTCTTCCATTTTGTATTTCAAAATTTTGACTTCGAATTCGGAATCAGCTACTCTAAATCCCCTACATATAAATGTTTACAATGTTCATATTATCTAAAATTGACGATTTATTCGAAGACTATTGAGTTTCAGTTTTCTAAAAAACAGACATAGTTTTGTTGTTCTATGTTAACTTTAACGATATGTTTTTTTCTTATATTTAAGGAGTGTTATTCTTTTTATTTCTATCAGCTGCCCATGGTATTAACTATACCACTTTGTTGCAAACTGAAATGCGATATAGACTTCGTAAGAAGCATGGAAATCGTAACAAAATATAAATTTGATTTCCAACAAATTTTTCTGTTATACTTATCTACAAATACGACCGAAACATTACTCTAAAACAAATCCGTAGGTTTTAAAAAGAGCAGAGATGCAAGCAACTATCGCCGCCGCTAGTACAAGCTTCAGTATAAGACTCTTTCTCTGCGCGAGCTCTCGCACGAGGGAAATCGGACGCAACGCTAAGTTTAGCCGGCGCGGCTCTCAGCTAAGAGATTGACCTACGCGCCTTTACCGGTGCACAGGACACCGGCGCTCGATTACGAACTTGGCATGGTAGCTTCGCGAATAAATGCATGTAGGTAGAGGTTGCGCCTACGCGTTGCGCAAAATCGTGATGCTCAGGTGGTTTTGCCGCAGGAAATGCGTGCGTGTCTTCTGGCATTGATTTTGAGGCAAAGAACTATCACTTGACTGTGCCGTTTCATCGAATAAGCAGGATCATTAAAGTAAGTAATAAGCTCATTTCCATATTTGAGGCAATGTTCCGTGATGCCTTCTCGTCGTTTTGAATGATGTCCAACTTTTATAATTCAGATTTTCATGCGAAATCATTTGGTCCTACACATGACTTTCACTTACGTTAAATTCCCGGCTGATTCCCCCACTCCACGGTCACGTGTTGTGTAAGTTTGATATCCATGTCGAATCACTTTATTACATACGCTCTAGTAATTTTATTACAACTTTACATCCAGGAATTTCCCTCGTCTAAACTCGCGCTCACTTAATGTCATAAATTTCATTTATTTTTAAACCTTTAACTTCCAAGGTCCATATTCGATTGAAAAAAATATGGGAAGCAATTAATTAGCTAAAAAATGGTCTAAAAGAAGTATACAAATAGTGTCTAAAAGAGAAACATGTTCTGAGGATGATTTTTTGAGGTGGATCTAAAAAACTACTATGTACCGTTTATGCTCTTATATTAATTAAATTTTAACAATTAGCATGGTAATTAGTTAGTTTTAGCGGTATTATACAAGTATGTATCAAAAGGATTCCACAAAAAAAAATTCCACTCGGAATTTTTAAGGAAAAATCTATAGCGCCACACGCAAGGCTTTTCGATATACATTTTTGTGTTTCTCTGTTATGGCATTCGATTATATATAATCTTTTCAAATAAATGCTCTCCTATGCACTTTGAAATACACTGACATCTTCATGCTGATCCCCTAAAAGTGACTATTATGAGGCCGTGAATACTTTTCTGAACAAATAACGATATTTAACGGTACTTCAAACCGCGTGTGCCAGCAGACAAACTTGGGACCTAAAGAGTTAATTATATACTGCGTACATAAATATACAATTTCTGTCCACAACTGAACTCTTGCATAATGATCGACACACACACACCGATTGTTTGTACGTCGCAGCAGGTGTGCGATTGAATAATCGGCAAGGATGATCGCCAAGCAGTCTATATGCGCAAATTCTATATCGTCGAATCGCCACTTGGCGGATGCGAGGATCTCGGCGTACGGTGCATCAGTACAGGTGGAAATCGGTTGTTGGCGACTAGAGCAAGTAGATCGAGGCGGCCCCCCGGCATTGCATCAATGGCTCATCGTATATAGGCAGTCGTTGTTCTCGATTGCTGTGTATTAGATCCCTCTGCAGTGATCCACTTCGTTTACACGTTATACCTAGAGCTCGCGGCGCCCGTGTCGCGAGCCAAAACTCGCTCCGCTCGTGTGTACACGAGACATTATTACGACTGGCATAATGTTATAAGGTATAGGAGTATAAGGACTGCTGATGAAAATCGGGAGCGATCGGATGAAGGGTTTGAATGAGTAATTTGATCGGCATTAGTGAGTCATCAGGTTGATTTATATATATCGATGACTATAAGTTGATGAGTCAAATAAGTTCGTTAAAAATTTTTTTTAGGTGGTTACGGATTATATGTCGATAGGTAAAATAAATTATTATAAATAATCAGTTCACCGATTTTCACGACAATTGGAAATTAAACTTTTGAAAAATTAATTATTATTAAATGTCAGCTAAGATATTAGTATTAACATTTAATTAAGAATACGTTATATTTTTAAAATCAAATTTCATTCGAGTGTAAATTTACTTATTTTTCATACGATCATGAAATTCAATGATCACGGTTTATAATTCTATTCTTTTCAAAAATCTTTTGTCGTATGCGGAAATTGAGGTCATTCGCATGAGATACATTCTAAATTTCAATGGAGTAGTTGTGAAGTAAATAAATTCGAGATTTCCGGATTTAAAAAAACAGCTGAGTAAAAAATGAAGTTACCGAAGAGGAAGTAGAGTTTGAAAGAAGGGGGATCAGAATGAAGAAGAAGACGAAGACGAAGAATAAGGCGAAGACGAAAGGTGCAGTAAGAAATCTAATTTTAGAAGTTCCTGCTTGCATCTTATTATGACTCCTTATATCCCTTTCTCTCTCACACTTAAGTCATCTGTATAGATTTTGTTCGTTATTTATTTATTAAACATAATATGCATACGTCATTTTACTATTTACTATTTTACTATTATTACAAATAGTAAACATAATTTTTTTTTATTAAACTAATGAATGTAGGGGTCGGAATAATATAGTGGTATAAGAAACATTTTCAAAAAAATTAAGTTAATGGTATTTTTGAGTTCCTTAAATCAGACTATTAGGTAAGATATAGAAAAAAATTTGTGTCAATCCAGAAACGTCCAACCATTTATCTATCGACACTATTTTGTAATAGCAAATTTTCAATAAACTCTTACTTATTGAAGAACTCATACTATAATATTTGAGTATATAATATCATATTATAATATTTGAGGCTTGTACGTCAAAACTGTCCCTGGCAATCGATAGAGCATACCAAAATACCCTAATATTAGCACCAACATCCCCTGAATAACATTTATAAGAGAGGACATCAAAGGTGACAGTTTTGTGAAATTAACCATACAAATATGTACAAACGTTTATTTCACGATTTTGTAATATAATTTTTAGATAAAAGATTCGTTAACTAGGGAACCAGGTCTAATGCGTACAGGTGCATATAAGATTACTGGAACTTCAACCTCGGATTATTGTTATTGTTTATCCGAGGCTCGGATAACTTCTTTACTAAAACAAATCGTAAATAAAAAAAGTCATTTAGATTTATTTATTGTGTATCTATAATACACACACTAACTCATACACAAATACATACATACACATGCATATAAAACAGACTATTTATAATTAAAAATTGGTTGACTACAGTACGCGGAGAATTGAATTGTAGAAAAATTATATAGAATATAAAAGTCACAAAAGCAAGTGTTTGAATTATTTATTATACGCGTTCTCCTGCAAAGCCAAGAGAGAGACAGAGGGAGAGAGAGAGAGCAAGAGAGAGGTGTTGAGTACGAGTGCGGGTGTTTGCAGTGTACAGAAATAAGAATATATAGGCTCACTCTCGCTCTCTTGGCCCTCTTGCACTGGGCGGCCCATAAAATGTGCAGGCTGCATCCGCTCGCTCTCCAGGGCGCAGATGTGCGTGTGTCGCAGAGTGCCTACATCATATAGGTATGCGTCGGGCTCCCTCTCTTTTGCTTTTGAGTTGTATGTATGTGTGTTATAACATGCGCGAAAGGGATCGAACTGCCGCAGCCTTTTCTGGCAAAGCCGAAAGGCGAGTGGCTGTGATTCGAGTGCGCCTCCTGCGGATATATTATGCAGGAACAATGAACTCGGAGCTGTATGAACGACGTGTACGAGCGGATCCTCAGATCAGGATTATTACGGTTCAAACGCTTCAATTGCTATACATGTACTTTAAACTATAGTTTAATGAAATAATTCGGTTAACAGAGGATTCTCTAAAAGTAGGTAATTATATTTACAACTTATATATAGTGCTGTAATGTAGTAAAACAGCAGAGTAAAATTATCCTTCCTCGAATTATAAAATTAAAAGTCCATGACCGTCATTTGGAGTTGTAACAAGTGCGCGCATTCAGTTTGGCTATCATTTCTCCCTATCGTGAGGTATTGGTATTGGTATTTCATAGAACTTCTCAGAAGGACAAATGTGTGTCTTCAGAAGTAGTCGAATGTAACAGATTTCAATATTGATAAAAATAAAAGAACAAAAATTTTTTTAGTAATAATATTAGAACCGTTATTTTAGATCTCTAAGAAGTGATCGCATCCAGTTTGGATCATATTTTTTGTGAATTGTGTTAGATATCGATATAGAGCTTCTTTTAAGTATATAACAAGTGTGCGTCTTTACAAGTAATTGAGTACTATAGGTTCAGATAATATATCAAAATTTATATGTTTGAGGAACGTTGATTTTGACGATTTGAAAAACGGAAACCATTTCGCGGAACAAAGGAAAAGGAACTGAATTAAGTACGAAAGATTGCGAGGCTTGCCTTCTGATTCATTGGTGATTAATTGTTTGTTTGGTTTGGACTTTCGCAGTTGTACGATGGAAACCATTAAGATCGAAAAGGGTAATTACATCATCATGTTAACGGAGGATCTTGATGATTTTTATTACTTAATCTTTGTGTATAATATTAATGCGTTTCCTGGATTGAAATGCAAATATGTACTTTAAGAGGTTCAGATAGATTATTTAAATGAAGGTTATATACCCTTTAATACCGATGGCAAAAAATGTTAGTCGTGGGCGATATTTTAGTACCGTACTTTATAAGCAAATCAATAGATCATTAAATTGTTGGTTAAAATAAACAAAAATTTTAATACTCACAAATCTTTTTTATGTTATAATTTTTTTGCAAGGAGCCAATAATTTCAATATAATAAGGACTAAATACATCATGCTTTTAATGATTCTTTCAATAATCTTTTAAAATATGAAAATATAAATTTAAGCAGAAAATGAGATGAATCTATGATAGATGAACAGCAGAATTTCAAAAAGTTAAGTGTAAGTGTTATTTTACGTAAGTGATGACCGCAAAGATGAATGAAGCAGTAAGAAAAATTAAACAATCGAATTATATTAAACATTTTAAAATTTTGTTTGTTTATTTCAAGCATTACTGTTATTTCTAGATATCCTGAAATTTCAAGTAGGCGTGCCCTCTTAAATTGCGCACTTATGTTGATTATTTAAAACTGGCAATAATGTCTGTTATATCTGAATGAAATATATTGTCAACATCATTCTCATTGCTACTTATGTGAAGAAAAAATCCAGATGAAATCAGAGCCACCCAACATTCTATAAAACATTACCATTAACCTGTAGGTTTTATATATTCATTAAAACAAGTAAACAATACTCCTACATATCAATTAATATTTAAATATTTGTATTATATCGAGTATAATTCGTACATTTACTTATATAGCTTTAATTTGACAGTTTAAAGATGATCATCTAAAGAAGAGTTTTAAATTTTCTGTGAGAATATTTGTCACAATGTGCAGGAGGTTTAACCAACCATTATGAAAATTCTTTGGAAAACCCACTACAATTTCCACAAACCATACCGAAAACCAACTAAGCACCACCCAAGCAATTAGCGCGAAACAGCCTCCAAATTAGAACTCCCCTGCAGCTTAAAGTGATCTAAGGGCGAACACCAATCAATCATCCACGCTACGACACTCAGAACTCAAAAGTCAGAAAATATATTACTATGGCCTTCAAGTTCTGCATTCGTCGCTTATTATGTCCCTCGATATTTTTATTCTAAAAGTTGTACAATCATATACAATATAGTACTACGATCGTACAAAAGTACTCCTTATGGCAATAAGTACCAAGTATTAACAAAAACATATACAATATACAAACAATAATAATTTACAATTCCTTATATTTACTATTTACAGTCGCTGTTTCTACATTGCTATAAGTGACTTAACTACTCATCTAGCCAACTAATTAATCTAGACTCGAGTTTACTAATAGCGAGGACATGGCGAGGGTGGCTGAAGAGTAAAAAAAGAGAGAGAAAGTGTGAGCCGCGCAGTGGGTGTACCACCGCGGCCATGTAAGGGCTATAGGCACATAGACGCGGCGGGCGGGGGTGCTCGCTAATTTTAGAATGCAGCAGGCCGAGCGGTGGCACTCCGCGACGACGACGACGACGTCGGCGAGGAAGAGAAGAGAGAAAGAGAGAGAGAGAGGGGTATATGGCGTTCGGGTGTCGCGCACGGCGAATCGGCAGCTGCACTGCGCCCGCGCTGCGGAATAAAAGGACCGCAGCGAGTGGTACGGCTGGAAATCGTGGATGTGGGTGTAGGCGCGTGTGTGTGTTTGCGCGTGTAGGTGTGTGTGCGTGTGTGTGTATAGGTGTGTATATGCGTGTGTGTTCGTGTGTGTGCGCGTGTGTGTATTTGTATGTATGGATGTATGTTTGTACATGTATGTGTGAGTGTGTATGTTTTATTATATAATTAATGAAATTCAGAGAATTCCATGTTTATCAATTATTATGCTATTCTTAGCATAATCTTCAATCTATCATAACCGTAGACCAAACAGAGATTTGTATACGTTTGATCTCTCGAATTAAAACTTTTGTAGGTCTACTTCCATTTTAATTATCAAAGCTATGTTTAATTGATAATTTGTGATTACGTGAATATGCATAAATTGCTTTCGTCACAATGCACATATTTGATTCTCGGGCCTATATTTCATAATCTAGGTCATATTTTATCAAACTATAAGTACTGGGTTTCAGTATAGGTTGATACCTATCAATGAACAATCCTTAAGTTGAAGCTCTACCGATTTTCGACAGTAAAATCGTTTTCGTTTATTGACTTTTTCGTTGTTTATAATGAAAGGAATATTTTATAAGACTAAGACAGATCTTACAATTAAAAAATTATTAGAGTTGTATACATTTTAACAAATTATCAATTTACATTAAGTAGTGTATGTAAAGTAAAAACTACATTTTTCGCAAAATACATTGCTACAGCTTTAAAATGCTCCAGAGGTCTGTCCTCTCAATTTCAAGTCATCAAACAAATTTTTGTTATTTCTCTATTCCCCAAAGAAAGAAATCCACTTGATTTTTGTTTATTTTAGAAGTTCAAAGCGACTTTCTTTTTATTGGTAGTACAGGAATATTAAAAATAATTGTTAGAAAACTTTTAGTTCAAATAGATAACGGACCCGTGAAATGTTTTTAAAATATGCTACTTTTCATGAGAAAAAAGCGGCTTTTCCTTGGTCTTTCCATTTATAACACAATTTATACTGTACTATAGAGGGGCTCTGAGTTGGTGAACAAGTTTTCTTTTTTGATAATCAATACGAATAAAATTCTTACTCAGAAAAAACTATATTAAAAGTTTTTTAAAAATCCGTAGAGCTCCACTTTAAAATTTCATCAGAAACCAGAACCCACAACCCCGTTACTTTTCTCGGCAGTGAAAAATCCAAATGAAAGCTCGTGATCGAATTCTGAGATAACGTATTTATTCAGCGACTATAATTATTACGATGTTACATAAGAACAAAATTTTGATTTGTTCAATAGGTAGAATTTAATGCTTCCAATGTTCGATACATATTATATAGATATATATTCCAATGTTTCGAGATGTCACTTCAATTTTAGTTATATTCAAACAAAAGAAAATACAACCTTTTGTATTATTTTAACATAAAATATTAATTAAGTATGAAATAAAGAAAATCATACAATAACCCAATTAAATCTAAAAACGGTTTCTATTATATCTATGGCAAAACATGTTTGTGAAACTGAAGGTTTCCTTAACAGTTCAAAAAATCGTTTGTGAAGAAAAGCACATATCTAAAACCCAAGTGCAATCAATTACTCTTTCCCGTTCATGCAAAACGATCAATTCCTCATCACCAAACAAGCAAGCAAATCTCCCAAACTCTATAGGGTACTTGTCCGTATTAGTGTGCCATGAAGCAATTTTTTGCATTTAATAATTCATTGCTGAATGTATATAGCTTTAATCTTTGCTATTGAAGTTTACATAGGTACTCTTCCGTGTTTAAGATGGAATTGGTTTTCATTGAATATATTAAGCATTCATACAGATATATTAGAAATAAAAAAAAAGATTTTGGTCCATATTAGTGTGCTTCTTCCATGGGCTATAACGTACCCAATCTGCCCGTATTAGTGTGCGTGTCCACAATTCTGTGCCCCCCATTAGTGTGCCTGCTCAAAAAACTGTGCCCCCGATTAGCGTGCTCATGAAATCTCATTTAAATTATTTCTATAATTACTGCTAAATACTAATATTAATGGAATGTATTTTTTGTTTAAGTATAAGATTTATTTTTTATTTATATATTATTTTGAAATATTATAATAAATAATTGTAATTAGGTAGTTTTTAATTACTAATTAATAAATATAAATAAAGTTTAAAAATATTTGAAATTAATAAATGTGATAGACACAGAGATATTATGAACAAAACTAAGTATTTGATACAGAATTCTTAATCTGTAAATTATCTAATTTCATGCAAACTCATATAATGATAATGATTTATTATGCACTATTCCATAACAACAACTTTGGAAAAAATAAAGCTTGCGAAAACTTCTTCTCTCTTCTACAAGCAGAAGTGAGGTTATTCCGTCGATCATAAGGGGGTGCATAAATACGGACAAACTTCGAAAAATCTCGCGGTATTACTGGATTCATTAATAAATGAATAAATTGAGTCTAAAATGCTCATTTCACATTTTTTAATATTAAATTGAATTATTTTATGATACAATAAATATTTTGTTTGTCATAAATCACGTCCGAATAATTAAATTAAGTTTTGAAAAGTCAAGCAATCCTTAGCATTTTAGACAAGGGAACAAAGTAAAACCACCAAATCATGATTCATAAGTTTAAAAAAATTATAACTCTATGAAAAACATTTTAAACTTTCATGTAACTCTTGTAAACTTTAACTAAATAGTTTATCTTAGTTTTAAAAATAGTTTTACTGATTGATTTATGATTTAATCGCTGCAAATTACATTTAAAAAAAAGGCACACAAATATAGACAGGCTCATAAATATGGACAAGTACCCTATACCATCATTCTCAATTCCGCAAAACCCAATCACCCAGTGACAAAAAAAATACCCCAGTAGCCCCTTCGATGAAAAACTCAGTCATAAAGTCACAACGGTATGTCCCCAGAAGCGCGTATAATAGGCAGTACAAGAACGTCATCGCGACGACGCAGAGACAACATGATGGGCGAACACGTGGCGCGCTGCGCGGCGGTGGTCGCGCGGCTTCAGCGTCGCGTGTCTCCTGCATGCGTGCGCGTGTATTATAGAGCTTGTTGCCCCCGCGACGCGCGCCAGGGAGAGGCGAGAGCGTCGCCGAGGTCAGTGATTGCTAGTCGAGATGCTTGGAGAGACGGATGGTTTTTGGGAGGAAAATGGGGATAATGAGGAAACCGATACAAGTGCATTGGCTCTTGGCTTTCTCAAACTTAATTACTGGTCGCTTCGATATAAAATTATTTGTATTAATAAATTAATTAGATTTTGTATTGGAGATAAATTAATTTGGATTGCTTATCACAAATTTTTCCAAAATATTTGTATGATTAGTCGTCAAGATATAATTTATTTAAAATATAACATTTTCTTTGGTAAATATGAAAATAACGACAATATGGTTTAAACAAAATGTTTTGCATTACAAAATAACTGATTTCAAGATTTTTCGAAAACTATTGCACTCAATTCATTGTAGTGCACTAAAGGTATACAACCCCTCAATCGGTATCTATAAGATTTTCATGTTTACATATGCTATTTAAACAATGCATCACATGCGAAAACTGAACTAATCCTAATACTACGTGCATCAACTGATTCTTCTAATGAAATGAGTCAGGTCGACAAATGACGATCACTTTGTTATGACGAAGAATTCAAGTGTAGAACGAAGTTTGATGGAGAGTGTATTCATGGCTTTGTAATTTCCGGAGAATATTTCAGTGCATGTGTCATCTCGTACTATTTTAGGAATCGCAACTTTATCCCTTACATCGTGACTATCTTGAATAAACTGTGTGTACATCGAGGACATCAACCAAATTGTTTCGCATATGACAGACCAAAGATAGCAAAAGGGTACCCCAAAGGTACAATATGTACCAAACACAATAAGTGATAAGGTGTCAGATGCCACCGTGTAATAATAATCAAAACATCGTTTTTCTTTGTTACGTATTAATGATTTATGAGCCACGTGAGCAATTAAATCCACATGTACCCACAGCAGCCTAGCCTTTATTTTCTTTGTCATATTCTAGTTGGTGACATAAGTGAACGTCAAGTTAAGATGAAAATATGAACGATGAAAAATGTTTTCTTAAAGATTTCAGGATGTTAATTATAAAATCTATAGTTGTAGAAAGATAAAATTGAAAGCTTTTTTTATAAAATTCATTATCTTTTCATTGACTTTATTTAATTTCTTTACTCGTCACATACGATTCTTTCTCTTCTATTTATCGTTCAAAAACTATTATGTATAAATAATAGTAAGAAGTGATAAAATAAGTTAAAGGTTTTAAGCGATAGGCGAAACGAAATACATGCAAAGTAAATGGAGTGGCGAAAATTGGAACTATTGGTTTTATCATAAATTATACAAGGTGACTGTAGCTAATATGGCCCCTGTATCTAATATGGCTAACCACTATACCTAAATATACCTAACGTGTCTATCCTATCCTATTCTGCGATTTAACCGTTAAATAGCTGATGCATTATGTATACGATGTTAGTAGAAGCTATTTCATTGGAAAATTTTAAGAGGGTGTGTGCTATACACTCGATCATTCTACCTAATAAGACCCATGTAACTGAAAGCATACAAAATTTGTATATAATGATAACCACCCTTCGAATTTCTTTAAGCTTTTCAAGGATGAGAAATATATATTTGTCACAAACGATATTTACACTGTTGATTAATTTGTGGAAAAGATATAAATAATACGCGTTTAAGTAATATTTGCGTTTTATACATGATTTATATCCTCAAATATACTATTAGATCTTGCTAACCATGTTTCAATTAATGAAATATTACTTTTAACATTTATCTATATCATTTCATTATTTTTAACCCCTTCCAATACATATATTTATTTTTTATTAGTAATTGAAGAATGAAATATAGTGACGGGCCATGACGGGTACACGTGAAATCCAATATGCCCCACTAGCTGATTATTTTCAAAACTCTATAGAATGCATATTTTAAAATAAAAAAAATTCTATTTTTGTTTTTAAGCTATATTTTGATATCCAATCGGCCCAAATAAATTCTTTAAATACATCAATTACAATAAATGCTCAAAGCTTAGGTGGGCCACATTAGGTACAGTTACCTTACATTGCGTATACGGGCTCGCTTAACACCTCGCATAAGAGCGTAGTATATTGTATAAAAAAATTATTCTAATCTAGTAAAACTTGTGTAAGAATAATCATTCATTCAGCGTTAACAGCTTTAAAATCGCCAATGATCTCAACCAAACCGAAAAAGATCCATCGAGTATAAATCAATTACTACCAACTCTCCCCTCCTTTCGAAACCTCTTTCCATCTACGCACAGCGCACACATGCGCCCCGCGTACTCGCCCTTGCGGATATTAAAATCGCGTGCTCGTAAAAAAGAAAAAGAAAAATCGCTCGCCGCCGCGCCACGCGCGCCAGATGCACGCTGCCTGTGGGTTTCGCGCGCGCGCGCGCGTGGCTCTCGTGCCTCCTGCATTTATGGCTCGTTTATTTCTCCCCCTCTTTCTCTTTCTCCACTTGGCTTCCTTTTGGCCGTGTTTCTTTTTTTAGGCTCGCCCCGCGCGTGTAGCAGTCTTTGGCGGAAACGCCATTTCGCGTGTGTGTGTGTACGCGAGGCCGGAGCTGGAGCTGGAGATGCAGGAGCCGAGTAGAGGTTTCATTGCCCGTCCGACTTCCCTAGCGGGGTTTTAAACGCCACGCCGCGTGATATGGCGGGTGCTTCCTTGTTTCCTGGACGGTGAGAGATGATTGTATTATAGCGTTGGGGCTTTTAAATGCGGAGTGGTGGGTTTTAAATTGAGATGGTGTGGATGATGTCGATGGAGCTGATAATGTTGAGGAATTATCTTTTTTTAGGACCTGTGTCGTTATATGGTAGTTCTAGAGCAGGGGTATGGTACCTGAAGGTTATGGATATTTTGAACATTAACTGATAAACGAAGTTTGTTAAAATACACCTAAATTGACATGTAATAAATGTTTCAAGACATTTTAAAGAAGTTCAATTATCAGGTGAACGTACTTTAAGAGTTTTCGACTAATATTTATTTGTTTTTAAAATATATTACATAAATTATGTATAATTCGTATCTTCTTGAACATTGTTTTTTTGCGCTAGAATCAGATTTGTAGTATACAGTCTTTTAGCAGAGAGAAAGAGTAGGATAAAGGGAAATTATTATCGGCGCCTCTTTCGTATAGTTAGCGAGAGAGTGAAAATCGGAATTGACTCTCTTCTCATTTTGCTAGCTGTAAGTCAGGCCGAGACTGACCGTTGAAACGGCAAAATGCCTGACGATTTATATTGTTAAAATAAAAACATCGCGATCCATTCGTCAATTATTACAATCATGGATAGAACATAAACAAAGTTGAAAGAAGATGATTGAAAGATAATTAGAAAATGGACGGCCAAAACAAACGAGAATTGCAGTATAATAAAACTCAATTTTTGTTTATTTCGGCCACCATTTTTCTAATCTTAAAAATTTCAAAATCCCCTACGGGGGAGTGACCTTAAATCTGCCCCTAGTGACCTTAAATCTGCATAATTTCAAAATGTTTTTGGTCTTTTGATTTCAGATAAAACGTTTGGCTAGAAAGCTGCCAACCAGCATTTTCGAAGCACTACCTTTCGAACCATGAAGAGTATAGTATTAGGACTCTCAATGGATTTTATTCTACATATTGCCAATAAAATGTCCTAAAAGTTTGGAAAAAATATATTCGAAAGTTTCTTCATAATAGACGATAGAATGTACTGTGTAACATACCTATATGCTATATGGATGTTACAGTGTTTTCCCCTCTTATGGAACTCCACGGATTGTTGAATAAACCTTCGGATCGCCAAAATCAGGATTACGACGCGAACAATCACGTGAGGTCAATTTTGACCCTAGGGTTATGTCAATTACAATTCAAAAGCAAAATATAGGTCAAGATAGGGTTGGGTTTTTCGAAGACGTAGGTTTCGAATTCGAAGGCCCAAATTTTTTTTTATTTGCGTAACCACAATGGCAGTCATTTCAAGAGAAAATTATTAATCACTTCGTGTACGAAAGAGATTGGACAATCGTACATATGAAAAAATAGTACATTATGTAATAAGGGCAATAAGTCGAATATTTTTCCCGCGGGTGAGTTTACTGTACAGTATCACCCGAGGGAAAAATCGACTTTTTCGAGTTACATATAGTACTTTATGCCTATCTCAACTGTGGCCACTTTTTGACTTGGAAAGCGGGACTAATGGACTGTTAAATGACAATCGAAAATCAGGGTTATTAGTAGAACTTGATGAAATAAAGGAATTTGGACTAATTTCTAGTAAAGTACTTTTCTCCCGTTAATCTTTTTTGCGGGCAAAAAGTGTAATTTTGGTCTCGGTTTTCAGGGAAAATAGTGATTTTCACAATCTCTATTTATTTAAATTTTAAGTAATTTAAAGAGAACGCCCATGCTCTGGCAACCAAAAAAATCTCAATTCACAGCCAAACCACGCATGTTTACTAAATATACCTTACGAAAAAAAAAACGCACCTAGACGACAAAAAAAGAGAAAAAGATGGTTACAAGTGGCAGCGATCGCGCAGCATAAACAATCGTTCCTTCACGAAAAACGAGGAAAAACAAACGAAGCAGCGAGAAAAATGCTGAAAAATCCCATGTTCTTTCAAACATCCGCTGCCGCTGCTGCTGCTGCTGCTGTGCTGTACACCGAAGATTTCGGGGCCTCTCTCGGTCAGCCTGCGTGCTCTCTATACTCTCTCAAGAGTGAGAAGGGGAGCATAAAAACTGCACCGGATGTGATGTTTTTCATGGAGGGTATTTTCTGTTTCAGTAAATATGGGTTATGTGTACGGGTGACACGGGATAGCTATCGGGCTCGAGGAAGGGTTGAACGAGGCTTGTGGGATGTGCGTTCATCGAGAAAGGTGCAGAGGGATGCGTGTGGCGTGGAGTAATGTTTGTTTTGGTTTGTCGGAGGTTTATGCGATGACGCGGTGACCGAGGTTTTCAGCTGGATTTAAAAAAATTAATTCTAAATATCGTTTTAGCTTTAGGACAATTATTAGACACATATTTTACCTTGACTTTTTGTCCTGTGAAGTATATAATAAAATTATAAGAAAATTATGTTAATTTTATAATTATTAATTTTTGGCTTTTTGCTTATAAATTGGGGAACTATTTATTTCTACATCGGATGCTTTAATGCCTGTGTCGGAAGGGGTAATGCCCCAGATAAATAATCGTACAAAATGAACGATACGATTACTCGATTCTTGTACTTGGCCTATTTTATAGACGGTAAAAACAAATCTGAGCTTCTTTCTTTCGTCTCTTATGGATAAGATTATGTTAAACCGTCTACTCATTTTATAGAAAATATGTAGATTGACTAATTTTTGTTACAAAACACTATATTGAAAAATTATTTATTTTATTCAAAAGAAGATCTTTTTGCATATTGCACCTTCAAAACATGTATCTATCTAACAAAAAATGACTTAACGAAGCTTTTACAGTCCATTTATAGATGTATAGCGTGTAAATAATCGCAATCATATTGATAGTATTAAAAACACACAAAGTAAAAAAAATATAATTTCAAGTACATTAAAAGTTTACAGACCATATTAGTAATATAAAATAGGGCTTTATCCCAATATCTAATAAGTTATTAAAACAAGGTTCAAAGCATTATATAAATAATAACGAGGCAGTATAGCAAATGAAAAATGACGCTTATGACAATCGTTATCAGTTATAAAATTAAGGATTATATTAATATTAGTACATTTATATTATATGAAAAATTGGATTAAGCAATAAATTATATTCACAGTAAACCATTTTTAAAACAAATTTTAATCATCAATTTGAAAAATTGACTATAAAATACAAACATATCAAGTAAATTACGTATTTCTAAAGCTTCTAAGCAATTCCTAAATATCGATAAAAAATACCCGTGCAAAATTATATTGCTACTATAACATTGAAAACTCGCAAAAAAGATTTTTATCGAAACAATGGTTTTCTCTTCGAGATAAGCAATAACAAAAGTTTGAAAATTCGGCACAAGAATCAGTCCCACCAACTTAACCGACGTAAACTGTCTTAAAAATCAATTGACTTATGTCACAATCAACGCTCATCCAATTATCAAAGCATCAACGTGACAAACACGCTGGCAACAGACTACAACCACCACCAGTCGAAATTTCCCAGACTCGGCCGTCGTCTCAATCAACGCCGCCGCCTCGAGCCCCAGCCGTCCACCATCCCACATACACAAACACCGATTCACATATACAATATACAGCGGCCAAAACTAGAAAACTCAGCATCCAACAGGCTGTAGGACATCGTCGAAAGAAAAGGATCTTCTCACGGCACGGCGCAGCACTTGCGCATCCCGGCGACTCCGATTTCATTAGGCGTGTCTTACTCGCATGCAGTCCTAGGAGAGAGCGGGACTAAATTGGTAGTTTTTTCGTCTCTTTGGAAAAAGTCTGCAGTGTTATTTTGATGCAATAGCTTTTTCCACTTTTAAAATGATATTATTAGCGTACTCTTTTCTTTTTACCTGAAGGAGAAAAAACCGCTTCCAATTAATTCATTGGCACTTAGCTTCCTCAAACTAAATAAATTGTTCTAATATGAATTTTATTATTCTAATACATTAATTTAAATTGCTATATATCTTTCTAATTAATAGCTCAGAAAGGTGGATTCAACGTAGAATAACATAAATTACAGTAAAATAATGTTAAATAGCTCATAAGTAACTTAAACATAACGAAAAATTTCGAAAAGTAGACCAAAATAACATAGAAATAGGAAAATATTGAGAACGTCTGATTCTTAGATGTAAAACAAAGTAGAGTGACGTGAAATAACGTAAAATTCCGTAAAATAGTACATAAATAACGTTAAAATAACAAAAAATTTCGAAAACTAGGCCACATTAACGTAGAAAAATTGAGTTATGAAGAATGACCTCGATCCCGAGTAAAAAAATCTTATATATAATCATATATAAGTAACGTTAGATATAATCATATATGCACGGAGAGAATTTTCTAATAAAAATTATGACGAAATTCGCAGTAAAAATTATCGTGAATGACTATAAAGCTGGGACACTCTAACTTTCCGGTAGTTTTTATTGATATTTACGATAAATTTTACCGTACTGAAGGGTAAAATTTACCTGTCGTAGCGTAAAAGTTCCCTGTATAAATCTTAAAGAAAACCAAAATTTGTGGTAAAATTTGTACGAAATATTTTTTAAAAATCTGGATTTTCTTCCAATTGTTGTAGCAGTATCATTAATACTTAAATAAGTACATTATACACATTTATATTTGAGTTAACCTAAAATGTGTACACGCTCAGTTGTTTTCTTTATCAGCTGTCTTCTTTTTCTCAAATCAGGCAAATTTTACCATTCAGTGCGGTAAGATTTATAGTCTGTGCAGTAAAATTTGTAGTCAATGAGGTAATTTTTATAGTAAAATATCAGTAATAAGTGCCAGAAAGTAGGAGTGTCCCAGCTTTATAGTTATTTACGGTAATTTTTACCCTGAATTTCGTTATAATTTTTATTAGAAAATTCTCTCTGTGTGATTATATATAATTATATATACTTGTATATAAATTTTAAATTAAATAAATTAATAATATAATAATTAATTTATGCAAATTTAACATAAAAATTAGTTTTTATTGAAGATTAGTAATGATTTATGCATTTCTTATTACAAAAAATTATTAAAAAGAAAAAAAGATTGCTCCGTGTGGGATTTTAAACCAAAATCTTTGAGTTATGAAGCCATTAAGTTAACCACTACCCCAAGAGCTCTTGTAGTAAATAAAGTAGTATCCCAAGTTTATTATAAGGTATATTGGTAGGCAACTCATATATAATCGTATATATTTATATACAATTATATATAAATGAACTTAGAAAATTTTACTTCACAAAAGTAAAATAGAGTTGGTAGTAAAAAGTAATATATTATTGTACAGTAAAAGTCCAGGCACTGTTGAAAGATGGGACTGAGCGTAACGCGCTTAGTCTTGGTGGTTATGGTGGCTGATGTCGAGCTCCAGGTAGTGCGTTCCGTAGGTTTTGGTGTCTAGCTATAAATACTGGTCGGAAACGGTGTCCAGGTGGTCATACGTGCCGATGACGAGGTCAAGGTAGCACGCTTCATAGTTTCTTGTGTGTAGATGTAGGTACTGGTCGGAGAAGGCGTTCAGGTGGTTATAATCGCCTATGACGAGGTCTAGGTAATGCGCTCCGTAGTTTTCTATGTCTACATCTACGTACTGGTTGGAGAAGGCATCCAGGTGAATTGATATTTGAAATATTTTATATTTATTACAGTTAAGCAAATGAGTTATGATAAGGAAGAAAACGTACATCTTTTTTCCTTTTTGAAAACTCCGCGGAGAAACTTGTAATTATGTCTCTTTAGTAGAATAGTTCTTTTAGTGGAATTTAATACAATTTAATGTACTTATAACTTCAATAATAAACTCAGCCGTTCGCTTGAAGAGCGGCGTAAGTCGACTTAGACATTGCACACAAAATATGATATAACTCAAGTAAATGAATTTATCGGATAAGTAAAGCTACAAGAAAGTCAAAGTGTATGCTCGATTTCAACTTTCTTGTGGTTGTACTCAGCAGATAAGTTTATTTATTAAAGTTATATCATATTTTGTGTGTAATGGCTTAAGTCAACTTAGGACGATCTTCGATCAAACGACTCAATTTATATGCTTGAAATGATTTAAAATTTTATGAATGATTCTATTTTTATTATTTAACAAGAAAGTGAAAAAATGTACTAACTTACAACCTGCAAATTTTGTAAAAAATCTGCGTACTAAAATACATATAGGCTTTCAACAAAACTTTTTACTCTTTCTTAAATAATAAAATCATTCGATTTTTTCCACGTCCAAATATTCCCGTTTTGGCCGTTTAGTTCTCCCCTTGCCTAAACGTCCGCTCCCATATGAGGCACACACATTTCCCGGGCAACCTGTTGCTATAGTCACACGCAGTGCGACGGCCGCGAAAAGAAAATCCGAAACACGTGCTGCGAAGCCGGCCGAGGAGAAAATTCCCGTGGTGTGCTCAACGCGCGCAGAGGGAAACTTTTAATGTCCCTCGAGGAGAGGAGTTTAGGCACTGCGTGCACGTGATGCAGTGTTCGAAGTTTGGAAAACGATGTTTGATGTGAGAGTCGGTAATTGCCTTTGGTTTTGGAGAGGAGACGTGACGACTGCGAGATGGGTGCAAAGCAGCGAGAATTTGTTGTTTTATGAACGAACTAATTTATTATAGAGTTTGTCGATGGATTTAGATGGTCAGAGCGTGAGATAATACAGAAATGCACGTAACTTTACTAGATTGGTGGTAATTGATGGGTGTTACTCTGTTTATATAAGTAAATAGTGAATATATTCCAATCATAATATTTTACAGTCAAAATAAATTGCCCATTTTTAAATTGAGTTATGCTTCACAAGATAGGTGAAGTTAAAAAACATAATGACAATTTAGCTTCATGGGTAATGTTGAAGTGGAGAATTGTGGCGCACGTGATTTTATAATTTAGGCTATAATATAAATGAATAAAAAGTATTTGAAAAAATCAATAATAATCGTTTGGTACAGATGGATAATTATTTAAAACCGTCTTATGTTAAATACCGAAAAAACAAATTTTCTACATTCTAGCCATTCGAAAATCAATAGAAATTATCATTATAATAATTATTGAATACCCATAACCAGTACGCACTTTTCATTTTAAAGATAATTTACAAAAGAAAAATATTCAAGCAAAAGAAAGCACTTTTAATTACAAAAAGAACAACCTTATACTAATTATTTCGGTACTGTTCTATCGAAAGTATCGATCTTTATTGATTTCCGGCTCGTGCAAAGCACTTGACCGCTTGTCTTCTTCGAAAGCTTGCACTTATATATTACGTTACGTATACGCGGCTTGCGAAGCTTATACCTCGATAACAGACAACGCGGAGCATTGGTCTAAATCTAATGCGTCTGATGCCTTGCAAACGATGATTTATGCGACCACTTAGCTTAAGGGGGGATTATCATGTAAACGCTGAAAAAGAAAAGGTAAGTTTGGGGATTTTTTTAAAGAATTAGTACAATAATAATGTTTTAAAACTTTTTGAGTATAATGTTTGTGCATATTATCATTACTAAAAAAAATTGTATTAGAAAATGGCCGCATATGTTTGAGAAATCAGTTCATTTCACCGCGGTCTTGCGAAAATCGCTTTAGAAATCGTAAACTCTATGGTGTTCGTTGCAGTCAACAAAAAAGATTCTTATTCTGCATGAAATTACCATGTCGATAAACCTCTAAAATCAAATAGATTTATTGAATGTGTGTGTGAGTATGTATGTGGTTAAATTTTGTGGTCACCATAACTTTTGAAGACCATGGTATTTCGGGCTGAAATTTTGCAGGTACATTTTTTAAAAATTATCAAAAAACGAAAATTTTTTTGTTGTTATTTTATGCGTTAGATATGTCAAAAATATGCATAATTTCGTAAAGTAGACGTAATTTCCTTTTATTTGGTATATCTTACAATATCATTAAAGTTTGTGTTTGTTAAAGAATTGCGATTTTAAATTTTTTAAATTTGTGAAAAATAGTAAAAATTATTTTTGTTATTTTATACGTTTGATATATATCAAAAATATGTATATATTCGTAAAGTTCATGTAATTTTCTTTCTATTCGCCTATTTTATAATTACTTTAAAGTTTGTTTTAGTTAAAGAATTACAATTTTTAAAATTTTTTAAATCAGCAAAAAATATTTTTGTTATTTTATACGTTTGATATGTCAAAAATATGTATATATCCGTAAAGCTCATGGAATTTCCTTTCGATTGGTGTATCTTACAGTTACTTTAAAGATCTTTTTGTTAAAAAAATGTAATTTTGAACTTTGAATATTTTTCATAATTGAAGTAAATTTATTCATTATTGAAATAAATTTATTCGTATTTGAATTAAATGTATACAATATATACGTAAAAAACATGAACTTATATTCAGAAATAAGGCGTAATTTTCGTACAATTGTATATTTAACCCTACTTTAATTTATTTTTGCGAACTATATACGATTTTAAATTTTGAATATGCATTTCATGTGATCGCATTTTGTGGTCACTATCACTTGTGAACATATTTGTATTTTTCATTAGAAATTTGTAGTTTCATTAAAAATAACTCCGCATACTGTTAAAGTTTTTGAACCAACAATGCACCATTTTAATCTACCTTAACACCGTAGTCTATAATATTGTCTATAGCATTGTCACTTGCTCATAAAATCAATTTTTAAGTGTAAATATTCAATAAATAATTGTACATTAAATCTCTTTGAGAAAGCATTCTGTTAAAGCAGTTAGCAGTGGTTTTTTGTTGTGATTGAGCACAACAGGTGCTAGAATTTCTAGATTATAAGTGGCGATATTGTAAAAAAAATTCTTTTCACTTCACAAAATGTACACAATTATATCTAAAAAGTTTTTAAAAAGATTCATTGCACTGGCTTTTTAAGAAAAATCTCAAAACTTTCTATTTGTTTTTGAGTTTTACATGATAATCCTCCCTTAAAAAGTCGAATTTGAAAGATTTACAGCCGGCATTACTTGTATCGATTCGCCTTATTGTTTGTTTTGGTTCATAATTAGAATAAATATGAATTGTTTATTATTGTTAAACTTGCAACAGGGAAGTAGGTATAGTTTATATAACTATTCTTTCTTTCTAACAATTGAATTAGAATGAAAATATATGTACGTTATTGGTCAAAGCATCTTTGTAGATCATTTTCTTACGTTTATGTTTTATTGATATGAATTATATTCTGAACATTATTTGTTATAATTTGAAATAATAAATCTCCCAAAACACGTTTTGAAAAAAATAATTTAAAAATACTTATTGGATTATGAAATAACTTATAATTATAATTATGGATATGTAAATGTAAATGTAATATAAGACTCACATTGAGATAAGGGTATTCAAACTTGAAAGGCTTATTTTGTTAATACGCTCTAACATACTTATTTTCGATCGGTTTTTGCTTACATATAGTTCATAAATACAATAACGAAAGCGAAAATACCCTAATTAAAACAATTATTTTCTTTCACATTCAGGAAAATTTAACAAACATTTAAAAGCAGCCATATTTATATATTCTTATTAAAGTACACAACTGATTAATAATACTAATCATTTTCAATTATGAGTATAAATCTGCATATATATATATACGTTTACCACTGTACTTCATACAATTATAAAATATTTTCTTTATAGTATATATTATAAAGATATTATAAAGATATATTATAAAAAAAGTATTTACAATTAAAATGTATTGTATTATCGGATTCTATGTAAAATATAAATGCGAACTAATGAAAAGAAAAGTAATTATAGAAATAAAATTTTACTAAAGTGTAGAATCATTGGATCTTGAATGTATTTATATTCTAATAGACATAAAACATATAATCTAAGGTGTTAAAAATTCGAAGTCAATTAATTTCAGATATTTCATAAATTCATTAACGGATGCGATGATTCTCAAATTGAAACAACAATTTCCTTTCGCCACACTAAAAATTTCACTTCCGAGCATCCCCCAATGCCACGGCCATTTAAAAACCTTTCCCGGAACCAAGGAAGTCGCACGATAGAGGAAGGCACTACTATACGACGAGTACACACATAACTTCGTCCATCCAAGTCAGCACGAGAAGTACGTAAACCTGCACACGTCTCTTTTCCCCAAACGACCGAAATTGAAGAAAAAAAAAGAAAACGCACCCTGAGAAAAATCTTCTCTGAAACCCGAGAAAATCTTCTCTCACGGTTTTTACGCTGTCGCGTACGACGATCGACTGTGCCGCAGCACGTGTTTATTACGGGAAAGCGCCAACGCTGAGAGAAAGAGAGAGAGAGAGAGACTCGAAAATGGAAACCTCCTACATTATGCACCACATGCAGGAGCCCTTGAACTTCAGAGTGTAAGGTGGCCACGGCGAACGAGAAAGAAGCGGACCAACGCATCGGCGTATAACTTATATACAAGTCTCCTGCCGTGGCAGTTGAGAAATACAAATCGCGAGAGATGCGTTGTAGGTGGCGAGTGAAAATAGACGTACGCGCGCACGTGTAAATATACGAAACCCTTTTTGGGGCTTTTTGGGTGATCTCAGCTCTGGTAGAAGATGGACGAGGAACAATGTGGACGCAGACGAGATGGAAGCAAATTAGGCTTTTTCAAATAATTACTCGAAGGTGGAATGCACTGATTTCTGGTCAAAAAATCGGTTAATGTTTATAATTTTTAGAGTTTTTGGAGACTCGTTAGATGCGAGAATTCGACAATCTATCAAATTAAGAATTTACACTTGACAATATACAAAATTGGAGCTTATTTATACGTGCTTTTCTCGATAAAACGTCTTTTCTTTCTTTTGAATAGGTTCCTTGAGCAACGCATTATTTAAGTATTTTTTAATTACATGTAGGGGCATTACTATCCTTACCCCAGTAGCGGATTGCAGACTTGATTTCCACCACCAAAAAGTCCGGAAAGACAATTTTTTAAATTAATATTCAGTAAAATTTGAACTGACGAGGATTTGAACCCACACCCGTTTTGCTTAAATTTTAAAGTACTTTGAATTGAACTTAGAATTTTATTTTGATCCCGTAAGAGCGAGACCCTCAAAAAGTTAAAAAGATAACTTCGGATAAGTACTTAGAAGTGAGTTTCCTTTTCTTTGGCAGGATTTTAGAAATTAATTTTTGACGTTTTATAACATTTTTAGGCGCGCCTCGGCGGGCGACGAGATAGTGGGCTAAATTAAAAATTCCGAAAAAATGATATTTTCACAACGTTATACGTAACGCTATGAACATGTCAATAAACAATTGAAGACTCGCGTCGCTCGCTGCCACCACCTTTCGCCGTGTCTGTACGCTAACCTTTGAAGGGTCTGGCTTTATAATATGCTGTGTCGTGACTCGTGAGTGGTCGTGAGCAGTTTTGTGTGCCTCTGTTCGGTCCGTATTTTTCTGACATTTCAGTCAACCGATCACATTACATTTGTATAGTTATTTAATAACGATTTTATTTAAAAATCAAAGACGTTAATATGCTTTTTATACGTTTGTGTGAATTGTGTCTGCTCCGCTATTTGGAATGCCGTGAAATCCTGACCTATATTATTCGGACACGACACAGGACACGATGTAGCACATTATACAGCCAAACTCGAAGATGCTTCAAAATGACGATGAAAATGATGAAAAATCGTGAAACTTTTTACTACATATATTTTAGGCACGACCGCTCCAAGGGAGAGCCTCATGATTTCGTCATAGCAAAAAATTTAATAGCTTAAAAGATAACAAATTATTGCATAAAAACATATTTTAACAATATAGGAACACATTTCAAGCACTCTTAAATGTATGTATGGATGTATGTATGGATGTAATGAAGTTCCTCGATTAACTTCAAGAGCTTACTTGTCTCATCATAATAAGTAAACGTATTTATTTTGAGCCGTATGCGTTGAGCGTATAACCATTTATAACCGTTTTTATAGTATAAGTATTGAATATATTGAAAATTTGAATTTTAACTGTATCTTGAATAAATTTAATGTTTTTATTAAATTTTCCATGGTAATATTGTAGATCTCGAAAAAATACAACTTTTTTATGTTTCACTTTTTTTATGAACACGACAATTAAACAAAGTTTGTCGAGAATAACCTAAATTAAAGAGCAAAAAAGCCTTCGAAAATCAATTTTTAGGCCACAATTGAAATATAACATATTATACGCAAAAAATTTCCAGAGTAAAATTGTAGAACTCAAAAAAATACAACCTTTTTGTATGAAACATTTTTTATGAAAACGTCAATTAAACAAGTTTATCCAAAAAATCGAAAAATAGAGCCGAAAATAGGTATCAAAAATCAATTTTAAAATCTCACGGTAAAATTACAGATCTTGAAAGAACAAAACTTTTTAGGAATTAACATTTTTTACAAAAACATATATTAAACAAAGTTCGTAGAGATAACCGATATATATATATATATATATATATATATATATATATATATATATATATATATATATATATATGGCCTTCTGAATCTCGCTGCTCCAATTCCGCCCGGTGTTCCAGTAGACGTTCCACCGTGATGGACCGCTCGCCAATCTTTCCGAGAGCAAGCTGGAGCTGGGCAGACGTTCTTGTGGCCGATCGTTCGTTCACATCCGTGCCGCACTGGAATTCATATGAGAAAGTATGATTGAATGATTAGTTTTTTTTAATTGGAATGATGCTTGCGTAGAGGACGAGTCTCCCAATACGGGCACCTATGGCTATTAGCGCTAATTGATAGCATTTTATATATCGGATTAAATATGGACTTTACAGTTTTATTAAATATGCTCAGAGATTCTTGTTTTTGAATTATTAGCCCTGCGAAAGTTTTCGCAAGGATAACGTACAAGCCGTTATATTCCGTGTCAAAAGTTCTTTGCGGAAGGTTAAATACATATATCCAAATTATTTTATACAATAATATGACTTGAAGAAAATAGACTCGATACACATACTATTTTATAACCTTACTACTCTTCTAAAAACAATAAGTGTATTAACTGGGAGAAATGTTTTTGAAAATTCAAAATCATAATTTGTCATTTAACGAAGTACCAAAAACAGCCGAAATTCCTACCTTTATAAAAAAGTCGACAACTTTGTCGTGATGATTATACGCGGCGAAGTGCAAGGGCATATATCCATAATCATTCAACTGACAGTTGATGCCTGCGAATTGCGTCATCAGCTCCTCTACGATCTTGATCCTGCATTTGGAGGCAGCCTCGTACAGGGCAGTCGAGCCGACATTGGACGCAAGGTTTAACCCGCAGCCCTGGCCAACTAAGAATTTGTGTCTTATCTAAGCTATTGTGTCTTTCTCGTCCTCCCCGATGATGGTCTCGTGCTTACAAAGGTAGTGCAGGCCGGTATAGCCTTCATTGTCGCGAGCACAGATGTCAGCGCCGCGCGGTACCAGCACCCGGCAGACATCGAGGAGCAGATTTTTACATGCCTTATGCAGGTAAGTCTGGCCGTGTGCGTTTGCATCGTCGATGCTCAGGCCTTTCTCTAAAAACATCTTCACGATCTCGATGAATTTCGCCTGATCTGATGCTTTGTCAACGAGTCTCTAGCTGATGAGTAGTATAATAAATATATGAATAATGAGTTTCTTTATAAAGATATTATCATTTTCTTATTGCTAATATTTAAGAGATTGCATTGTATACGGTATAAAAAAACTAGACATGGGTTGACTGCACCGGTGTATCACCACTCACCAGTAAATAAACACCTTTTAATTCACAAAATGTTTAATGAAACACTTTATAATTCTTTTTTTTGAAAAACACAAATAAAGATATGTTAAAAAAATTTTATTTTCTGAAGATACCTAACGTTAAAAAATAATTAACGAAAAAGTGTTTGACTTAATTGGGATGTTGCATAAAGAGAAAAATTCAAAACCATTAGGTTCGTCTGAAAGAATGTTGGAAAATATTCGACACGTATTTTTTATCTATTGCAATTGGGCGATTATTCACCAATATACAGTAGGTTGAAGAGTCTTGTGACGTCATGATTTTGTATAAAGAATATAATATCGTGACGTCGCATGATTTTTCAACCTCCCGTATCTTGGTGAATAGTCGTCCAATTGCGATAAAGAAAAAATAATCCTCGTGGATCTGAAATATTTTTTTCATGCAACATCCCTGCAATTATTAGTATACTCGACTATTCTTGTTTGATCGAATGCGCTTCATTTTTTTTAATACTGCAACTTTATTCAAACGAACACATGTTTTCACTAATATTCTAACAAACCGTAGCTTATCACCTTAAGCAAATAAAAGACAGACGAAAAAGGTACTATGTCTTGCTCGGCTTCGGAGAGCTACCGCGTCGTGTTCAGGTTGAAAAAGGTACTACCACGATCTCCGCTTCAAAAGGGTACTACGTCGGCGACTAATTGAAAAGGGATCTACCTCGCGAGCTAAATTTTTCGTTTGGATTTTGAGTGAATGAATATTAAACTGTAAACCATATTATTCAACAAATATCTAAAGCTTCTGATTTCGATAATTGTTAGAATTTTGATATTTTATGTAACATAACATGTAACATTATAACATTATATTTTATGAGTAAGTAAAATTGTAGAAATTAGCGTTGTTGTACAAAACGTAAAACTGCACAGAGACTAGAACTGTTTAGGAGTTATCCTTTTTTGGATCAATTTAAAAAAAAATTTTTTTTGCCGTTACTTAATTTTAGTTTATTAACGTAATATATTATGGAAGTAAAATATTTGATTCCCATGTCTTACTTTTGCTTACATTATGTTGTATTTGATTAATTTATATTTTAATAATATACTGGCACGAAGGAAAAATTTGTATGTAACCTTCTACCGTAGTTCAAAGGGTTGACTAGATTAATTTTTTTTAAATTCAACGATGCATCTATAACAGAGAAATGATTATTGACAAGAAAATCTATAATATTGAATACTTTTTAAAATGTCCGTTATTAATTTGTATACAACAATAATAATTTTCATCTGACTTGAACATACAATATTATGTGAAAAAATATGTTTATAATTTGAAATTCCTTCATTTCTGTTGTCAATGCGAAAATAACCTTGTACAGTTTCACGTTCAGTTAAATGTTAAGTTACTCAAAATAACAAAATTCTAAACATTAACCAAATCAAAAGCTTCAGTTGTTCAATAATAAGGTCTACAATTTAGTATTCACTCTGCAATGCTGCCCATTCAAAATCCAAACAGAAAATTGAGCTCCCATGGTAGAACCTTTTTTCAATCAGTCACCGACGTAGTACCTCCTTTGGCTGTCTCGACGATATAATGCACATGCACACATAATCATATACACATATAAACAAATACACACACATACACATACAGAAATTAAACATGCATAAGCGTACCTCAACAGTGCGTGCCGTGAAGCGGCCCTTGTGGTCCTCGCGCTTCTCGTGGATCTGAGTGCCGTAGGTGGACTCGGTGATGAGGACATCGGGATGAACATTCGGGATCTCGGCGGCCATCCAGGGACCGTTTCGAAACGAAACTAAACGAATAAACCGAATTTAGTTTTGATTCGCTATCGAAAACAAAAGGTAAGTACGCAGGATTTTGTTTTAGTTTCTTAGTAATACAAACGAAATTAAATTGATCTAAAAAACATTAATAAAAAACAAATGAATGTAATTTCGTTTAGTTTCGGTTTTGAACAAATCATAGAATTATCATTTCGTGTCATTACGATTTTTCAAAAGCGAAACGAAAAAAAATCATATATCTGTTTCTTTCCAAAAATTAATTGAAACGAAATTTTTATAAATTCGTTTGAATCTGCTCTGCTATTCATAAACACAGTTTAAGCAATGTTTAATATTTAGGTTACCGGAAATCTAGATATAGTACAAATCGAAAATTAATCTTAAGGTACTATAAAAGCATAGATATATGTTGATGATAAAATAATATAGTAAATGATGAAAGGTTAGTCTATTTGCGCCTTTGAATATAATCTATATACATAAAAGAACTTGTCCTGACTGACTGATTCATCAACGCCCAGCCAAAATCACTGGACCGATCGGCTTGAAAATTTGTGGGTACGTTCCATCCACATAGGTGCTCACTAAGGAACGGTTTTTTAAAATTCCACCCCCGGGGGTGGAAAGGGTTAAGATGTGTTTTTTCTTTCTGTGTACTATGTTCTCCAATCAAAGTAGATTCATACATGTCTCACATACATAGTAAAGTATATAGTACTTATAAAAGACTGCTAGATGGCTACGCTGAGCCTTACCCGTAAGTGAAACAATCGAGTCTAGAGTATATATAAAGGCGATAGACCCTTAAGAAAGTATTAGGAGCCCTAGCCAACCGTGAGTAATATGACTGTGTTCCTGCATTATTTTCGATAGTTTGCGTTGGTTTTTTGAGTATTTTACGATGAGTGTGGAAATATCTTCTATATACATATAAGAACATGACCTAACTGACTGACTGACTGATTCATCAACGCTCAGCCAAAACCACTGGACCGATAATCTTGAAAATTTGTGGATATTTTCCTACTAAATGATAGGGGCTCACTAAGAAAGGGTTTTTCGAAATTTCACCCCTAAGGGGTGAAAAGGGATGACATGTGTTTTTATGTTCTTTTACTGTATTTCTGCAAGAAAATAAGATTTTAAGTTGATTCTTAGGCAAAATATTAGAAATACGATTATGTAACAACCAATTTCTGGGTTTGCCGAAATTCCAGCCCTAAGGGGTGAAAAAGGGTGAAATGTGTTCTAATATTTTTGTACTATATTTCTTTAATTTATTCAACGAAACAAGATTTTATTGAAGACAAAAGATTAAGTTGATTCATGCGCGAATTTTTTGAAAAAGTATAAATTTCTTCAGGTTAATTTTCAACTAAATATAATTAAGAAGCAAAATAAATATTTATAAATCAATCTATATCTATAAAAGAAGATGTCCGATACGCCTACTCACTGGCTCACTCACTCACTCACTTACTCATCAACGTCCAGACCAATCCACTGGATCTATAAAATTGACATTTTTGTGGTATATATCTCTTATGGTGTAGGGGTGAGATACGGACGGATTTTACTCCCATCCACATCTAAGAGGGTGAAAATGAGGTAAACGTGTTTTTACGTTTTTATCGATATCTTCGCAATATCGAAAGTTATGAATTCGATTTTTATCCCCAAAGGTTGCCTATAGAACTACCTAAATATCAATTTATGGATTTATGGTTACCCAAAAAGGGTAAAATCCTTTTTTATCTAAACCATAACACATATATATTTTATTATATTATAAAATTTCAAGTCTCCAAGTCAAATAATAGATATTATTTACTTGTGAGTTCCACGCACTATTAGCACGGGTGAAGCCGTGACGGGGGATGCTAGTAAACAATATATTTGTAAGTAGTTACCGCGGAAGAGAACTCAAAACATTATTTTCATGTGAAACTCGGAAAATATTCATTGAAATGCAGTAATCAGTCCAAAATGTTACAGCGTGATAATATATTATTACCAAACCTTTATTTTCATACTTTCACAGTTAGACTGATTACGACATTTTAATGATTATTTTCTAAGAATCAGGTAAAAATCATGCTTTGTAATGATCATGTCATACTTATAGAAGCATATTAATCAATATTTTTTATGGATGCGAAATATTCTTTCGTTTAATCCAAGGGCGTAGAAACTAATTTTTCTATCACTTATTTTATTTATAGTCAACATACATCTAAATTAACCCTTTAGAGTAATAATTCTCTATTTTTCTAATGTAAAATTAACTTGAAGTACAAGTCAAGAAGTATGAAGTTATGTTATTCAGTTGTGATAACAAATCAATTTTATTATTTTGCGTTTACGAAATATTCAAGAACATACAAAATCTTTGATATTGATATTGAATATTTTCAAAAACCACACTAGATACTGGATCGGCATTATATGCCAAAAGAACCTCGAGTAATTTGTTGCATTATTTAATTTGTATCCCCAAAATATGTAATACGCTCATTTGAAAAGTTTAAATGACAGTTTTAATACTCCATCACTTCTCATCGGATAACTCTCCCCGTGTCTTCATTCTTGAAGCTTTTAGATACGATTAGATTTTAGATAAGCTGGAAGCTTTTATGACATTTAAAGAATTAATAATATCAAACTCCTCTTTTATTCTTTGTTGTTTTTTGGAATTAAGAAAATAAATAATTTACTTTCATTTAAACTCGCGTGATTTACACCCAAGTGAAAAGAGATTAAATAAAATCAAACATTCACACTCATTGAAAATCACCTCTTTCGTGTATTAGTTGCACAACGTACTATTATAACCAACTCGTCTATCTTGTTTACAAATTAAAATGCAGGAACAGATAATACCACTAGAATGAAAATTCAAATGCGTTCCTATCGACAGAATTCTTTTTGCCTGCTTGTGCATGTATGGACGTGCACTTAACTCCAAAGAGTACAAATTGACGTAAAAAAGTAGAAATTGAACAGTTTACTCTTTTATAGAGAATAAAATGTTATTTGTAAAGATTAAAACCGGAACTAAAAACATTATGCGGGACAATATGGTTTAATATAAAAGATAAAATCCAGTAATTAGTAAGTAATGCACGCACGCACGCACATTTGAATAACTTTTTAACTTTCTTCATAAGTTAATTATACATAAATATTATATACAAGTAATATCGCCAATTTTACAAAATTCTGGAAAGCACAATAAAGTATACATCTCTATTAAAAAATTAAATTATTACGTATTAAACTGCCGATTACAAAACCATTGATCTTAAAAAAACAAAATTTTAAATCCATAATAGGAAGGCGATTATTCTACATATTGACGCTCCTTACGAAGACTAGCACATTTCAGATTTCTCAAAAACATCTAGTTCTTTACAGAGGCTTCTTATAAACAATCAGCAGAATTAAAAATTTCTAATAAATACTAAGAGTTTCTTAGATTCTCTGAGAAAATGATAGTTCATGTCCGAAATTCTGAAAATTACTAATCTTAGTAGGAGGTTTCTCACAAAAGATATTAGAGAAGATTTATCTTCTCCGAATTTCTAATTACAAACCTCATACTTCATAAGGGTTTAATGGGTTGGGTTAGACCAGAGAAGTGTTCGGAGAGTATAAATTGGAACATGTGTCCTGAATCGAATATCATTAGTATAGAACCTCTAGAGTATCCGCATCTAGACTCTGAAGAAGTTCAAATTCATGTGTATTGTATCGATGAATATTATTGACAAAATAACTAGTCGAGTATTCATTAATTGATCAGGAAGTATGCAATCTCAGACAGTCTCTGAATTGCCGTTTATTCGCTATCCATTCTGTTTTACCTGGCAGGAGAACAGGAGGACTAGCTTCTTTGGAGGGCATCATAGATGTGGTTTACAAGAGGGAACAGTTATTGAGAGTTCTGCTTGAGTCCATCGAGGACATAGCCAAGGTGAGGGACTCTGAGAGCAATACTGTCTTGCACAAGTACCTCGAGGACGGGAAGAAGAACTTGGAGAATGTACGGATGCTCGTGGCCAAAGGGGCCGGAGTGGACGTAACCAATCAAAGAGGACACACAGCCATACACGTGGCAGCATATTTTGAGGAGTTCGAGGCGCTCCACTTTCTGATATCGCACTCGGACGATGTGACTGTGCGCGATGTAGACGGAGAAAGTGTTTTTAGACCGTATACAATGCAATCTCTTAAATATTAGCAATATGAAAATGATAATATCTTTATAAAGAAACTCATTATTCATATATTTATTATACTACTCATCGGTACGAGACTCGTTGACAAAGCATCAGATCAGGCGAAATTCATCGAGATTGTGAAGATGCTCTTAGAGAAAGGCCTGAGCATCGACGATGCAAACGCACACGGCCAGACTTACCTGCATAAGGCATGTAAAAATCTGCTCCTCGTTGTCTGCCGAGTGCTGGTACAGCGCGGCGCTGACATCTGTGCTCGCGACAATGAAGGCTATACCGGCCTGCACTACCTTTGTAAGCACGAGACCATCATCGGGGAGGACGAGAAAGACACAATAGCTGCAACGGAGAAGGAGTTTGTCAAATTTTTAGTTGGCCAGGGCTGCGGGTTAAATCTTACGTCCAATGTCGGCTTGACTGCTCTGCACGAGGCTGCCTCCAAAGGCAAGATCAACATCGTAGAGGAGCTGATGACGCAATGCGCAAGCATCAACTATCAGTTGAATGATTATGGATACAGGGTGGACCATTTTAATCTCCGCACCTAAATTTCTCCGTTCCTAAGCGTGGCATCGAAAAAAAGTTGAGACAAAAGTTGACAAGGGCAAAGGGGGTCAAACATTGGTGACCTTGAACTTAACTTTGAACTTGATCTTCAAGGTTATTTCAAGGTCAACTTGATTTTTTTAAATGAATACCCCTAATTTTTATCCCGGAATTGAAAAGAGCGGAAAATTATACATCGAAAATGTCTTTGAAAAAATTTTGTTTTGTGACTTTAGAGAGGTCAAAAATCAAGGTCAAACGTCTGAAAAACGATAATATGCTTTTTTTTCAGAGAAAATTTTACATTGAAAATGTCTTTGAGAAAATTTTGTTTTGTGACCTTAGAGAGGTAAAAAGTTTTTTTATTGGCGGATGTGAAGCAGCGAGATTCAGAAGGCCATACAGCCCTATACTGGGCCTGCTTGACGAACAACCAGCCGGGCCTGCAAAAGCTTCTCGAATACGGGGCCTCGGTCAACGTCACGGATCTCGAAGACACACCCCTGAACTTTGCCACCTTCAAAATAGGCGATACCGAGAGCGATGACGATTTGTTGAGGATGGTGCTTCTGCTGCATCTGGCGAAATTGAATGCAGCGGGTGTAACAGTGGGCGAGGCGAATCAGCAACTGCTTTGCAAGTTTGCGAGCCGGTATCTGGCCAAGGAGGTAAGGATCGAGCTGAACATGGATAATAACAGATTATATTATTACTTCTTCGTTATAGAATGTATAACATATATGAATACATTTATTACGTTGCAAAAGAAAAGAAGGGCCATGTTTATATGATGTTTCTACGTGGATTATTTATTTTCGTTTTAATTAATTTTTTTATTTGATCTCAATTTTTTCGCCTGAAAGGTCCAATTAAATTATCCAGTTTTAATCATTTAGTTATTTACTATTATTTTCTTTATTTATTTGATATAGTTTATAGTTATTAATGTAAAATATTAATATAAAAAATTTAAAGTTTAAACAGTCTTGAGAGCATTAAATAATGGTATGCTGTATAGTAGCCTAAAAGCAAAGTTTAACCAAAAATATAACAATCTTAAGTCAATCTCAATTTAGTCATGCCACTAAATTTGCATCCACTTTAACTATATACATACCAGCAATGCATCAGTACATAGGTATTTATTTCAAATCATGATAAAAAATTAATGACATTGCATTCTATGCGATTTCTTATGAAATGTTTTACTTGATATTATTCAGGATCTAGATGCTTTGATTCTGAAAGCCGAGCTCGAGGAATGCGCGGGGTCGCGATAGGCAGTCGCACCTCGTTCTGCGACGTGCTGCGAATGAGCCCCAATAGGCTCTCCGTCTACGAGAATAACCCGATCTTCCAGGAAATCGTGGCCTCGGAGGATTTGGAGACGAGATTTCCCCAGTACGGCAAGCTGATCAGGGCGTGTGTGCGCGTCCGCAAGGCGCGGGCTGAACTGCTCGGGCTGACGACCGAGAGCTTCAGCAAATTGACAGGACCTCTCCTGCCCGAGTCCTGCAGCTACAAGATCTTCGATTTGATGGACAACGAGTGGCTGAGGAGTTTGATCAAGGCTGGAGGCGACGACGCCAGGAAGCGACGAATGAGCTCTTGCAAGTAGGACGAAGTCTGCACCAGACCGGTAATATTAAGTCTATTATTAATATTCATGTAAATTAGTATGAAAATAGATAAATAAATTTACCAATTTGTCATGCATTTCAGTCACTATCTTCAATTCCTAATAACGAAGGAACAGAAAAATGTTTTTATAATAAACGAAGCTTAAATTTAAACATTTCTTGCCTACTTTTATTATCGTTCAGATCCTTATTTTGACATAAAAACGTGTAGAGTTCTGGTAAGGAGTAAAGCTATCATTTTAAACTAAAATAATGCATGTTTGACGTACGATAGAGTAATTCGACGAAACTACTGGTACTAGTCATCATTTTCGGGTATCACAAACCAGTTCACAAAGCCTGGTCTAAAACGGTTTCCCGGAGTTTGTGTACTCTCCTTGTGAGTTAATATCATCATTATACTCTTTAATACTAGAATAGTGGGTAGTGGAGTCAAGTTAGACCGTAAACGTGTCATATTTGTAAATAATTCATATCTAAATGAATGTGGATGAAAACTATAGAAAAAAATCATAGAAAAAGTTTATTTATAGGAATGGGCGCTAATATTTAATTGTTTAAGAAACTATTGTTTATTGCAAAATTAAATAACAATATCCATAAAAAAATGTTTAAGATTAATCAACTTTAAGGTTTTTGTCCCATGGCCTATACAAAATCGGAATGGTAAAGCCGGAATTGCAAGGCCGGAATAACGTTGACCAATCAGAAGACAGAATGAAGAGAACCAATAGCCACCGGTCGCTCATTTTAAATTTGTTCAAGTTGTTATGTAAATATAAATACGGATACATAAAACATCTCAATATAGTATCTCTGCTTGTAATATTTATCACAATTTAAAGGGAACATACAATCAAACCTTTTAAAGTGAATATTAGTTGTGAGAACTTTGATGCTTAATGCCATTGAATTCTGGTTCCGATTTTAAACCCCTACTGTCTCATGAAACATCTTTTCCGGAAATAAGCGTTATCCTAACCTAACTTTCGATCACTAATAATCCAAATTTAATTAAACTCAAGTGAATTTAGCATACGATTGCATGAGTAAGTTAATTACTATGAAATATATTTTCATATAAAAACTGCTTCTTACAAAAAAATTTTACGCAAAAGTACTTTGGTGTAAATCAGTCTGACATTTTACCAAAGAAATATGCTCCATGGGACATACGGGGGTTAGAATCGGAATCGAAACGGTCGATTTTCTAGAAAGGCTGTGATTGGTCTGCCATTTCGGCTTTGATATTTAGGCTTTGTTATTCCGGTTTTGTGTAGGCCATGGGACAGCAGCATCAGTCACGCTTGTATGATGTAGAAAGCCTCGGAAGTATACGTACGTCCATACGCACACATGTTAGAGGATCCTCAGCTAATAATATGGTTTATATATAGTAGATAAATGCAGATGAAATATTTTAAGAGAGGGAGGATGGATAATAAATGTACAGTGAAAGGCCGAAAGGTGTTAACATTTTTTTTCAGAAATTATACCATAAAAAATAATTGTAACAGAAAGTTTTGTACAGAGGTGTAAGTGGTATTCCGTTAATATAGTGTAGATGACCAGAGGTTTTGAAATTTTCATATTCACTTTGGGTGTTCATACTGGGGTACTCTTCCCCATGCCAACTCAGATTTCTATGTTTTCTTTTTGGAAACCAAGCAACTGACGTACATTTTTCATGAAAAAATAGTATTATATTGTGCACGTAGGGTGTAAAGTAGCCTTTTTTGCCCGCGTGTGATTTGTAGTATGAATCGAGACGAGCATGTTCGAGCCAAAGGCTAGTGTGTATTGCGAGTCAAAGACGAGTACTGCAATCACACAACGGGCAAAATAGTATATTGTGTACTGAGGGCGAGAAATAGGCTTTTACCGCCCGCGTGAGTTTACTGTATGAGTCGGAGGCGAGCAAGCACGAGCCGAAGGCGAGTAACTTAAAATTATCCTATTTTATCCATTCAAATTTCATTTTTACTGTTAATAAATGCCGTTTTATTGCATGGTTAAAAAATACAGTGATTGTTTATTTTTAAAAAGTTAGTTTTGTCATAGCATAAAAGTTGACCGTAATAAAATTGTAATAAAATGGATTAACTCGGAGTCCAGATACCTGACCGAGCGCTCAGTGTACAACGAAGTACAGCGGCCACCTCGGAATAATAAAAATTTTTTAACAAAAAAGTGCTTCCCTCATTTGTAATAAATGTTAAAAAGAGTCGAATTACCTACGAAAGAAAAAATTTCGTTCAACATGTTACCTAGAATCGTGTGAGGAACAAACTTCCTTTTTAACACACCCAGCCATAAAGTACGTACTTTATCCCCGCCGAGTCGGGAATAAAGCACTACATTAAATCCCTACCCCCACTCTGGTCCCCGCCGCTACGCGCATGTGCACAAACAGCGCGTGGCGCGGCGGGGACTAGAGTGAGGTTAGGGAGTTAATATGTAGCACTATTTTCCCTTTTCGGCGGTGAACGAGTACGAACTTTCTGGTAGATATGTTAAAAAATTGTATATTGCACGCGTGAATAAAGTGAGCCAACGATTGCCAGCGTGTATGACGCCCTTGCTGCGCTCGGGCGTCAAACCACACGCAGCCATTTACTGGCTCACTTTATTCCCTAGGTGCATAATATACTATTAATAAATATGGTTTTCAAAATAGTGATATATGGTGACGTGTGGGATCAAGATTTTGAGGGTTTACAACGGAAAAATTAAAGATATTATTAAACATAAAAAGTTTTCTGGACTCATAAAAAATTATTTTTTTGGGTTTAACCCAGGCCTGTCCCCTTAATAACTTTGTCACATTTGTATTGCTTCACTATATAATATTACATATAAAACCTCTGCAATCCATTTTTTTAGTACAATTGATAGTTATAATGTGTTTTAAAATGCATCTGTTGTGTATGTTTATTTAGGAAAGAGGAATCGTTAAAACTGCTTTGCTGCGGCCATGTCACTAAATCCCAATATTAAATAAAAAAAAAATTTTTTCCTTACTAATATTTTGCAAACAAAGTTCTATTTCTGTATAAATACCCAAATCATCAAAAAATGAGTTGACAAAAAGTGTTTATTGCTTTTGCCACCCCATTAGCCAGATGCATTGCAAATTGTTAGCAATTTGACATACATGTTTTGCTATCGATTTCCGTAAGTTTGACGTAAAACTGCGTCCGTATATGCTGGAAATTTTGTATCAAGTATTGAAGTAAATTATGAGGGCAAAGTGAAGGCAAAATTACAGCAACTATTGCTCATGACGTGCAGGCGTATCATAGGCATACATTGACATCATATTGTCGTCACATTTCTTGATTTTTGTGTTACACAAATTTCCATCAATATGCTGTTATTAATTTCTTCCCTTTCTCTCTTGCACTGCCGCATATACGAGTAATTTTATTTAATATTACGTCAATAATATTGAAAATAAAATAATATAATATATTAATAATATTGAAAAC
Source organism: Gastracanthus pulcherrimus (assembly GCA_949152435.1). Taxonomy (NCBI): domain Eukaryota; kingdom Metazoa; phylum Arthropoda; class Insecta; order Hymenoptera; family Pteromalidae; genus Gastracanthus; species Gastracanthus pulcherrimus. Next base: position 26,113,098 of record OX424575.1, on the reverse strand, counting down.
AAGTTGAAAACAAATTGATGTACAAAACTTCTGCGTCCGTATATGGTAGCAATTTGGTGGCAAGCATGTGCAGTCAATTTTACTGCATATTGACATCAATCCTTGATATTCGTCATTTCTTGAGCATAAGTTGGAAGCAAATTGCTAGCAAACATTGCACAGCAACTATTGCCGCGATTTTGTCGCGGCAAGCCTGGTTAATGGGGCAGTTAAAAGAGCAACTTAATGCTCGTTCAAATTTTGATTACATCTAACCCTCTCAATCTTCATATATGACGACAATAATCAAGGATGTTATAAAACATCTTACGTGTGTACATAATAAGTACACACACTTTTTTCTTCTAATTTTTCGAGTTTTGTTGGCATCTACACGGCCAAAAATTACTTTTTCCCCAATAACGGGATCAGAACTGGCCCACTTCTACTTGATGAGACTCTATTTGGGCAACTAAAATTCAAAATGTAAATATCCATCTCATGCTAATAGGAATGAATCGGTGATTTTCGAAAATTGACTTAAGTAACTAAAATTCAAAGTGTAAATGTCAAACCAACGACATTCAAAAATATATCGAGTCCAACTAACATATCAAGCCAACTCTATTCTCAAAATTCTCCAATTTGCTCCCACTTGAAATTAGCTTCACATTCACATTTTGAATCTCAGTCGGTCCACTCAATTTCCAAAATACTATAAATTATACGATTACTGAGTATTATTCTTAGCTAATCGAAAAAACTCCCCCCAAGAAAGTCTCTTAAAAGTCCAATTCTCAAAAGTGCATGTGAACTCTCCTTGTGCGATGACGACGAACAATATCACCTGCTTCCATTGCTCTGCGAGCGAAAGTGCAGGGGAAGTGGTCGCGGGGGCGCGTGCCGGCCACACACGCTTTGTGCACGCGTATATAATACACGACGTAACCGGTAACCTGATACTCCCACGGCCGCTTCAACTTTTAACGACATTTCGCGGACCGCGCATCTGCGCACGCGTTCTGACTAAAATCGCATTACACACACATTTAGCTATACTTATAAGAGTAAATGGTTTCTGTGATAAACTTTCAATGCTCATAATTTCAATAAGAGTTATTAAAAATACATTAAAATATGACTACTTCAATTTTAACTCACTTAAAAAATTTAACGTTAAAGTGCTACGCTTAATTCATAGTACATGACAAAAGGACTTAAATAACCGTCGAAAAAAAATATTGTTCATAGTGTCACCTACAATCGTGCACGTCACAAAGTTCCTTCAATAAATATGGAATTGACAATATAGTGATTTATTGTAATATGTGGGATCAAGATTTTCAGATACAATAGTGAAATGAAAGATATGACGAAGTATTATCAATGATCAAAAATCAATGGTCAAGAATGGTCAAAAATTTGTTAGAAATGTAGCTTTTGAATATAAAATGTTTTATGCTCTCATAAACAATTTTTTTTCGCTGAACCCAACCGTTTCAATAATGTTTACATAAAAATGATTAGGTTATGATGATGATTTCATGACAGACTATGTGGATAAAGAGGTATACGAATGAAACGGTCCCAACTGAAAATGTCAGGTGATTACCAACTAGAAATCAAGTTATAAATTGCCTGAAAATCTCACTTGATTCATTATTAGAACTATTTTTAATAAAAAGAAAGTATTGCATATTAATCTATCAGCTCATTCAGAATTCGGGAATGGAAAAGATAGGCATTTATATAATTTCTAACTCGTTCATATCCATTTACTCTAAATTATTAATCTTACATTTGAAATACACAAAAAAACAACAAATATCTAAAACCGACAAACCGAAAAATATTTAAAAACCCGCGTTAAACAACAAAACAAATTAATCTTGCGAAAGTCTGATCAAAATCTGGACACATAAATCTGGCGAAAGTCTGGCAGAAGTCTCGCATATACAGGTTTACCAGACATTCACTTTTTACTATCTCAAAATAGCAAAAGAGCACAGACTATATGCCAGATTTTTATGAAAACTTAAGAAACTCTGGGAGAAACATCGTATGTCAGCTTTTCTAATGATTTTCATGCTTTTCATTCCGGGTGTAATAAGAAAAATCTGGTGACCGCAGTTGAATTATGGATGCGTTTGTTGCACCTGAAAATCACACCTTGGTTGTATATACGTGAATAAAGAGAATAAAACTATAGTAATATAGTCAACCAATTTGGCGGACAATAGCTCGTATTTATACAATATAGTTGGGCCTACGATCGCCATAACTATAGTCACCTATATATATAGTAAATGGGGAATTGTTTCCTCCGTACTTACGTCGCAAAAAATGAATGAAATCCAAAATCCGAGAGGTGCAATCGCTTCCTTTTTACCTCTTCTATGGAATGATGAATTATCTGGTTTGGTAATAATTCGTAGCTTCTACGATGCGCAAGAAGGAAAATAAATTTCGAAGCGGCGAAAATTTTGCAGGTTTCGGTCTTTGAAAACAAAGCTATTTTATTTAGTAACAAATTCATAGAGCTTCAGTCGCTTTGAGCAAGAAGATTGATGGCCAACGAATGCCGAAGAAATAAATACTTTTTACTATGATAATTGTAGTTTTATTTTAGAATTTAGATTTAGGCTAATGTTTATAGCTACTAGTAGACTATTATTTATCAATTTTTTGGTAAAAATATGCCTTTATAAGTGGAGAAAAAGTCCTAAACTTTTCCTCATTGGGATCTGACATGGGGGCGTGGCCACTATACATAGAGGAGGGTTGGGCCACAGTGGCACCCTAACTTTTAACAAGGATTATATAAAAATGATAGACACTGAGAACATTTGAACAGCACAAAAAGTTAGAAAATTATATCAGAATCGAAAGCGACAGTTGAATATGTGTTTTCTGTGACACATTAATTTATATAATTCGAAAAGTAAAGTCAGTCAAAACTGCTCTACGTGCTCCACTAGGGGGCAACTGTGGCACCCCGGTGGGGCACGTAGAGCACGGCTTTTCATGAGGTATTTTCACATTTATAATTTTACGTAAATAATCAAATGAAAAATTAATAAAATCAGAAGTACTGTGCATATATTTGATTGTATGATATGATTTGCAATGAAAAATAGCGAAATTCGATCTTACAGCGTTATAAACTTTTAAAGGTTAGGAGGCAAACAGCTGACGCGCCGCGCAACAGATTTCGTGTGCTATTCGTGCCCAACCTAGGTGCCCGTCATGCCCCATTTTCAATGCTTTTTCCGACTGTTAATACACAATTACTGAGCACTGCAAGATAAAATATCAAGCAAGGCCTGAAAGTTGGAAGTATAAACTATCAAGTAGATAGTACTTTGTTTCAAATAGATCCATTCTTTTTCACGTTCTACCAGCCAAATGAAAAATTAAACCAACCTATTATTTCGGCTTTGAATTTCAAGCTCATTTAATTAATTGGTTGGACTTTCGTTTTTCTATATTATGATCAGAGACAAAAACTAGAAGTATTTTTCTTTAGATTTTCACAATTATTTGCTTAAAAATATCTATTAATCGTTTTAATATCGAGGTGCCAAACCAACCCGCCTGCCACACCATGCCCCACCCTTCCCTAGTATACATAATTTCAGGCTTGGCTGCGCCATGTTCACGTCTCAACCAATCACGTTTGAGAATTTCCGGGCCTCATCTGGTTTAGCTCTAATCCGCCAGAGGGCGAGAGCTCGGTGTCAAATCCCAATAACCTGGAAACGAAAGTTGTCATATGCACCTACCTATTGGAAGAAAAAAAAAAGTAACCGCACGCGCGCTTTCCCCCGATCCTCGTGATTTTTTCAAAGTCCGCGACCTGCCAGAATTCGCCGCCTCGAAATTTATTTTTCTTATGGCACATCGTAGAAGCTACGGATTACTATAAAACAAGATCATTCCATAGAAGAGGTAAAAAGGAAACGATCGCACCTCTAGAACTTTGATTTCATTAATTTTTCGCGATGTAAGTACGGAGGAAACTTTTCCATATTTACTATATATATTAGTTGACTATAGCGATCGTTGGCCCTATAAATGGAGAACTTATATAGTTTTTCGTTAAAAAAATAATATCGATGAAGCGTACTGCGATTGGTAAAAATAATGATAGCATAAGCTTTACAGCTGTGTGCTCACAGACCTCTAGTTTAAAAGAAAATCCTTACGAAATAAATGGTAAGGTATCGATAAGAAGCAATATTGTTATTTGTTCTTGTTCACGTAAAGCCGGTTTAGGCGAAAAATGCAATCACAGCATAGATGCTCTTTTGTATATCTACAAGTAAGTTTCTAACCTATATTTCATGTTATGCATTCTGCTTGTTTACAATGCGTTCGTTTGACCTCAGGGAGTCTTTTTTTTTATAATAATCACTATTGGAGTTATTTTTATGTGGTGCAAACTCTCCGACCTCCATAATAATTATTTTATTATTAAAAATCACAAATTATACGCAAATCGTTATGCTAATCAATGCAACGTCCAGGTACCCACTAGTATCATTGTTCCCTTAGACCAGTACACTACATAGTCTAAGTCAGATCTCAATACATGTAAAGGTCGACTATTCTTATTTCGTGCTTCTAAAAATACCCTTAGGCTTTATTTAAAAAAAAAATAAAGCTTATTGCATTTTTCAACGAGTATTGAAACGAACTTAAATTAAAATTACCACAATCAATAAGTTATTTTCATGGTCAAAGGGTCAAAAAATTCTTTTACATTGAAATGCATTGAAAATCTTAAATTAAAATCACTCCCCTGGAACGTATATATGTCTGCACCTTGTTATTTTGACCATAAAAATAACTTTTATTGATTTTTGTAATTTAATTTTCGGCTTGTCGGGTGACAGAGTTTAATGAATTATAAAAATAAGAAATAAATATTCACCTCTAAAAAATTTAACCATTTTACATTTTTATATAAAAATAATAACATTTTCTTAAAGTATAGAATCGATTCGGTACAAGCAAAAACTTGAGATTTTGCTGCTTATAATATCAATTTTGTAAGAAAAAATAATAAGCGAAATCACAGATTACGAGAGACCCCTATACCTAATAAATTTGTAAAACCTAATATTTAAAACAAAATTGAACCCAAAAACTGTTATTTTCCAATTTAAATAAATTATCTATATGCAATGCATGATGAAAATACAAGTTAATAAAGGGAAAATAAGATACACAAATAACATTTTAATTAATTAAATTTTTTATATTAATATTTTATCAGATATCAAAAAGTGTAATTAGCATTTAGTTAAAAAATAATATATAACAATAAATTTTATTCTATTTTACAGGACTAATTCTTAATTTACTCACATTGTTCAAACTAGATTTGTTTGAATATCAACATCTGAATGATTTTGACCACAGTCTAAAATTGTAATCAATTGAAAATCAAATGTGATTTGGTAAAATTCAACAGAGTATTATAACAAAGAATTCTACTGTATATCACATTTTCCATGAAGTATATTACAGATTGTTAACCAACTCATTATTGGCATGCATGTCACTTAAGCCGTTGCATCTTTGAATATTGCTCCAATGACGGGACCTTGTTCGTGTATGACGCATTGTCTGGGAAATATATTTTATATTATTTATGGTATAACATTAAAATGCTCTTCTGATAATTTTTATTAGAAAATTAATTTTTAAACAAGCAAAAAATGTCTCTTTAAATCATTTATAGCTTTTTAATATTACTGAGAAATCAGAACTCCTAGTTAATATTCAATACAAAAATTCATATCTTTGTAAATACTAAATCATTTTGGCATCTCAGTAGAGGAAAAATGATTGAAGTTAAATTCTTATTACAATATTACTTGTTACTTTTTGATATTCTTGATACTTCGTTGAATACTTTTACAAAATTATGAAAGGCATATGGAATTATGTCTTACAAGGAGAGTATTAATACTTGCAGGAAATGGATTTTGATAAAGTTTTGGGAACTGTCTTCTAGTACTCAGTTGCAGTAAAATATATCAATTACAAAAGTGTTAACTACAACATCCACATGAGTGTACTTTAAAATTAAGCTTAAAACCTGAACTTTTATCTTACATGCCTTAGAACCTGAGATACAACTAAAATCATTAATATTTTTCATATTCGCAATATTAAAAATATGTTATATAAAATATCCTATGGATTGTTTTCAGGTACCAGAAAATACCTCTCAGAGCTGTATAAAAATTTATGGTATAAATTTTTCTTGCAGGTATAACAATCTCGTTGTTATTTAGTTTATTTAGAAATACTTTTTTTATACTTAAATTAACTAGAAGAGCCAGATTTTATGCTGCACAGAAAATTAAACAAAAATAATTACCTTGTTTCACTTTGAAGAGAAATTATTGGAGCTTTGGAGCCTGGTTCTATTTTCGTTACTAACTCAGCCATTGCTGCAATAACCCCAGCACTGTCACTTGATACATTTCCCTTTACTGCAATTGATTTATTAAAATGAGATATTAACATAAACCTACAGTAAAAAACCTTAAAAATGTGTGCTACATTTCATTGGTTATGAAAATAGTTACCTCCTAAACAAAGCCCAGACTTATCTGTTAAAATGCAACCAACAACGCCTTCTCTACTATTCCTAAAAAATAAATTATCGAAAATATGTAAAGTAGTATACAAAACTAAAATAGTAAACATAACCTCCGAAACGTTATACTTACACGTCATCCATTCTTTTTTCGAAACTTTGCTCCATTTTTGTTGTATATTGCAAGTTTGTTAAAAAATATATACTCTGCAGCTTATTACAGTATAATTATAAAATTCCTTACAAAATTTTTCAACTTCGTAACAGCCTGATATACTATTATACTGTGATATACTTGACTGAATTGGAAACAAACAATTACCCTTTTCTGTTCTGTGCAAACATGACTGGATACAATACATATATGTCTACTGCAGTCTTTAGATACGAGATGGCAGCATATGATACAGTCTGTATCACGTACATATCTATGTAAATATGGCAATGTAATATACAATTTAAAGCCAATAAAGAATTAACTAAACTATACTAAACACATACATATATGTTCAGACTGACATGAGTAAGTGTAGTGAATCGGCTACACGATTGAACATGTATTTTGGAATTGTAAATGTTATAATTCAGAAAGAGATAATATGTTAAAAGAAATTAGAAAAGAAAACAAATACGGACCATTTTCTGTGATAAATCTCTTAACTCTAAACAATGTTAATATTAATATTCCAATGGTATTATTGGAGATTTTATTAATGAGATAGACTGTAAGATTTAATTATTTTGTATTTCGCACCAAAGTAGATTACGTACGTACATACACATGTACGTAAGTCTGTATTATACTTATACTATGTAAATATGGAAAATTTAATATACAATTTAAAGCCAATAAAGAAACTAAACAAACTAACACATATATATAAAATAAATAAATACAATTAAATTATGTTTTTCCATTACCATTAAATACAGTTTTTAATATTTAAATATTTGGTAGGTACTATATAACAAATTTGAATAAATATTAGAAATAAGTATGTTTTTATTAAATATTAAGTTTTATAATCAGTTTTATACAATGTACATAAAATACTTACAAAAATCATAACAAAAATTAAAAATTATACGAGCTAATATTGTAAGTTATTTTAGAAAATATTATTTAGAATACTTTGTATTCAAGTAAATTTTGATTGTAAGACAAAAATTCCAGTCAATTTAAAATAATTTCGTTATATATACTTATATGTTAGCATAAATTATTAATTACATGTAAATGAACACATGATAGGATCACTGTTTTTAACAATCTTGTACAATAGTCTTTTATTTTATTTTGTAACAATTTTAACTTGATTTAATAATGAAAAGTAGTGATTTTTCAAATTCCAAGTATTTGCGTTTCATTTTCATTGACTAAATTATTATCAAATATTTGAAGAGATTCAAAATCTTTAGAATCACTTGGTTTTAACGCTACTGGAAATATCTTCTCTGTGGTTTCTTGTTTAATTACATTTGATACATTTTTATCTAAATTTCTTTTTGTTACTGTGCTTAAAACTTTCTTATGTTGCCTAACAGTGTCTAATTTGATTGTAATATTTCGTACTATACGAGAGCTCTGTTGTCCAGCAGATTTTTTTACAATTATTACAGGAACTGAACCAGTTACAATCGGTGTATGTTGTATTGAAATAGTTTTTGGTTTTAAATCTTCGGGCACTTGTTGAATTACATTTGATTTTGATTGAGAATTAGTTTTTAGTTTAATTGGTTTTAAATGCTTCTGAATTACTACTGATTTTGATTGAAAATCAGACAGTTTTGGTTTAATTGATTTAAAAGATATTGGTTGCAATCTTGTATTCGATGTTAAGTTTATAGGTTTTTTTCCAATATCATTAATGGATGTCTTTGGAACTAATATAAATGTTGGTTGAATTTTACCTATCAACTTCTGACGCTTATTTACATGAAGTGTTTGTTTTACTATGGATTTAGTATTTATACAATCTAAGAATGCTTCAACTTTCTCTTCTTTTATATCCAATACTTCTGATTTCACGTTATTAACAGTAAAGTCAGAGGGTTTGCTAGTGCATAGTGTTTCTTTCACTATATGTTTTTTTGGAAAAATCAAAGGACATTTTAAATTGACTACTAAATTACCAGTAGAAGATGCCTTCACTTCTTTGAAATTAGTGACTAAATGTTTTATTTTCTGTGGGACTGGATATAATGGTAATTCTGAGTCCAGAGAAATAACACGATCGTTATTGCCAACAACATTCTCTATCTTGAAATCGTATCCCATATTTATTCTACCTTCATTCACTTCATCACTCGTCACATCTAGTACAACTTTATTAACTTTTTTCTTTGAAGGTGATGATGTTCGTATTCTAGATTTTCTATCGTAACCTTTATAACGTCGTCCCATTGTGTATTCTAAATCAATTTATCTAAAACAGAAATAACAGTAAGTACGTACATAATGTTGTCAGTTAATGATTATTTAAAAAATTTAAAAACATTTACTTGGTTTTTAAACTATCATCATTGAATGTTTACTTTTTCCATTGTTATACTGATTAAAAACCAATATTTTTTTATATCGAACATAACCTTATATTCATACTTTATTACGGCAACATAGAAGTAAATATGTAATTATATGAATTATAAAAAGTTCGTTTATATTATCGTTATAATAATACAAAAAATACCTTAGTATCAACATATAAAAATTAGATAACACTTTTTTGTGTAAGTTGTTAGTGATATTGGGTTGCGACATTCACGATTCACCACCTTGTATCACCTCGATCTCGAAAGCTAATAATGTATCGTTTGAATCGAATCTCGAATCATGTAAAACGATATAATCGATAACGTATTACTCGAATGACATCTCGCTTTATTTCTGAAAGTATCGATTACGTCGATTGTATCGAACAAACGTTGCGCCAAAAATTTGAACAGTGATGAACATATACAGAACATTTTTATTATGAAAATTCAGTTTATTAAAAAATATAAATTAACTGAGATAAAAAAGCGTTACATTATTTTTCATCAATAGACGATAGTGTTTCATTATTATTTATTGCTAATGTATTTTCCTCTTCGTTTAATGCAAACAGAGTTGACAGATAGAAAATCACAGTGCTAAAATCAATAGAAATATTTGAGGAAATAAATGATATAATTTCATATTTGTAGCTTCGAGGCATAATTCGCCTCGAACGGTAGTGCCAGTGCCGCTTCAGAATCGGAATTGAGTTAATGTGGGCAACAGCTGAAGAATACATGGGTTAACATAGAAAGTTATAAGCTTTTAAATAATTTTAACTTTATTGGGAACCAAATTGGTATAGATTAGATCGCATTGTGTAGGCGAAAAAGGTTTTTAGGCTAAGCTAATTTCTTATTGTCAAATCATTGTGCCAAATTCAATTAAAACAGAAAGTTTAACTTGTTGATCGTCGTTGATAATCGTCTACTCTATATATATATATATATATATATATATATATATATGTGTGTGTGTGCGTGTGTATACTGCAGACAGCAGACGACTGAGAACAATGAGTTAAAATTACTGTTCTAATCGAATATTGCACAATGATTGCATAATAAAAAATTATCTTAGCCTGAAAAACTTATTCGTCTTTATGATATGGCCCAACCTACACCAATTTGGTTTACAGTAATATTAATAGTACATTATGCATCAAGGGAGTAAAGTGGGCAATGTACGCACTGTGTGACGTTGCCGACCGAGCGAAGCGAGGTCGGCATTTCACACAGTGCATGCTTGCCTACTGTACTCCAGAGGTGCGTATACTACTTTTCACCACACCCCCGTAAAGAAATGACTGTACGCATCTCAGCAGGCCGTACAGTACCCCATGCTCTGCCTAGAAGTAAAGTGACTTGTGTACGCGCGACGCGCTGTTTTACCGCTCGAGACGCAGTCGAGAGCGGAAAAAGGCGCATCGCGCATGTGCAAGTCACTTTATTCCCTAGGCAGTCCATGCGGTACTGTACGGCCTGCTGAGAGGGCGTACAGTCAGCACTTTACGCGCAGTGTGGTGAAAAATTAATTAAAAACTTACATCTTTCTACGTTTGTCCATATGTGTTTTTCTGCTGCTACTTATTAGCTCAGTTCCAATTCCGCCACAAGCGTCGCTGGCGCTACCTTAAACAAAGCGAATAACTTATATCGAGTCCGTTTTAAAAAAAAATTGAATTGTTAGTGAATTTTATATCTTATATACAGTATACTTTCAAAATCAAAATTTGCAATGTTCACCCAACGGTAAAACCATTTTTCTGAACGTGCCCCTAAATAACAACTTTTTCATAGGCGTAAGAAACAAAATCGCATCTGAAGTCAACTTTTTGTTGACTTTTTGGTGACTTGAGATTCTTACGTCTATGAAAAAGTTGTTATTTAGGGGAACATTCTGAAAATGGTTTTTGACACTCCGTGCGATAAGTGCCACGTTTACGTATGCTTGCGTTAGTAAAAAATAATGTTCGATCATCAATGCACTAATATCGAAAAGTACTATTACCGTTAGGTGATCATTCGTTTATGTTCATTTATTCTCTTCATATTTTCATAATCTATGCTTTTATTTTGCATAGGAAAATTTGAAAATTTAAACCTGAATATCTCTACACTTTAAAATTAGACTTATGCACATAGTTTTGCCTTTTCACCACAGATAGGTGTGTAATATACTGCAAATTAATAAATTTTGACATACCTATATGGGGCAAAAGTTGATGTAAGAACAGCATAAATCACGAAAATTATATTAATATTATCATTAATATTTTTATACATGATCACGATTACTGCTAAAATCCCAATCCAAAAAATTATATTTTCTTTAACGTGCGGCTTTCTGCGATGCTGTTTGCTTAATTGTGCTGCAATAACCATTAGAAAAAGCTGAAAAAATTATATATTTTGAAAAGAATTCGTAATATCTATGATACTTTTTTTGTACATCTATAAAAATAAATAGATTTGAAAACGGAAAAAATTAAGTTGAATACCAAAACTCCATCTTCGCATAATTTTACGATATTTATTATAATTACGGTCAAAGTAAACAGAAAAAATTGTCATTATACTTACGCTTATGCTGAGCTCATAATCTTTTATATACATCAAGAACATCATTATAGCCGATGAACATTCTCTAAGTTGAGAGCACTTTTTTGGCCGAAACTGCCGTCGTACGTATGCAAGAACAACCATGATAACGACCTGAAATGCAAGCATAATTTTTAAACATTTCTATTTATCGTCAAATAATCTATTTTTAAAAGATCTGCGCTAGCAAGTGGTTACATATATACTTTACTATTGTATGTTTGGCAGATTATATTAGTATTATATTTTGCACGCTCCTTACGAAGATCGAGTAGCATATTTTCTTTTTAACACAACTTGTAGTTTTTCATACAACAAAAAACGATTGTAAGGGAATTCGAAAGTGAATTAAAAATTCAAATTTCCGACCTTGATTTTACCGTTCGAGAAATGAATAATTATTTGTAATTATAAAAATACATACTAATATTAAAATATATTTATATACAAAACCCAAGCTTGCTTGCCCTACGAAGTTGCAAACCTCAAAAACAATGGCACCTTAAAAAATTATTGTAATGAAAATTTGTCAACGTTTTATTCCACAATTTTTTAGGATGCCGTTATTATTAAGATATGAAACTTCGTAAATAGGTCTGTTAATACTCAACAAAAGGCAAGCGAATTTGGTTTTGTCTAAATATAAGTATTTTTATAATTATAAATAATTATCACTTCTCGGTCGGTAAAAATCAAGGCGGGAAATTTGAATTTTTAATTAATTATTTTTCGGATTTCCTTAAAAAACAATAAAATTAATAAATAATAAAATATAAAAAACTAAACAATGCAGTATTTTTTAAGTATAACATTAAATAAATTTGTCTTTTTCCTTAATATAAATATAACGTGCTATTATTTATTGCGGAGAAGTATATTTATTTTCGTACAGCAGATGCGTTATACCAGCACGATTTACAGCTTCAAAAATCGCCACCAGGGGTCATACAGTCACTGCATATGTATTACAGTAAATACTTTGCGATTCCCAACTTTTCTCATTTTTAGTTCATTATGGTTTATTATTGTTCTCAGATATCTGCAAACATTTTATAGTATCCGAAAAAACAAATTGTACACTCACATGAGATACGATTAATTCTTTGACTTTACTTAGAACGAAACAATCCATTAAAGTTCCAAGAGCCAGAGTATCAATTGTATAATCGTTCCAATAATACTTGTCAAATATTGAAATCCGATGGTATTTGTTGTGTTTTCTGCCCGAAATAGGACCGAAAAAAGTACCGTATAAATCCCAAAAGAAATTATCGTCCGTCATTCTGGAAAAGTCAAGCAATGAACTGCACTATAAGATAACTACACTATATATGCGACCGTCGCACTCGCAACGACTGTTCCGACAGTCGACACTATACTGTAAAAGCTTGCAGTACCAGTTCACACAACGGCTCAACTGGATATTTATATATTCCTAATATACTCTTACTCTACGATTACGGAAGGTCATAACGTGAGGTGTAGAGAAGATAGAAAAAGACAGATAAGGGCGGTAATCTTTGACGTGTGTACAATGCCCACCAGGGCCGTATTTATGAAAAGTGAGGCCCTGATGGGCCAGATTGGTTGCAGGCCCCTGTAAAGGCAGCGATTTTTTTTCATATTTTGAGTATTCATATTAGAATACAATAATTTTTTAATACGAAAATAAAAAAAATTGTTCGCTATAAAACCAATTGTATATCTTACTTTTAAGACCCTTAATTATAATTTAAAACAATACAAATAAAATCGATTCCAAAAAAGTTTCGAAGTGGCCTATAATGCCTTTTCTACATCTAGTGAGGCAATTCATTATTAAATAGTTTTTGTGAAATAAATTGTGTAATAAACAGGATAGTTTGTACTTTTATATAAAAGATTTTAATATTCTGCCGTTAAAACGTTAGTTTTGTTTAGGCTACAACGTTTAGGCTTAGGTCTTATGGATTTATTATTCAAACTTTTTTATTTCAAATTGCGAGGCAAATTGCTTAGCTTGGATTAATTGGATTTGAGCTATAGGGCTTAGCCATTAATGTTTACTGTTTTATTATCTTAATTTTCTTATTGCCTCATCTTAGGGCTACAGTTAAGTTTAACTTTTAGTATTTATTATTTTATTAATTAAACCTCTTTTTATTTAGAAAGGCTCAGCTTTAGTTCGTTAGGTTTAGGGTTTAAGGTTTTATTATTTAAACATCATTTTACTGCAAATTGCATAGCTGCGTATAGTTGGGCTAAGGATTAACAATTTACGTTCAGACACTTGTATTCACTCCCTGAAATCAGAAATATATTTTTTTATCCTTTCAAAATAGTTAATATAATAATAGTTAATATATTAATAAATATTACTACAACGTATGCAAAATATTCGAATTTTCAATTAAAATTTAGTCGATTATATTGATTGTTATAAATGTTATATTGATAATCTGGTAAAAATTATTTGTTTAAAAATATGTCTATAGAAGTCTTAAAAAATCTGTAAAAAATTGTTTAAGTGTAAGAAAATGTAAAATATTTAAAAAACAAAAGTGTTACAAAGCGTAAAAATATGTAAATAATGGCCAAAATTAAGACACTTTTATACACTGTATTACATGTATTTACATATTTTTACACCTTTTATAATTTCCTTTCGTTTTTGAACATATACTTAAGGCGTACTTTGCATAAACTTGAGCATCTAAAATACAAGCAAATTTTGGTTTACATCATGTTTTATGAATTAATCAATATATCCTGATAGTTTAAACAAGTTATATAGAGAATTGAGATGCCTGGAACATTTAAATTCCAAGATCTAAACTTTAAGAAATTAATACATTTAGAGCAATTTTCAATTGAAAACTTCATTTTCGTTAGTTCAAAACCTATTTTTATGAAAACTGACACTCAGAAGAAAGGTTATGCATAATTTAATTATGTTTTATAATATATTAACGTTTGGTTCTTACAAAAAAAGAATAATATGTAAAATACTTTTCTTTTTGTTGAGACGAAGGTAAAGTTTTATTGGAAAACGTGAATAAATCATCTTGATCTCAAGTATTTTCAGATTTTTTCTTTTTTGATTTTAAGAAATTACATATAAGGGACAAATGATAAATAAACGTAATTTATACAATTACAACAAATTAAATCGACTAAGGATATATAAAAGCTTGTTGATAACATTTGATTCATACATTCTTATTATTTCATTAACCCTTTAAGTCCCATAGAAAACTTTGCTAAGAAATTTTTAAAAAATTCAGGGTAGATTGTTCGTTCTTGCGACTCCGATGTGTAATACAATTTTTGTTATTTTTGGAGTTATCTCGGCTCTTTTGCGATAAATAAATAGTTTAGGTCCCCATTTCAAGATCGGAAATAGACCACTTCGACCTTATCACATGAGAATTTAAGAAAAACTAACAAAATGTATGGGTCCTGGAGGATCCACCGTGACTTTAAGGGCCTACGATAGCCATAGCTATAGTCAACTGATATATATATAGTAAATAGGAAAAAGCTTCCTCCGTACTTACGTGTCAAAAAATTATTGAAATAAAAATCCGAGAGGTGCAATCGCTTCCTTTTTACCTCTTCTATGGAATGATGAATGATCTGGTTTGGTAATAATTCGTAGCTTCTACGATGCGCAAGAAGGAAAATAAATTTCGAAGCGGCGAAAAGTTTGCAGGTTGCGGACTATGAAAACAAAGCTATTTTATTTGGTGACAACTTCATACAGCTTCAGCTGCTTTGAACAAGAAGGTTGATGATCAACGAATGCAGAATAATAAAATACTTTTTACCATGATAATTGTAGTTTTATTTTAGAAATTAGAATTAGGCTAATGTTTACAGACGAGTAGACTATTATTTATTAATCTTTTTGTAAGAATATGCCTTTATAAGTGGAGAAAAAGTCCTAAATATTTTCTTCCATATAACCTGGAAAATAAAGTTGTCATATGAACTAACCATACGCACGCGATTTGCCGATCCTCGTGTTTTTTCAAAGTACGTGATCAGCAGAAATTCGACTCCTCGAATTTTATGTTTCGTCTGGCACATCATAGAAGCTTCGGATTATTACCAAACAAGGCCATTCCATCATAGAAGATGTAAAAAGGAAGCGATCGTACCTCACGGATTTTAATTTCATTAAGTTTTCGCGATAAGTACGGAAGGAACTTTTCTTCATTTACTATATATATTAGTTGGCTATATCTATGGCTATCGTAGGCCCTTATCCTTAAGGATTAAATAAAAAACACAAATTTATTGATTTAAATAAGAGTGGTACTTTATTCATTTCATTTTGTCGGATTTCACAGTGACAAGTTTTAAACATGTTTGTTTATTTCTTGGATGCGCCGCAAGGTTGTGAGAGTCAAACTGCTCGGATTGGAGTTTTTGAGTTTCTCTTTGTGTTCAAAATAGGTACATATAATTAGAATATGAGTGGGATTTTGAAAAACAAAACTATTGATCAAAATTGTAGCCTATTTAAACCTGGATTCTTCAATTTTTTAAAAAATTTATCATAATATGTGGTTTAAATAGGCTATAACTTTGGTCAATAATTTCATTTTCCAAAATCCTACACTTATATCCTAATTATATATATTGTTAAGCTATATCCTACTCTTGATACTTACAACTAAATGGTGTCCCAAAAGTATGGAAACGGCTTCCATACTGTTCCATACTTTTGAGACATTATTTTTAATTATTAGATAATATAATATTATTGTTTACTGCTAGACTGATTAACTAGTGTGATATACTAAGTTTGATGTATTTCTTTGACTGTACGAAACAACGAGATTATCGGCAGGTATAATAAAACGCTGAAAATTATAAATTAACGTTATTTCGGTTAAAACCTTTTAAATATGAATATATATGAATTACTTATTTAACGTACCTGAATGGGGCAAAAACAGACGTTAGTACAGCATAAATCACGAAAATACTTGTAGCATTATACCAGCCTATTAGCACTGTTATAATTCCAATTCCATATGTTATAATTTCTTTCACAATCGGCTTTCCTTTATATTTTTTGCTGACATATGCAACAATTGTCATAAGAAAAAACTGCATAAAAATAATATTTTATTAATAATAGAATTTGTAAAATCTACGTTTTCTAAGCACCGCGTTAATACTGCTCGCATTTATTCTCTACGCAAATGATTTTCTCTGCACCAAAAAATTCTACACATTATTTTTTTCTGTATGAAAATTCCAATAATACGTTATTATCAAGGTTCAATAGTGTTGAGAATTTCAGTGTTCAATATTAAATAAAAAATGAGTATTAGGAATTTTCGTGCTGGAAACATTCGGGTATAATTTCTTGGCGCAGAAAAATATAATTAGATACAATAAAAATGTGCAGGATCTATTCTGTATCTTAATATTATAATTATCTATATGTATATGTGAGAAGAAAAATCAGTACTTACCCCTATACTGAAGTCGTTATTATTATTATTGAGATATATTAGACATAGCAATATAGCTGATGAACATTCTCTAAGTATAAAACTCTTGTTGCATACATAACGCAGGCGTAAGTATGCAATTGAGAACATTATAACAAGCTGAAAACTCAAGTATATCTCGTTATTTTAACCTACCGTAAAAAATATTCGAAGAAATAGATATGTACTCACGGGGACTGCAGCTAGTTCGTTCAGTAAATTTAGAACGAGATAGTCCATCGCTGATCCAATTAAAAAATACAAAGTTATGCCAGAATCAACGTTCCAATAGTTCCAGAAAATTGACAAAAAAGTGTTACTGTTGTCAACATATTTTCGTCTCCTTCTTCGACGTTTTTGGTTCCTTGAATCCCAATAATAATTTTCTTTCATGTTGAAACGAATCAATAAACTCTACCGTCCATTCGCAACGACTGATGCAGCACTTATGCTTAGTGCACTTTTATATACGCTACGCAGCAGTTCGGAAACTATTGATGACTGATCTTAAAGATAGGGAATTTCTTGTACAAGATGTACAAAAACTGCAGAAAAACAGGGGATATAGTAGAAAACAATGGGTAACTGTATACAATAGGTAATCTTAAGTTTGGCGAGTAGAATAACTGTGAGCGATAAAAATATTAAGATTACCCCTTAATAACTTATGTAAGTATCCCAAAAATATACTGTTGTAAAATATCAGCCAGACATGTACCAAATTGATAGCGTAAGGAAAAAATGTGTATTTTACACAATTCCAGTTCAGTATATTTGTTTGTGACTAATTATAAGTAGCTTATTTTGTTAAAAAAATAATGACGTTTTATGCATGCATTTTAAAATAATAATTATAATACTGTTTTAAAATCTATACATAAAATATAATCTTGATTTGCTGAAAAATATAATTGTGTAGAATACAAATATTTATTTGGTATCATATTGGTAATATTAAAATATACAAGTGAAACAATTATATGTGGAGGTTATTTAGTTAGCATCATAATATGATATTATACAACTTCAATAAAACTATTCATATGAGTTTTTATCGAATTCATTTAAACAAATATCAGAAAACATTAGCAATAAGCCTTTGCAAATATTCTAATAACTATATATAAAATTTATTATATTTATTTTATATAATTATATTATTTTATGCATTTTCTGAAAATAATAAGTTTACTTATTACTGTTGAGCGATTTATTAATAATTTATAATCCATAACATTTTTTACAAGCAACAGCTTGAATTACACTCTTTTTATTCTCGTAAGCATTATTTAGCCATTTGGGATTGAATTGCATACGTGAATTGTGAACGAATCGGTTTCCTTCAAATACATATTTTATCTTTAAAAAGTTATAAAATGATATTATTTTTTGAAAAATAAACAAAAATTATACGATAAATTATATTAAAACTTACATCGATTGAAGTACCGGATTTTTCATTTTTTCCTATTTTAATAAAAACATAGACATTAGCTGTTATTATTGGGTAAGTAAATCCTTCCAATGGTTTAGCCCACTTTACTTCATATGCACAATAGTCCATCGAATTGCTGATTAATTTGTTAATGTACTGTATGTGAAAGCACCAATTTTGTAATTCCTGTGGTTAAATTAAAAAACTTAAAAAATTATGAACACAATTCTTTGCTACCTGCACGAATAATTAATTTAAAAAAATCGACATTTAATTTAAATATAAGTACTGAAAGTTTATTCCACATTGTCATCATGTTTTTAACATGATAAAATCCATTTTCTTCATTTTTGCAGTTTATTGACTCATGGTCTGATGAATCGCAATATTTTTCTTCGAGATCAGAAACATCATCCATGCCCTGTAGGGGTACAATCAATGTCAATGTTTAGTTTATAATTCTTGCCCTGAAAATTAATTTTGATTCCACTTGATACGCATAACCTGAATAACATCTGCAATTATTTCGCAGCATAATGCCGTTATGAATTTGGAATCTTCTGAGGACTTCTCTTCATCATCTTCTGTACATCCGTTCATTTTGATTACTTTTTAATTATATTAAATATTTATCTTTAATGAAAAAATAATTAATTGTTTTCTTTAACGAAGAATTTATACGAACTTTTATTATGTTTGAATTAATGCTCTGAAACACACTAATCAGACAGCAAGAACGCTGGAGGTAAAACATCGTGTTACCAGGTTACTATCTCTCACCAGCCAATCAAATATCACGAATACTGAAGGTACAACAAAAATTACGTCAGACGTAAAAAGGCCTGATAAAATGAATAATTAAAATACCTATACCATAAACCGGGGTGACTTCGGACACCAGGGTGACTTTGTGCCAAATTTTAAAAATACTATCTTATGCATTACCCACTCGCAAAGACGCAAAAAAAATTTCGCGCTATTCTGAAGGTTAGGTTCTCTAGAAACAAAATGTACGACTAAGGAAATTTTTAACCGTAATTATTATTTATTTCTATCTCTCTTAATAAATTAAGTTTTCTTTACTTTTTTTAAACCTGACAACTTTACTACCCCTACACTAATTTAAACTTCCAGCTGTTCCGCCATTCGTTTTTTATTGGTAAATAAACGGTTACATTCAGTTTCGTTAACATACAAACTATTTCTTAAATCAATTTTAATTAATTTATATACCATCATTTTAGTTTAGATATAAATTATTAATCATATGACTCAAAGTCATCCCGAACGTCGGTGTGACTTTGACTACCATGTTTTTGAATTTGCATAGTACGATCACGTAAAATAAATTTTTATTCCACACTCGACCGAAATGGCCACTTTTTGCCCCTGAAAATCGGAGCGAAAGATAGCATACATTTTCCGTAAACCCATTTGCGGGATGAAATTAAAATTGATATTTTTTTCTTTTACAATTTTCTTTTCGCTTCCCTCGTGCAGTAAATCTACCCGCGAGAAAAATCTGCTACTTTCACCCCTTGTTGCATAATGTACTATAATTCCCGACTCAACCGTAATAGCCACTTTATTGACCTCAAAAGCGGAACAAAAGTAGCATATGATTCCCGCAAATCTACTTTTTCCCGCAAATTTACTTCTTTCCAGCAAATTTAGCGGGAAAAAATTAGCACTTTCTTTCCGCAAATGTGTTTTTTTGTTAATTATTTTTTTCTATATCAATATACATTTTCAATAAATTCTAGTTCTTACCGGAAGACCCTCTTTTTAAGTCAATAAAGTGGCCACAGTTAAGTCGGAAATAAAGTTCTATGTGCAACACGGGAATAAAGTCGAGTATTCCCTCGGGTGATTACTGCGGTGAAGCTACAATTTCCGTTTTTCATAAATTGTATTTACTGAAATGCTTTTATATATAAACAGAAACTAAAGATTTACAATGACAAGATATATATGCAATAACAAATATAAAAAACAAATTCTCTAAACTTATAAATATATCTCACTTAATAATATCAAAATAATTGAACTGCAGTGATAATAAGATTAGAAATTATCATAATAATTATCTAATTCTTAACTTATTATCGCTGAATATGTAACTACGATTCTTCTATGAAAATCCCTATTGATGAATTATTTTGATTTATTTATATAATTTATGTTTATCCGTACAAAATTACGATACCTATATTTATTATTAAATATACAAAATAAATAGATTTTAAATGTTTTTTCATAAATAAATATACATAGGTAATAATGAACTTATAAGTTTACTATTTCGTATTTTCTACAAAACATGTGTAAATAGTTGTAAAAAAATAATACATATAAGAAAGTTCCGCCTGTTAATTTGTCTGAGCGCTTGCCTTCTTTCGATGTGCCAAATTCACTAGGTAATCCATAAAATTATCAAAAACCTTGAAAATAACGACCGCCGAAGTAACCAAACTAAACAGAGAAATAAATTATTTAAAATATTAATCAATAATTGTTGTATAATTAATACTGTCAATGCATTTACAGGACTGAATAGTAGAAATACAGCACTAGTGCGTAAATAATGAAGATTCTGCCAACGCTGTACCAGCCCATCAACAGAAAAATTAATCCACATGAAAAGGATATTATTTCCTTGTACATTGCATCCTTGTGGAATTGTTCGCGAATACACGCAACGCCGAGTAGAAGAAAAACCTGTGTGTAAAGTGAAGTTTTAAATATAGAATATTTAGATTGACTGTCCAGCATTAGATGAATCGATGTTTTTGAAATCTATAGTTTAATTGTTACTAAATAATTGTGTACTAAACAAATATTATCATCTCAACATCGAAATGTAATATTATGTAATGTTGTACTCGAGATAATGAAAATATATGTAAAGAGTTATAAAATGTAATAATGCAGATTTTCGAATTTAAATCTATAATTTAATTGTTACTAAATAATTGTGTACTAAACAAATATTATCATCTCAACATCGAAATGTAATATTATGCAATGTTGTACTCGAGATAATGATAATATATGTAAAGTGTTACAATAGGTACTAATGCAGATTTTCTAATTTAAATATAAGTGCAGAAAAAAATTATTAATACAATACACATACAACAAAAAATCGAATACTAATATTCTTTATTGAATTACTTACATTTCCAATATCGAGAAGATTTTTGTCAAACAAGATAAATAAAATAAGTGATGCGCCCTCCTGAAGTCGGTGTGTTTCGTTTTGTAGCAAGAATAAACGAACATATACTACGCCGATTATAAGTAGTATCTAAAAATAATTTTGTTTACATAGAATTCATAATATTTTTACACAACAAAATTCTATAATTTATTAATTTTGTATTATGAAAGAAGCTGGAAGTAACATGTTTGGCTTTAGTTTGAAGATCGGTAACACAGAAATCTTTATCACTGACATTCCGCGTTGCATTGGCACACCTAATATACGTATTTCCTATAGACATGAAAAGAAGCTACTTACGTGGGCAAAGGAAAAACCATTGTCGTATAACACATACTTAATCAAGAGTGTAGAAAGAAAATACGCAAATGCGTGTGCCCCAACAAGTATAGAGTTTTCATTTAGTTCCATGATTGTAACACAAAACAAAATAATACTTTTGAAGAAAAATATATTAAATAATTTTTGAATGGTTACTATTTCATGACTTTTTTAACAGAATGAATTTGAAGATTATCCATCGTCTCGTACGTAAGTCAATGCCATATGATATTTATCTATAGCACGTGTTATATCTTATCAATGAGAGCGAAAGATAGCAGGTTTTCTGCTAGTAGTGATATTATTCTTCTCTAATTGTGTAGATTCAAAACGTACTTACGTACTTTTTACTATAAAGTTTCTATTAAAAGTAAAAAAAATATATCTAATTTTGATTAAATATCATAGGAAGATATAAATATAAAGAAATCTCTATAAAGCAATTATTCCATAATATATAAAAAAAATTTTATTAATTACATACAAAATAAAGACAAAAGTGTACTTATTTTTAACAAGTTCCGTGCGGCTAATTTATACGCCAATTACTGCGATTCTCATAAAAATTAATTAATATTTCAAACATTAAATAAATTTTTCGTATTTCTACCAATTTCCAAGATATTAAATAATACAATATAATCCGTTGCAATGTTTAACTAATTTTTACATTTACAGTAACACGAAATGCAAAGACATTTATGTCAATTCGTGACACAGATATATATATATATATATATATATATATATATATATATATATATATATATATATATGCGTGTGTGCGTGTGTCATGTCACGACCAACCTGTTAAGTGGCAGAGAATGTTATTGATAAATAAAAATACAATAAGTTTTGTAAAAATGCAATTCTTTTATTAATATTTTTCTACGTAATTTATGGCGGCACTATCGCCGACATCAAGTTTCATTAGTATACACGTTTTTTGTACATACAGCGCACTTGTACAATAATTAATAAAATTCTAATGCCTAGGTATCGAAAAATGTCATAACTAAAAACTATCTTTGAATATCGCATTAGCAGTCTGCTTTTGTGTGATTTGTGTGCTCGCTTTGAACCCTCAAAGCCTTTGTGTAAAGCTCCAAACTTGTCACAGCAGCCAAAACTCTAAAAAGACTCTCCATCAGTCGGCCGAAAGTTTCGGACATGTCATCTTCGCTCCTTGTTACTACAAAAATATCTGTAACAAAACATACAAGGAAAATTATACAACGTTGAGAAAATGTAAAAAATGTGCTCAATTGTGAGAGAAGTTGCGCGAGTGGTCAGTTTATAACGATGCCGGCATATTCCCTCGCATTTTATGATCTTTTTTAAAATAAACTGTACACAGCGCGTACGGCGAAAATGTGTGAAAATGTTTCTTTTATACAAATATATTGTGTGTGAAAAAACAAATAAATATGAATAAGTGCATGCAAAGTGTGAGAAACTGTAAAGATATATATGCAAAAATTAAGAATATGATAAAATATGCTAGGCTGTGTCAAACCGTGCCAAAATATGATAAAATATCTAGCACAGAATCTATTGTTTACAGTTTATTAATGTTCTATTCGTATGAGAAAAACGCAAGTAAACATGCCTCAACATGAGAAAACATGCGTAAGCGTCCAAAACCACCATAAAATATTAAAGCGTTCAATCACGCATTTGCACACAAATATTTCTATCAGGAAACACTTCTCATTGGCAAATGAACAAGCCATGATTTTCGTGTACCATACGTCAACCTTTCAAAATTTCGACAGCCGTCAAGATAAACCATCAAAGTCAACGAGTCACCGAAAATCCGAATTACTCCACGTCCCTGACTCACCAGCTCTGTCTTGGCCTAGGTGCCTGCAAAACATGTTGACGGCGGTGGTGACGTCGTCATCGTCATGGAAGGGATCGCCGGCCCACTGGGCCCTCTGCACCCGCACGATCTCCAGGGCGGCCGTCCACTTGGCGGCCTTCAGCAGCTCCGCCACCCTCGTCAACTCCTCGTTTACTCCACTGACTCCAGCCTGTATACAAATGCATTCATCAAGATACAATTTTATAGTCTTTATTATAATTGCGTAGAGAACTTTATAAAATAGGTTATTTTTTCTCTTTTATTCTCAATGGTACGTTCTCTTTTTCTTTTTCTGAACGTGGCTCTCTGGTGGTTTATTATGACGTTTACCCTGGTGGAAATATAACTGTCAGAAAATGTCAATTTCCATCGGAAAGTGTAATAAAATGTTAAAAAACGTCGGATTTCGGACAGGAATTTCTAATAGTTTCTAGCAAAGAGTAACATTTTGTGACAAATGTTAACATTTCATAACATAATGAAAATCAGAATTTTCTGCTCTAAAGAAAGTGTTAGAAAATGTTAACATTATAATGTTCCAATTGTTCTGTTAATTATATTTATTTATTCTTTTTTTTACGTTAAAACTATTTATTCAAAATTACTACATATTGTAAGATACTAAATGATATAAGATTTTACACACTCCATTTGTGTGCTTTATAAGTATTTTATTTATTTTTGCTTGGATCTCAACTTTTATATGGTAATTGCGGTACCAAGGAAAAATTTGTATTTATTTTAAGATGTAAAAAGAGCAATAATTAAAGATATTATGAAGTAAAATTCACCCAGCGAACACTTGGTGACTGCTAAAAACTTTGAGGAAATATTTAAAACATGCTTCTTCATTAATCAATAAATTTTTATTTGATAATTAGGTTTAACATATGTTTGTAAATTGATTAATCAATCTTTAAACTATGAGTGTTCATTGCTTAATCAATCTTTAAAATATGTTTGTCCATGGATTAATCAAACATTTCCTGAAAGTTTCAAGTGGATTGTTTGATAATTTAATTTTTAAGCCCAAAGTAAGTGAATTTTGGCTGAGTGAAAACTCTTATCTTATTCTTCCAACCACCAACATAACAAAATTATTAGTTTTTGTGTGTCATGGATTAACATTGATAAAAAAAAAACGATTTTTATAGTTAAAAATATACTTTTAATGAAAAACATTACCCCTGTTATGGTTACATATCTTGCGCATACTGATACCTTATCAGTGGTCAAGCCCTGGCATCACTTTCACTCCAAAATGAGTTTGTCGTAGGTTTCTTCAGCAACGGATGGTCCATACAACTTGCTTCATGGAAAATATTATTCAAAATAACTCACTATTGCAGTGGCCATCCTGATAAATGTACACAAATTTAAACAAACAGCTCGGCATTTACCACATTAGTACAAAAATTAGAAGATTTTTCCACAATTTTAGTTATTACTGCAATGAAGCCAGTTATCTGAATTATATGAAATATAGACCAGCCGTTGCTGAGTAAACCTACATCAAGGTCATTATGAATGAAAAGTGATGCATCGAGGCTCGACCACTGGTAACTTGGAGTAATCACCCATACGCAAGACCCATAACTCCACCACGACTAAAGTTGTTCATCAAAAGTACGCCTTGAAGCGCAAACTCCATTTCTTCAAATCCCCTCTACTTCACATCGCACACAAAAGCACTAACGATTCTTCTCTTAAAAAGAAAAGAAAGATTCAATCTCTCATCTCCGCTAATACCTCCGGCTGTGGACTGGGACTTGGCGTCGGCGTGCCCCTCTCGCTCTCGGCGCTGTCTATCTCGATGGACCTCGCGAGCGACTGCCTCATGCTCGCGATCTCCGCCGACATGTCCTGGAGACTGGCCTGGGAGGCGCGCGCCGCCCCCGTCAGGGCGCACAGCATCTTGTTCGACGCCTCGATCAGCAGCAGCAGCTGGAAGTGCAGCTTGTAGAGGGCGCGACCGAGGTCGAGCAGCATCTCCTCGAAGCCGCTCTCCGTGTGCTGATGGTGGTGGTGGTGGTGATGGTGGTTGTGGTGGTGGTGGTGGTGGTGGGGCTGCTGCTGCTGGGAGGACGAGGAGTGCTGGGACGAGGAGGACTCGCCGCCGAGGGACTGCAGCTTGTTCGCCGTTTTCACGGACTCCAGGCACTAAGGGCGAACGGGCATTTTGTTACTTTAGAGAAACATAGCGTCGGTTCTTGAGTGAGATTACCGATGTGGATTTCTGTGTGGATTGCGTACAAAGACTTTGGATAATTTGTATGTGGATTTCCGTATATTGTTTGCATGGATTTCAATGAGGCTTTTCATATGGAAATGCATGTGGCGTTTTTTGATAGACTTCCTTTCTAGATGGATTTCATATGGAATTCTTAAGGATTACCGTTTGGATTGTTCGTTGAAATCCATATGGATATTTTCAATAGGGATGAATATTTCTTTAAGATAAGACGCAAAATGGACTGATTGAAGTTTTCGTTTGAAATAATACTATTATCTGATATTTCACCTGGAAACGATACAATCTGAAATTTGCGTTCATTACTATACTATATGAGATTTCAGCTGGAAAAGGTATTACATTTAGATAACTCTATATTTAGGGGCGCCTGTATAAATTGAATACAGATATATAATACCTTATCCAAGCGGAATCTCGAATAGTAGAGCATTGAAAGAAAATAAAAAAGAATAAGATTGTATGGTTTTAAACGAAATCATCAAATTTATAGACCATTTATGACATTTTAAGATGATTCTTTTATGAAATGTTCAGAAGCTTTAAAGGACCCAAAAAACGCTTTTGTTCTTTCGATATCAATATTACTGGAGAATTTGATAAAGGCATCGATGATATATAGAACCCTGACAAGCTATAGCAATAGTTAGCCTGTCTAATGTACTGTTATATTCTTAGCGTATCTATTATACTTTATTTGTTATAATGTAGTCTTTATAAAAATATTTTTGGTATTGAGGCTATACAGGATAATTAGTTTACCAGTCAAAAGAATTTTAACACCTCATTGTTACGCGTTATTACCTCGGAGGCGTGATCCTTTCTGTCGAGGAAGGTCTCGAGGTGCTCCTGGACCTCGAGCAATCCGAATCTCAGTGTCTCGTGAAGCCTCTGATTGGCGAATACCGAGGAGGCGAACCACACGATCGGTGGCTCGCCCTTCGAGCCCAGCAGCTCGGCGTGACTAGATAAGTGGGAGGCCAGCTGGGCGGACGCGGCGCTCCCGTTGCTCAGCAAAGAGACCGCCTCGCGGGTCAGGCCCACGGATTTGCCGCTAACGTCCTGGGATTAAACATTTTTTGGTTGGTGTTATTGCGGAGGATATAGGGTACAGATGATAAATGTGTGTATGATTAGAGTAGGTTATGCTGTTGATGATTTGTATTAAACTATCGTATTCGGTGTTTATGCACTTGAGGTCTTAAGGTTTTACGTCAAACGTAAAATGTAGGTAGCATGTCATTTGAAGTAAACATACAAAATAATATCCTTTTTTATATTTTTGATTGTCAAAATAAAGTAAAAGCGTAGCACTCTTAGAATATAAGATGTATAAAATATCTAATACGGTACTTAGGCTGCATAACAATGTGGTTTTGTTTCATTAATGTTTTGTCAGTATTTTTTAAACACGATAGTTCATTCCTTCAAACGGCATTTTTAAGATATTACTTGTTTCGTCGAATTGACGGCAATTATTTTTAATTCAAACCAAAAATTCAGTTTTAAAAGAAGATCTAAAATACGTTATTCCAAAAAAATTAAAAGAAAAAGTATCACTGTGTTGTGTGTTAATCTTAAATTTCTCATAATTAAAAAAAGTGGAATTTAATTATCCAGTAATGTTCGCCCACTCCTCAAAATTACAATTCGAATGACTAGAACTTTACACAGCTACACAAATACAGAAAGACGTTATATATTACATAAATTATATATAATATATTAAAATAATAATATAATTATAAATTATATATTATATATCATATTACGTTATATATTCTGTCCAGTTTGCTTTTTGCTCTTTAAATGACAGCCACGTGCAAATCACCCTTGCAACAAACTCAATCTCTTGCTCTTCGAACTCACTCTCAAAATTTTACTAAGAAGCTGAAAGACGTCCAGTGGATTGCAGGGCGTCTGCGCGATCAAGCTCTGTATCTGCTGTCGCCAGATCTCCTCGGCGTCGTCGCGCACCACCTGTCGGAAGGGCATCAGGGCCGACAGATTCGGCGAGGCGTTGCAGGGCGTCACGTCGCCCAGATCACCGGCGCTCGAACCACTACAAAACGACAATAATCGGCATCGGTAAGTTTGCTAAGGCGAGGTGACAGTGAAATGATAACAAAATCTCGAAATGTTTGGCCTATGTTCTTGGCCACAAGATCTAAGATGTAACAGATTTTGGACATTTTTTCGACCTTTATATCAACAGTTATTTGCAATAAATATTAATTAATATTAAAAATTGATTAAAAGAAATATAAGTAATCTGGTTTCTCCATATAAATCTAGTGTACCATGCGCAATAAGTTTTATTGTACGCCATTGTAATTTTTTGTACGTTAAACAGACGCTATCTTGTATTAACATAATATTTCGAATAAATAAAGTAATACGTCAACAAAATCCTTTTGTTGTTTTTGATTTTATATAACCTTTTTACAAACAGCGCAAAAAGTACTTTCCGTACATTAATTGTAACTAAAACATGAATATTTTTACATGAAAAAAATTCTAAATGATATATAAATATATGTATTATGTTACCGGTATAGTCTATTATGCGGGCAATGTTGAGATTGCCTAGTTAATCCGAAGATTGCCTTGACACAATCAAGCAAGGTCCGAAACAACCAAAACACGTAAGACATTGAGTAAGCAATCTACAGGATCACCTAAACTCCTTTAAATAAAGTTCGAAGCGACGATTTTTTTCTAAACACGGTATTTAAATTGTTTCATTTACTTTCTTGTAGTAATTAAGAAAACTATATTCTCTTTTATTAAAATAATCATTTAAATTTTGCTTATAAGTTAGATACAATTTGCAAGACTATGTGTTGAGATTATTGCAGTAGCAATAATAAATCTTATAATGCAATTTGTTAATTAAACAATGTTTAAAAATATGAATTATAGGATTATATTATATAAAGAATATTAAAATGCACGTACAACTCGAATCAGACAAAATTGAATTACGATTGACATGTCTATTATTGAAAACTAAATACACACACAGCATTTCATTGCTGTACGGTCCCGCTCGCCGCAGGCTAAATGCGTAAGTTATCGAACAAATCAGAATCACTCAAATAGTATATTACATCTTTGCAATTTTTAATTATTTGTTAAATTACTTTCTTGCATTCTCCAAGTCATACAATGCCACATCGAGATCGTTGTCTGTAGTCCAACTCAATTTTTTAGCGTTTTGCTTTAGCATGTTGTACATCTATGATGATTTGATTATACTTGTCAATAGTCGATATACAGAAAGAATAAACTTTTCCGTCCGTACACTTAATTTTTGCTCAAATTTAACATTCATAGCTGGATATTCAGACAATGCAATTGTTACCTATCCTATTTTCATATAAAGTAAAAATACGCCTTATTTGTTGTTATCATTGTTATAAACACTTCTTAATTTGAACATTTCTAAATCTATATATTTTACTGATAAACCCACAATTATTTAATATCCCTAGAGACCAACCAACAAAAACGGACGCATATTGACAGCAATTTGATACTAAACTGCGTCCGATTATACAGTCTGCAGTTTGATATTTTGAACTTGCTATAGATTTGTGCTATTTGGTTGTTGGTGATATTTGGTTCACATATGATTACTAAAATTTATCCCAGTAATGAAAGGTTTGGTACAGGGAATGAAATGAATTGGAATTAATATGTCAATATCATTTTCAGGAATTATCATTTCTATTGCGATTCAACGATTCCTTCAATAGTAGTATATATATACATTCTAATTTTATTGATCAAATATAATCAAATGTATATTTTGAATTGTTATTCGATTAAGGATGCAGCCCAGTCGATTTAATAGCATATATTATTGGCTACGTGTATTATCACTAGCGCCACCACGAATTCACGGCAAACTTGTGAGCTGCCGGTTTACTAAAATACATTGATGGGATATGTGGAAAGTTATACAAAATATTCTTTTTATAAATTTATCGTATATAAGTTTATCGTATATATATATACAAACATTTCCCAACGTTTCAAACATCTGATGATTTAAAAATTTTTTTTTTCAATTCTCTCATTAAGCTGATACATTTTAGCAAGCGAGTAGTTCTGAGATTTGCTACCGAAACAGGTAAATGTGCGGGACGCTAGTGTCATGCACGTAGCGAATGTACAAAAACTAAGAAAAAGAAGCAAGAAAAACTTCAAAAGTCCCTTTGAAAGCTGAGATATGCCTTAAAATTAGTTAAAATGCTTGAAAAAATTAATATTTTCAAAATTGTTCAGGGGATGAATGATATCGATGGTGACGCTTTTCCGAGGATATTTCATTAATAATGCATGCAATAATATAAGGGGCTAGCCATAAATTACGTAAGACGTTTAGGGGGTGGGGTGTCTATTAATCTTACGGTGTATACTAAATACTTAGGAAAATCAGTAAAAATGTTTTACGTAGGCAGGAGGGGGGTCTAAAACTTTAAGGGGGAACCTTAGTGATTTTTTACCAATTTTTTTATTACATATTTTTCATGTTTATAGTTTTATGAACGTTTTGAGACCTGCTGGATGGTTATAGCCAGTTGAGTGAAACAATTAACATTGGATAGCATACCAAAATAAAACTTTAAACGCGCTTTTCTCGAAACTTACTTTTCTACCTTCAAGAAGTTCTTCGCGCAACCCATGACCATGGATATTTTTGAAACTTCCAGAAAATATCGGTTAAAGTATTGTGAAAAGAAGTTAATATTTTGTTTTTAGGTATTTTGATGGTAAATGTTTTATTCATCCATTGTAAGTGTTGAGACATGCAATTTTTTATGCTTTTTCAAGTTCAAAAAACGTTTCATTTATATTAGACCATTAATTGAGTTTAAACAATTTCAAAAATATTAAATTTTGTTCATTTTAAGTTGAAAAATATCCAAGAAGTTTTTAAAATAGAATTCCTTAAATTTGTATGCGCAAGGAACTATTCTAAAAACCCTTGTTTTTATTACAAAAATATGTATTTTAACCAATAACTAGTAAGAAAAATTTAGTGAAAAATTCTCAAAATTATTTTACACCCTTCTTTAATCATGACAAAAAAAGTTACCGAATTTTTAATATTATTGGACGAAAGGGAGAGATTTATTAAAAACCACTGGAGTTCAACCTTAATGTAACAAAAGTTACACGTGTTAGAACCCACAACATTTGAAGAAGTCTAGATTTCAGTGTTTTTTTTATTAAATTTTATGCACCTAAATGTTTATATTATTTCTAAAACGCATTAATGTCTAAAACCACACCACACATTTGTTGGTATTGTAAAGAAGAAAAAACATGTAAAATGTTAAACGGATTCGTTGCATCTTTCATCGTCAGGATCATTTTGATTCTGATCAGTAATAAAAATATTAATTCGTAAATAATCAGTGTTTCTGTATGATAAACACACACACAAGCACGCACGCACACACACACACATAGATACAGACACATGCATATACACACATACACACACACACCATTTTTGTAAAGTATTCTCTTTAATAACATTATTACATTGAATTTTATTAAATAACTGAATTAAATTAAATTAAAATGTTATATTATGAAATGTCAATTTAATAATCTATCAACTTAATTAATAAAAAACTCACGATGTATCGGATCTAGTTGAAGAGTCGTGCCGACTACGGCTCGGTATCAGTGACAGGGAAGACGGCGGGAAAATGCCGGGTATGCTGCTAGCCTCTTGGCCGGTTCCAGTTCCACCTGGCACCTCGTCCAGCGGCGATTCCGAGCCAATCTCGTCGTCCGAAGATTCTTCGGCGACTCCTCGCTGTTGAAATCAATGACGTGTTGAAATATCGAGTTAAAAAAAAGGACGGGTTATAGGCGAATCCGTCAATATTTGATCAACTTAGATTCAAAATGGTTTGCACAAAAAAAATATAGTCGACTCTGGATAATTCGAAGTAAAGGGAGGCGGGGGGGGGGAGGTCCCTTTACTAGATTGGTTTTTATAGATCTGTTAGCACTTTAGAATTTTTATTACGAACAAATAGATAAAGAAGAATTTTCATACTTTAATTTGTTTAACTTATAATTATTCCACTTTTCAATCTTATTCCAAAAATCGTCTCATTAAGGACTCTAAATATTTTCTTTGACTGTTTGTACATTTGCTTTTTATTTTTGTCGAAACTATTTATTTCAAATTCGTGTGAACCTAAACTTTGAAATTCGAAATACTCAGCAAATCTATATAAAACAGTCTAATAAACGGACCCCTCGAAGTGAAAGAAACCAAGAAAAGAGTTCGAATTATTGAAAAATCGGAATTATCGAGTTTTGTTCACTTGGAATTATCGCGGATAACGGCACTACTGAATTATCAGCTCCAAACAAAATGAACTAAATCCTGCTAATATTCATTAAAAATTGATGTTCCTTTTTTGTTAAATGAGCGGATGTTTCGTCTCTTCGAATATATTAAAATGCGAATCGAAATTAAATAATTATAAATTGCAATATTTTTTTTATATTCTTACTCGTATGGTCTGCTTGCTCGACGAGACTGTCTTTTCGCTGAGGCTCTCCTCGAAGGTTCGCAAACTCGGCTCGCGCTCCTCTCCCTCGCTAAGAGGGCGGCGTCTGACGCCCCAATTGAAGTTGTCCGTACTCTCGCCCTGAAATTCAAAGTATGATTATATATTGTTATAGATCAAGTAATGAAGATATAAAGTGGAATGCTACATTGAAAATGTTAACAAAACTGTCAGTTTTTTTGGATCAAACTAATGAAAACCGAGAATATTCACATCTCTTTCTGATTTAATGTATTTAAAAATTTTGGCCACTAAAATTTAAATTCTTTTTGGTCTTAATTGTGCAAGACATTTTTTCACTTTCAGAAACGCTATGCTGAGGTAGTGACATTTAGACACGGGACAAAATTTATTCATGATTATTCAAAGTTTGAAATTTTATCAGAAACCATTAATTTTATAGTTCACTTTTAAAACTAAAAGTCCTTCTACTGAAAGGATGGAAGACTGAAAAATATTCAGCAACATTGAATTTTTTTTAACTATTTATACTTAATTTATGATTTGATATAAACAAAACACTTTTAAACACTAAAAATATGGAAAAAGCCAACGCTCAACCGAGGAACATGAAATATACCGGTCTCGCGAAAATCACTCATACAAAAAAATAACAAAAGCTTACCTCGACGCTCTCGCTCTCGTACTCCAGAAAGTCGAAGTCCTTGAAGACGCCGAACTGCTCGTCGTCGCGTCGGGATCCACCGCTCAGGTCGTTGTTGGCGCCCGAGACCTCCTCCGTCGACGAGGCCATCGACGACTGTCTCTCCATCAAGTCCGAGCTCTGGCTGAATATCACCTGTGCCAAAAGTACTGCGTCAGTGTCGGGCGCGATAATTTGTTTTGAGTAGGTACTTTAATTCAGAAGTTTCGCACTAAATGTTAGAAATACGACGACACATTGCAGATACAGTACCTGTGTTGCAAGAGAAAATGATTTTATAACACTGAATTTAATACTCAAGTCACTCGCAGTGAGTTGTTTAAGCTTTAACAGATTAAGCGCTTACCATGAAATTAGGTGACCTGCCTCAGGTGTTAAGGGCATATTTAAGATCAGTTTGGAAATAATAGAAAATTCAAGTGTATGTGATATATTGCCTACTTAACCATCATTTTTCTAACGGTATTTGTCATTTATGTATTCTAATGTTCATAGAGAACCAGACTTATATCAGGAGGAATAGTGTTAGTGAATTTCCACTCTACATTAATATTTTTATTTTAAAATAATTCATGAACTATTACCATGTAGTACCTAAGGAAGAGAATTCATGACCATACATGTAGCGCTTAACCTGTTAATATAATTTCTTTAATACTTTACTGGAATATTACATCACTTGTTTATGGTTAATATTATAGGAAACAAATCATTAATATTAAAAATTAAGAAAGTTTCATAGTATTTTAATACCTAAGCAAAAATATAATACTTGATTGTTAATAAGTATAATTTAAAT
The DNA here is from genome assembly GCA_949152435.1 of Gastracanthus pulcherrimus. Lineage (NCBI taxonomy): Eukaryota > Metazoa > Arthropoda > Insecta > Hymenoptera > Pteromalidae > Gastracanthus > Gastracanthus pulcherrimus. Next base: position 26,078,725 of record OX424575.1, on the reverse strand, counting down.
TACGCAAATGTGATTTTTAAAGTGATCCTACGTGATGATTCACTTGAGTGAAAAATAAAATCGATATTAGCTGCTCTCGTAATCTCGTGCGTAATGGCTGAGATTTTGTAAAGCTGTTACGAAGAAGCGTGAAACAACAGTAGTTTTTTTACGAAATTGGTGCTGTAGTGATTGTGTATGTGGTGAAAATGTGCGACACGTTTTTTTTTTGTTTTTCTTTGAGAGGATCTATTTACCTTACTGTACAATGTCATTGAACTAATGTGTTCATCCTAAAAATGAGGAGACAAGGAGAGTCAATGGTGAGTATTGCTTATTATTTTGTCACATTCATGACACGTGATTACCAAGATGAAATTTTGAGATAAAAAAAAACATGATTATTCTTAATTCTAACGCTTATTAATTTGCATAGTGACTTACAGATGGACTCTTTGGCAGTCCGACTCGCTGGCCACAAGTAGTCAGCAAATTTACCAAACACTCCCTCACACGACCCTGAAAGCAATGATTGGAATTAGAATCTAATTATATGATTAGTTTAATTTATGCAAAATATAAAGCGGAACAATATTTGATTGTCATCAGAATGGAGAATTACGTGATTTTTCTAATTATCAATTCTAGTAACAATTTAAGTGTTTCACTACGTATTTTCTGTGAATAATAAAATGATCCTAAAAGCAAAATTTGATTTTGATGTGTACGTTATCAGAAAAACTAGACTGCTTGATGAATCTATATCAGCGAGTAAACTTAGTCAGACACATCCTCTTAAGGAGATGTGAAATACCAACACTTTATTGTTTTCTCGATATTGTAAGAAATTTGATCGGTGTTTGGCTTCCCCTTAAATAAGCGTTTTCATTGCGTAATTTTTCTCGCTTACCTGAGACATCCACGGCCTCTTCCACCCAGAAATAGGACCATTGTCAGCTGGCGATAGCGATATAGATCTTCGCGGTGAATTGGTATTTTTCTCTTCGTTTACTTGACGTATCAGCCAACGTCTTCCGATTACCGGCGTTTGCGACAAGTCGAACGTGAAGTCCATAGTTCTGCCTATTTAAAAGAATACAAAACATTTCTCAAAATAAAGCTTGAAATTGCTCAAGATACAGAAATTTACGTACTTTTTTACGGATCTATAATCTATAGCTACGCTAAAACATCGTAAGCTAAACTTTATATTAATTTAATAAAAGAATCGTAAAATGAAATAGGGAACGAAACGAAGCGACAGGGGAATGCAATAAGAATAAACCTCGCAATAATTAGCAAAACAACAGTCTCCTTTATTCGAGGATGCAGCTACAGTCTAGCATTGTTATTTTTATCGCAACCTGCAAATCATGTGTGTACGATCCGTTTGGTAAAAGTGCGGTCCATGCGACGTTGAAAACAATAATACTAGTTATTAACGAAACAACGAACATGCCATACATATCACACTGATGCACTCATCGGAAACAGATCGCGATTCAAAGTCGGATTGATCCAAATTTCAAAACTTCAGCGTAATACTGTCGCTCACGGTTCTCAATGAGAGCAACAAAAAGATAAGCAAGTAAATGAATAACGCGACTCACCGGGTAATTCTTTCTTGGTGAATATCTCGTTGTCGTTGAAGCTCGGATGGGGCGAGGCGATCGACGACTCCCAGGTCGGCGGGTGAACCGTCGTGGGCGGCGCTACCAAGGTCGACGAGCGCGTCACCACCAGTTTCAAGATCTTCAAGGCCTCCTTCCAGTGCGGACCCTACGGGGAATCCCGGTAATTTCGATTTCATTATACCAATTTTCGTCTTTATTTTTGTTTACTTTACGTTAAAGTTAATTTAGTCTGTCGTGTAGTAGTTGCAATGATCATTTGGAACAAGCTAATTAACTTACGTTGGATTTTTATTGAAACAATCACTAATTATATTTTCCACGACATGGTACGTTGAAATTTATAAAGAAAATGTGAAATAATTACTTATTAATATCCGTCAAAAGAATGATAGGAAAGTTATGACTTCAGAATAATTAATATCCAAAAAAAATCATTTCGTAGAAATTTGTAAAGATAATGAAAAATAGATATTTTTGAAGCTCGGTCAAAGAATCGCATGAAGCTTCTACTCTAAAATAATTAATAATATAATTCTACAACACAGGATCAATCTATCTCAAAATTGGCTTACAAATTGATATCACAAATTCAGAGAATTGCCAGCTAACCGAAAGAGAATAATTGATATCACAAATTCAAAGAATTGCGAGCTAACCGAAAGAGACAAATTGATATTACAAATTTAGACAATTACGAGCTAACCGAATGAGATAATTGATATTACAAATTCAGAGAATTGCGAGCTAACCGAATGAGATAATAGACTTCAACTTTTTAAAACAGTCATGAGTTATTGTATTAGCCAATAAAATGCTGTTTGGGCACCCATAGCTGGGGGAAAATTTCGAGGATATTCGAGGGAAAATTCGAACGGTATAATTTAAATATTTACGCATATTCATTTTCGGAATTTAACCCAGTATGTTTTATCTATCTAGCTTTATGCGCACTATCAAATGTAACTTTGTAATTAGAGAAATGAGTGCAAAAAGTCAATATTCAGGGTTAAAGAAATATTCAATTAAAAAAATGTATAAATCGAATATACTACTCAGCAAAAATGCAACGCTCAGCAAGAATGCACCACTCAGCGCTAGTATACTATCATTAACAAGCCCAAGCACAAGCAGAAATAAAAGTAAATAATGGAGCAACATCTAAATCTCATAGAAGAATTCCAAAAAGAAGTAATTCAAGAGGAAATATCATATCTTGATCTAAAAACTCTTAATAAAAATTTGAATATAAAAGACAGCCTTATACTGTATGTTAATATTAGAAGTCTAAATGCTAACTATACAAAATTAGAAATTTTTATTAAGAGCTTGAGGATCAAACCTTATATAATTGTATGCTCAGAAACATGGTGCTTACATAACTATCAATATTTTGCTATACAAGGTTATAATTTATATTATAATAATAGCAAAATAAATCAAAATGATGGAGTAGTTGTATATATAAAAGATTGCGTAACAGAAATAACCGAAACAATTGAAATTGGTAAATTGAAAATATTAAATACAAGAATAACACTAAATAGAGGTATTTCTCTTGAAATATCAACATTATATAGATGTCATAATCTATCATGTACTGAACTCATTTCCAACTTAAAATCATATATGAACGGCAAAAAAAATATAAAAAATCATTTAATTATTGGTGATTTTAACATTGACATTATGAAAGAAGATCATAACAGTCAGGAACTTTTAAATAATATGCTTGAAAAGGGTTTTTACCCTGGGTTTATATATACAACTAGACCAAATGATAATAGTGGAGAAGGCACATGCATTGATAACATATATATAAAAATCAAATCTCTAGACACCAAATCCTTCAAACTTTTAATACCATTTACAGATCATTATCCATTATTTATAAAAATAAACAATTCACAAACATTAAATAAAGAAAATATTTGCTATAAGTATGATTACATTAAACTACGCAGAGTAGCTGCTATGAAAAATTGGAATATAATTGAATCAATGCATGATCCTGAAGAAGCTACAACAACTTTAATAACTGAAATACAAGACTGTTTAGAAAAATCTAAATATGTGTTCAAAAATGGAAAAAATAATAAGAATAAACCAAGAAAGGATTGGATCACTAAAGCTATTATGATCTCATGTGAAAGAAAAGGACAATTATATGTCAAAATGCGTAATGAACCTAATAACGAAAGAATAAAATTAGAATATAGGAATTACACAAAGAGTCTTGATAAAATTATTAAAGAAGCTAAAACTAAGCATGAAAGAAATTTAATAATAAAAAGTAGCAATAATTCCAAACAACTATGGAAACATATAAAAAGTAAACTGGGTACTAAATCGCAAAATAATAATACAATTAATAAAATAATAATGAATAACGATGAAATAATAGATGACCCTACAAAAATTGCCAATCAAATGAACTCATATTTTTGCAAAATAGGAATGAATTTAAGTAATAAAATTAATATTCCGCAGGGTAAGATATTAAAACTACCACCCATGAATTGCAACTCTATTTTTATAAAACCAACTAATAATTTTGAAATTTTACAAATAATTGAAAATATGAAAATAAAAAATGGCGGTGTTGATAAAATCCCAACAAAAGCTTTGAAAATACTATCAAATCTAATCGTAAATGCATTAACTCATATATTTAATATATGTCTAGAAAAATCAATATGGCCTGAATCATTGAAAACAGCTGAGGTAGTACCTATCTTTAAAGCTGGAAACAAAATGGAAATATCAAATTATAGGCCCATATCCTTAATCTCAAATATAGCAAAAGTTCTAAAAAAAATTGTTTTTGTAAGATTACAAGAATTTTTTGATAAATTTAAACTATTAACTCACAATCAATATGGATTTGTAAAAAATAAAGGTACTAAAGATGCTCTTAGTTATATAACGAAAGAAATATATAGCAATTTAGACAAAAGCAAACCAATAGCAATCACATTCCTAGACTTAGCTAAGGCGTTTGATACTGTAAACCATTCTATCTTATTAGATAAATTATATAATTATGGTATAAGAGGTAAAGCACATAAATTAATAATGAATTATCTAAGCAATAGGAGACAAAAAGTTAGAATTGGAATAACAGAAAGTCAATATGAAACAATAGACACAGGTGTTCCCCAGGGTACTATACTAGGACCACTTCTATTCATAATTTACGTTAATGATTTATTAATAAATAGTACTGACAGCACTATCTCATATGCTGATGATACAGCAATTATAGCATCTGATGATACCTGGGAAAAAGTTGAAAACAAAATGAATAAGTACTTGGATGATATAGCTAATTGGTTAGCTCTGAACAAACTATCTTTAAATATAAATAAAACAACCTACATAACATTTGGCAATTACTGTGATAGTGTTCCTAAAGATATGAACATAAAAATACAGGGTACTAAAATTTGTAGGGTAGAATATTGTAAATATCTAGGTATTGTATTTGATTACAATCTAAAATGGGACAGACATATTGAATATATAATAAAGAAAACAAAATATATATTATTTATACTTTACAAAATGTCAAAATACATGCAATCTGATACACTTAAGATAATATACTATGCATTTTTTCATAGTATAATTACTTATGGAAATATAGCTTGGGGTGGTGCATACAGAAACAATCTGGAGTTACTTCAAAAGACTCAGAATAGAATCCTAAAAATTGTTAATAAAAATAGTTTCAATCAGGACAACCCATTAAATTTAAAACAAATTCTTGCTTATGAATGTGTATCGTATCATTATAATGAACTCAAGAATTTATACTTAACGTCTAAAAGCAAAACCAGAAATAAACTTATTATACCACCAAAATGTTCAAAAGCTGTAAGTGATAAGAGTAATCACATTAGAGCAATACAAAATACTAGACATATCAAAGATTTATAATAAGAAAAAATTAAAAAAATGGATAAGTACGAATATATTATAAACATCAACAAGTCACTGTTACTTTATCCAAGACAAATATGTACTTGGACACTTAGGTTTTAAGTTAGTTTTTTTAGTTTTACTTAGATTGTAAGTTAATTATTAAGTTATTATACACACCGGACCTATGTACAGGTAGCTCTGACTACCTCTATAGGATGTGGGTTACTCCAGATATAATTAATATATCTGGAGATTAACTACAACATGTATTACGATGTATTACTCTGGTTAAATAAATAAATAAATAAAATAAATATTAAGAAGAAAAAATAATATTATGTGAACCTAATAATTATATGAACTCATAAATATCCATGAGTGCTCCTTATGACACAGATTAAACTAAATGGATACTCGTGACGCCGCAATAAGCTTTTCTTCGATTATTAATTTTTAATATAAAAAACGGTCATGGATATTTTTAATTTATAATCATTAATTAAAAAAGAACAATAAATTGATTTAAACTTTACGGTTAATGGAAGCTATCGAGTTACGGTTCAATACGCATTTAATGAGGGGTCGAAAATAAGATATACTAGCAGCCCCCGCCGCGGCATTGTTCGCAATTATTACAAATGAAGTAGAATACCAGGACTCAAATTACGTAATTGTTTGTTCTTTCAGGTTCTACGTCATTAGATTAGTAGTTGCATAAGGTCAAATAATTAAATTAAGTTAATATTTCATTAGGTAAGAGATTTTGAACAGATCCGAAAAATCATATTTTGCGATTTTCTTAACACTTAGGTATTGAGTTTATAAACTTTACCCTGCTAGGGGTTGATTAGGAAATATTGTTAAAGTAATTTTTAGAAATGAGCATTTTAACCCTTCTAAATGATGGTTAAGTCGATATCTTATTGGGACTTAGAGATTTTGTATGAATCCGTAAATCACACTTTTCCATTTTTACCACTGTACGAGTTGAATTTTGGAAAATTTAACCACTTATGAGTTGATTAGGGGAAAACAGTGAAATAACTTTTTAGAAATGAACACTGGTAACGCTTTTTAACGATAATTAATTCGATATCTCATTGAGACTTGGAAAGTTTGAAGAAATTCGAAAATCACAATTTGCCTTTTTTTAACACTTTAGGGGTCGAATTTTGAAAAAATTACCACCTTAGGGGCTGGTTATGAAACACCCAATAAATTACTTTTTAGAAATAAGCATTGGTAACCTTTCTAAACGGTAATTATGTCGATATCTCATTGGGCCTTGGAGATCTTTAATGAATCCGTAGAAACATATTTTACCGCTTTTGATGCCGCAAATAATTGGAATTTATAAAATTTACTCTTTCCGAGTTTGAATTTCATAACACCCCTTTTTATTAGCTGCTTATAACAACCTAAAAGCAATATACCATTTAAATTTCAAATCGATAGCCTTAAGCGTTTTGATTGTATGTTGATGAGTCTGTTAGCAATTCAGTCAGTCAGGACGTGTCTTAAATACATATAGATTAGTATTTGTTTCTGCTTGAAACTTAAGTTTTACGTGTCTAAAAAACAATAACTATTAATATGGTGTTTCAATAAAGTAAAATCTATTTTCTTAAATGCAATTCAATACCTTATTCATATATCTACCAATAAGAAATTGATCATTTTACAAACTCTGCTTAACTTTTATTTTTTTTAACCCTTGAACACCAACATAAAATTACTTGCATTAACACCAACAGAAGTCTGTGTAACTTGCTTAAAAATCAGCAGCTTTGAGCAAACTAAGAAACCATTATTCTCGTCAGAGCATCTAGTTCACAACTATATAATATAAAGAATGGTGATCTAATTCGGGTAAGCATTCTAAATTTTAGAATGGAAGAATTTTTTTGATTTGCGTACATAAAATCGCTAATAAGGAGTGATTTTTAAATAAAGGTGCCTCTAAAAAGGCAACAAAACTCGGAATAGTGTATTATCTTTCAAAAAAGGACATTAAATATTGTTGTACAAAATTATTATATAAAAACGAAACTGATCATAGGGACGCTTTCGCGCACTGTTTAAGTTGAGTGACCCACATTTGAGCATTTTCATTGTATTTTCAACAAAAAATGCATTGATACAAAAGTAGTAATATCTTCCAGCCTAAAAATTCTAGGCCTCTGAAAATTTTAATATTCTTTAAAATTTTTTAAATTTTAATAGCAGTTGTTACTCTAAAATTTGAAAAAAAAAAAATAATAATTTGCGGGGCCACACAGACCCCTATTGCAATAAAAACATTCTTGCCCGTATATACACTGAGAAAACAATATTGTAAAATTCATACAGCAAAAGTACGATATCGTAACTTTTCCGCTTCAAATATCATAAAACAAATTCGTTTCTATCAAATGTCGTAACAACGTGGGCATATGATCTGCTCAGACCATCTTGCCTACTAGAAGAAATTAAGCTATTTAAAACTATAGGTCCAAATAATGTACAAATCAAGATTTCAAATTCCGAATTGTACGATATCATATTGCGTCTGACGCTGAATAATTGCACTCTCGACGCGTAAATCTTGACGATACGCTGTTGAGTGAGTTACGTTACACACCGCGGTATGCGTTACGATAAAGTTATCTCAGCGCACGGCGACAGCGCGTATCGCCCCTGGAAACATCGCTCACCTCGACGTATTTCGATATGACGCGCAGGAGCTCGACGTTGGTCGGCTGGGCGGCCTGGGACGAGATGTCGATGTAGTGGAGCATGCAGTGGACGATGCTGAGCACGGGCAGGGCCACGTTGGCCGGCCCCTTCTCCAGCACCTCGACGAGGAAGCCGAGCATGTTGAAGCTCAGATGGGCGTACGTGTCGTAGAGGTACTTGACCACGCACTTGGTCCACTGGAAGCTCTCCTTGCTGAAGGTGCGACGACTGTAGAGGGTCATCACCGTGCCCAGGTTCTCCAGCTTCTTGCCCTTCTCAGCGCTCACCTGCACGCGCGCGAGAGGGAGGTAATCGATGAGCACCATTGCGAGGACGAAAGATAGAGAGAATGAACGCGGGGATTCGAGGTGGTCGCTCCGTGCGCGAGATTATTTGTTGGATAGTAAAATTACATTTTTGCATCTTGCTCGTGAGTCGTAGTACTGTTAATCTGTAATATTTTTGAGCAGGTTGTCGATAAGTTTGAAGAGGATTTTAACTTTGAACCGTGGTGAAAAGGTAAAACGACTTGAGTCCATTTTTTGGAATGTCGAGATATTAAAGTTTGAATTTTTGAATTGCAACTCTTGACTTTTTATATGAACTATTGCGACTTTTGACTTTTTATATGAACTATTGCAACTTTTGACTTTTTATATGAACTATTGCAACTTTTGACATTTTATATGAACTATTGCAATTTTTACTTTTTATATTAAAAACTATTGCAACTTTTGACTTTTAATATTAAAAACCCAATTTTCAATGACAGTGTACTTAAGTTGTTATATTTCGAAGCCAGATACTTATTGATTAGATGCGTGCGTTATACTAAATTTTGTATATTTGGCATATTTAGTACTAAAAAGTGTACAAAATAATAAAAAAAATATTCTAGATTTAATTTATACAATATTAATGTTAGTTTAAGGTCATCACCCCCTGCTTATCGTTAAATACCGGGAATTTATTTTCTCATGTAATTTTCAATTTTGAGAAAATATCTCTATGGAGTTGTTGTTTTTTATTAGGACAACAACGTTCCATAGAATTATATACTAAAGATTTAAAATTAAATGGATTGAAAATTAACCGTAAAAACATATTAATAGTATGAATACAACAATTCTTTTATTGCTTATTGTGTTTTCTACGAGTGAGGAAAAACTGCCAGAAATATTTCAGCTGAATATTATGGAAAATAGAGAAGTTATCAACACTTTTATAGCGAAACTCCCGTATAAATTACATTAGCGATTGAACTGATGTAAAAGTCATAAATATTAACGCATAAAGTGCTCTATTAATTCGAGCTTTTCCTTTTTGTAAAAATACGGTTTATAATAATAGATAATGCATGCCAAAATCTGCTAAAAAATATATGATAAAAGCTGTTGTAAAGCTTGGAAAATAAGTTTTCAAGAGAAAGTTATTTTGAGTGCTTTTATACAAGTTTAAAACTATCAGTATATAGTTCTAAAAAAATAATTTGACTTTAAATTGTTTCGAAAAAAATCCGCAGCGTCATACGCATTGCTTTGTATGTATGACACCGCCATTTTAAAGTTTACGGCGGGCGGTTAATTTTTATTATTTTAATTGAGCAGTAACAACAGTTTATACACTTAATTCAAGCAAAAGACTAACAAGTTTTGTAAGGTGGGGAGAATGTTACAAACAGAAGTAATGTTAATCATTGTAAAATAAAATTGGCGGCTAATACAATGATGCTAAATTGGTAATAATTAAATATGTAATGTTAAACTGCTGCAAAGAAATAGCTACAACATTATGCAAGAAAGAGAATCGAATGAAATTGGCTACGCGTAAAGGTTGAGCATTTATTTTTATCTCAAGTGCGTTTTCCCGAAAGAAGCTCGTAAAAAAGGGCCAGCGTTGGCGCTCTCGACAACAGTAGTTAATGCAACTTTGACTCTCGAAAGGTTCAGACGTATAACTAGCAGGAAAATTAATTTCTCTTTTAACAAACAATTAATGATAAAAAACACACCTTTTTTGAACTATTAATTAGAAAGAAATATATTAATTTAAAATTAATGTAATAGAATAAAGAACTTTATATTGGAACAATTTATTCAGTTTGAGGAAGCTAAGTGCCCATGAATGGGCAGCGACTTTTTTTATATTATGTAATTCAAAACTTTATACTTTAAATTATCATAAAGAAAAGTTTACTCGAAAAGTATGAATCCAGCAATGTACACGGAGAGAATTTTCTAATAAAAATTATGACGAAATTCGCAGTAAAAATTACCGTGAATGACTATAAAGCTGGGACACTCTAACTTTCCGGCAGTCTTTATTGATATTTACGATAAATTTTACCGTACTGAAGGGTAAAATTTGCCTGCCGTAGAGTAAAAGTTCCCTGTATAAATCTTAGAGAAAACCAAAATTTGTGGTAAAATTTGTACGAAATATTTTTTAAAAATCTGGATTTTCTTCCAATTGTTGTAGCAGTATCATTAATACTTAAATAAGTACATTATACACATTTATATTTGAGTTAACCTAAAATGTGTACACGCTCAATTGTTTTCTTTATCAGCTGTCTTCTTGTTCTCAAATCAGGCAAATTTTACCATTCAGTGCGGTAAAATTTATAGTCTGTGCAGTAAAATTTGTAGTCAATGAGGTAATTTTTATAGTAAAATGTCAGTAAAAAGTGCCAGAAAGTAGGAGTGTCCCAGCTTTATAGTTATTTACGGTAATTTTTACCCTGAATTTCGTTATAATTTTTATTAGAATATTCTCTCTGTGTAGTATTTTAAAAACAAAAAATTTGTAATATTATTTAGCTGTAGAGTACAAAAATATGATATTGTTCTTTCAATTTTCAAAAGCATAAATTAAAAAATTTTTAATGTTTAAAATAATTAAAATTCGTAATTAGTTCATTTAATAATACAAAATTACAATTTTTTTTGAACACTAAATTGCTAGATGCATATTTTTTGCATTAACTTTTGCACTTTTAAGTTTAGGGTGTTGAGCAAATAAAGGTTGTAACAAAAAAAAATAAACTAAGTGTATAACAAAGATGGTCGCATACCTGAGCGATGTTCTCGGCGCTCCTGATGCACAGCTCGTTAGCATCCTCGTAGTTCAACAGCATGTAGGGCAGCAGCGAGACGACGTTCATCGGAAAAGCCAAGCTCTGCGTGGGGTCGACAACCGGCAGATCCAGCAACAGGGTGAACTGCGACAGCAACGTCACCACCGACTCGTACGTATTTGGACTCGTGCAGCCCTTCGGTTGGAGATAAAAAATTTTCAGCATTATAAATTTGCAGCTACCCAGTATGTCGAAAATGAATGTATTATAAGATTATTGCTGTATAAGTATGATTGAGGCCTCGGAACGGAAGAGCGCGATTTCGCCGGATAGGTATTGGCCAATTTTGAACATCGATTCAAATTAAATTTTTATAACTGATATATAAGGAGGATACTATTGCGCAACTTTTTGTACTAAAACTACATTTTTAGATTTTAGTATTAATAGGTAAAAACGTAATTTGTAAAATAAAATAAATTATTTCACATTTTTAATTTCAACACGACATAACTTTTTTAAATATGAATTTTTATCAATGAAACTTTTACATACTTATCTTTAGTTTTTTGTATCAGTATGATACTGCGCGCGCGGAGGGATCGTGTTAATATAATATCACAACGACTGTTCGCGCGGAGTCATGCTAACAGGACAATAGCCAGAACTTTTTAAAGATCATAAGTTGGAATTTAACTCTTTCCCAAAATCTTTTATGACTCATATTGAAGGGTTTAGTATAACTAAAAGTTAATAATTCGAAAATTTGTAACACAACTTTTGTGATCGAAAAACTCCATTCACGATTTTGACAAACTGTATTTAAAAATTCGCCAGTTTCTTCCGAAATATCTTTTTATACTTTTTTCACGTGTTATATATACGTTTTATAGAACACCCAAAAGATTATTATGTAAAAGTTTCATTGATAGAAGTTCATATTTGAAAAAGTTATATCGAGTTGAAGTGAAAAATGTGAAATATTTTATTTATTTTAAATGCGACGTTTTTGACCTATTACTAAAAAACTAAAATAGCAAATAAATTAGTTTTAGTATAAAAAGTTACGCAACATTTCTCCTTATACACCAATTACAAAAAATTTAATTAGAAGCAATGTTCAAAATTGGCTAGTCCGACAGTACTTATCTTGCGAAATTGCGCTATGCACCCTTTTCCGTTCGGAGGCCTCAATTGTATACTAGCAAAGTATCCCTAGGGATAATATACGTTTTAATATTTATTTATTAAAAAAATATGATATAGTTTGATAAATATTTTTGATTTTAGTATTATACAGCGTTTAGTAACAAGATTCTTAATTATATTTGTGAGTCTTTTTTTGTTTAAGCACCTGATTTTTAAAACTTAATACACAGATTTAAGATATTTCAACATTGAGCTATATTAAAGTGGGATAATAATTGATAAAACTAGTCTAACGATAAATTAAATATTAAAATTAGCAATAAAAATATCTCATCCAAGAAATTAAAATTTGGGTTAGAGAAAATTTTGTATCAATGATAAGAGCAAAAATGTTTAGTACTTGTGCACTAATAAACCACAATAATAGCAAATCTTTAAAAGAAAAAAGGTGCCTATTTTAAGGTGACCGGAAACTGAAGGGCGGAGTCCTTTAACATTTTAATAATTTAGAAGATTTGTTATTTTATTACATGTAAACATTTGAATTTATAAAGGAATTAATAATCCAAAAATATTAAAATAAATAAATGTATTAATTGTGATGATTATAATTACACATTTATCGTTACTTTATAAATCCATCCAACAACATAAATATTTGAATTTATACACTTGAAATAAAGAATATAATCAATATATGCCAATCTCAAAAGTTAACTCTCATACAATATAAATTATTAGTAATATATATTCATTGTTATTTTTATCAAATAATATAAATTGTTTAATGTTCAAATTTGAAACAAATAATCAAATAATATTACAATATATATTTGCTTGGATCATATGTAAACTTTTCTGAAGTAAAATTAATTGTTTATATATTTATTGTTACTTTATCTAATAAAATAAAAAATGGATTCGCAGAATCATAACTTTATAAATATTATATTTTAAGCCCTTCAATGTTATGTAAATTAATTAAATATGATCATTTTGTGAAGATTTGGTGTTGTAATGGAATAAATGCACGAAACTGGTGATTTTCGCACAAGTAGTTTGTCGTCCGAGCGAAGCGAAATTAAAAAATGTTTTATTTTTACTTTTAAGAGACTATTGAAGTTTATTATATCAATTCAGTAATTGTTTAATCTTTGAACATTTTTTACCATCAAAATGTACGTATTCACTGTATGAAATAGCGGTAGCATTTCTCATTCAAATAACGCACATCCTGTATTATAATAACGTGTTAATTGTTGCTAGGTTGTTTCTTTTCAATATTCGATATTTTTAGTTTTTAATTTCAGCATTTTTATCCATCGGCATTTTTGCCCATCGGAACTTTCTTTATCGGCACTTTTGTTAATCGATTACCTTACCCATTGGCACATTTCACCTGTCGGCAAATTGACCCTTCGGTACAATAAATTCGGCATTATTATCCATCTGCAAAATTATCTTTCGGTACATTTATCCCCACCCTCCCCGCGCCAACGTACCTTGAGCAGCAGAGCGTGCACGCCGGGGAACGAGGTCCACCTGAGCTGCTGCTGGAGCTTCTCGACCTTGTCCCGCGCGTCGGGCCTGTCGAGGGGCAGCCTGTGCAGCACCCGGTCGAGCAGGCGCAACGCCAGCAGGAACTCGTGCTCGTAGTCGGACTCGAGCAGGGAGACCGACAGCCAGAAGAGCTGCGCGAGGATCGTCATCTTGTCGTCCTGGCTGGCCGAGTCGCCCAGGAGCTTCAGCGACTGGGCCGAGCGCGAGCGCGACAAACTGGCGTTAGCGTTGTACTTGCCGCTGACCCCGGTCACGCACCCGCTGACCGCGCGATTCTCCAGCTCTGTGGGCAGATTCCCGGGGGTGTCAGTTGTCTTTTGTAGATTTGGTATTGTTCTATACAAAGCTATATGTAATCACTGAGATGAAGATTTATCTTTGATTGGAAAATCTATAGCGAGCAAGGGGTTTAATGATTTGATGGTGATTCGACATTTTAAAGTTATGAATGACAAGCCTGCTTTAGAGCTATACTTAATATAAGCTATAATCGATACAGTTTCCAAATATTCCTTGCATCAACCACTTAAGTTTATGTGTTTTAAAATCTTTCTGATACTTTTTGCCACCAATCACAACATATATTTGCATGTTCCTCAATTTTTTATTCAATATTACTTCAATACTACAGAAAATAAAACATTTTTAACTAAAAAAAGCCGTCTAAAATTATTTAAAAGTCCATTTATTTAATAGTGAAATGTAAAAAAAAAATAAAGGTTATTCAGTGTTTATTTTTACTCTAGATCAATATAATTGAAAATTTAAAAAATTTATTTGAAATAATATTTGTGGGTGAAAAAGTTAATGGCCTACAAAAAAAACAGATATTAACACTGAAAGAGTTTAGGTACGTGACTTGTTATTTTTCTGATGATAACAACATTATAACATAATCATAACACCATATACCCATGTTCAAAATAATACATAAAACTATTATAAAATTAATATTAAATTACTTAAAATTGAAGTAGAGTCTCTATATTCATTATTTATATTGATCATTGATAAATTAAATAACATTATTGGTTGCTCAAACTAATTAGTGGTAATGTAATTAAAGAAATACATTTGTATATGTAATTACGAACTAGCTATATATTGATTGATAAGCTATTAATATCGCGCATTATTAATTATATGTTACCAATACCATGAATTCGATACCAAATTTAATTAAGAAATTATAAATGCGAACTAATTGTAAATAATATTATTAGTTATATAATTCGTGTTAAGAGGGCAAATCATGCTAACATAAGGCAAATTTTATGATTTTTTCATAAGACAACGATATAATGTAAGGTAATAAAGGTTTTTACACTTTATTATAGTAATATCGAAAAGTAAAAAGAAATTGTATTTAATTCTTATGCATTCGTGTATTATATATATATATATATGATATAGTGGTTCACTATCAAACACAGGTTGCTAGACCAGCGCCATCAGAAATTTAGGCAGACTGATCCGAAATGAAGAAAAAACAAAAAAAAATTAATATCGTATGGATGGCTATCGCACTACGAAGTTTTGTTGGTAAAAAGCAATTTGCCGACGATTGACAGACTTTAAATCAAAAGTGACTGAAACGTGAATTTATTCGCACAAAAGATTTGTCAAAAATGACCGTAAGGGTGTGTCCAGATGGCAGACAAAAATATGGTCTGTCCTCTCTGGTCCGTGTTCCATCGCTGTTTCGCTGTTCGATTTTGAATTTAAATGTTGAAGTGCATCTATATACCTGCACTCTCAATACTCCACTATAAGGAGTATTTTTCTCTGAAAATCTGGAGTGACTTTAAACATTTTTAATGTATCAAATCTCAATGTTAGAATTTAAAACGAAACAGCAAAACAGCGATGGAACACAGACCGGAGAGGACAGACCATATTTTTGTCCTCCATCTGGACACACCCTAAAAAAAGTTGCGTGTTCGAAAGTGCATAATAGTTGGTAATATGGAAACAAATGTAATTATAAATAGAATCCACTTGGATTTTTTACAATCGATTAAGGGCTTTCACAGATAAAAAATAGGGAATAGAACATAATAATTTACATTGGTATATATATATATATATATATATATATATATATATATATATATATATAAGAAATAAAAGAATAAGAGCTTATTTCTAATCAATATAGATATATTAACCAATGTATGAGATAAATGCATTTAAAGCTTCTATCTCTCCGCAACGCAGTTTGGAGCTTGGATTGCTTACATTGCTGTATAATCTATACTGTAAGAAATTTTGTTCTGAAAATATTTCTGATCAGTGTTGAGATGTTGTACAATGATAATATGCAAGAAAATAATTTTGATCCGACAAGTTCCCTTAAGGACGTTTACCGGCTAATCGATTTATTATATATTTGCTTAAACTTTGATAGAATGTTTTTAGTAGTATTATCAATTCACCCACAAAATTGTAAAAACCGTGCCGGTACCAAAATGGAAATATTCAATGTCAAAGTTGCAAGTCTTAAAACGTAAGGTATACGTTAAGAGTGTGTTAAAGAGACATTTTAATTTATAGCCGCAGAAATTAATTACAACTGAACTGAACAACTAATACGTTGTCAAGAATTACTATCCATATTACGTAAAAGAAGAAAAACTATAGTTACCGGTTCCCTTACAAAGATATGGCTAAGTAAATATTGGTGCCTGTTTTATTGGTATATCTATATTGTGGTACAGTCTGTAGAAAAGTCTATACCGCATTTTTGTTTTCTGCTTTATTTCAAAACTTTTGGGTTGCTTTAATCTCACTTTTAATATTTTAACATTTTAATTTATAAATTGAAGTCGTTAAGTTATAAGTAATGCCATTTAATCATGATTTGAAATATAACTTTTTAACCTTATTGTCATCGGGGAACTACCGTAATGTAAAAATTGTTATTAATAGTTATCAAAAAATTGGATTATTTTCTCAAAAGTAATATTAAAAAATAAATTCAATGAAAAAGTGCTCCACTTAAGAAAATGACAATAGTCAGTATTTTTCATTGTATTAATTTATTATTTTGTTTTCTTTAAAAATCTTTGTCACGAGGTATTTAGAACACATTAAGAAACAACGGTTGGGCAAAATAATCAATAAAAGTTGTAAATTGAATAACACTGATAAAAAAAATCAAAATGTCGATAAGTAAACAACCGCATACAGACACCAACACCCTTAAGGGGATGCCGGATACCGACATTCCAATTTTTCGTTTTATTCAATGAATAAATGAAATCTTCAAATTTTGCGAGCATACGTACAATCTATTTATCACTAAGAATGTGTGTAAGTTCGTAAAATTTTATTTAAGTAAAAATTGACTGCGTAAAACGAAAAATCGATAATGTCGATAACTGAGTATAAGGTAAAGGACTCCGACCTCCCCTTAAGTTATTCTCTCAAGTTTTAACATATGTCAAAAGGAGTCAAACCACCAACGAGAAAAAGCTATTGTCCCCCCTCCTACCTTTGGCCTCGCTGACCGCCGCATTGGCCGCCGCTGACTTCCGGGTCGAGTAGCTGACCGAGTAGCTGGTGCTGCGCATGTGGCCCTGCTGATTCAGATGCGAGAACATGTTCTGGGGCCCGGCCGGATAGTAGCCCGTGGCCCCGGCCGAGCAGCGCTTCGCCAGGCCCGACGTCGCGCCGTCCTTGTTGTTCAGATTCGGCGTCGACTTGAAGATCTCCTTCATGAAGTCGAGCGGCCGGAAGTCCGACTCAAGCGAGTCGACCGCCGCCTCGAGCGTCAGCAGGAGCTCGGTCACGTAGCCCTGTTGGGAAGCAAAGAACGAGGGATTATTACGGACATCAAGGGATTTACTTGTGGAGACGTCGGGGAGCAATGGGCAGTTTTTGTTTTACAGAGTTCTATGGTTTTTTATCTGAGGAAGTTGACACGTTTGAAATGTTAAGACCTTAAGTGTAGTAATATATATTTTTGATATTTAGGAATGAATTGCACCGATCATATTGTGCTAAATAAATTAACAGAATATGGGATAAGGTAAAAAGTGTCCAAAATTATGTATTTTTGTAAATTAAAAAATTTGTTTGACATTTTTTGCTCAACTTGTAATTTATTCCTAAAGATTTATACTTTACAATTGAATGTTTCATAAGTGTTATGTACTTATAAAAAGAACGCTGCCAACTGATTTGACTCTCTGTTTTCTCAAAGAGGTATCGCTCATTTACGTATATTCTATCGCTATTCATATGTGAGTTGATAGTTATTATAAAACAAATTTGCTTAATGTGTTTAAATTTTAATTGAAAATTAAGTTTTTTTCCCACAGTTTGATTAAATTAGATGTATGTCAACTGATTTTCGAACACGAATTAGCTACACACACATACACACACACATGCACGCACACACACATACGCACGCACGCACACACACACACACACACACATGCACACACGCACGCACACACACATACACACATGCACGCACGCATGTGCGAACGCACACACACACATGCACACACGCACACGCACACACACAAACTGGATAGATTTAGATTAACCGATTATTTAGACTTTCAAAACTAGAGAACGACCTAAAGGGACATCTTCTTTTTGATTCATTGTAACATATTAAAAACTTGTTAGCTCTGTCATAAACTCTGAAGTATATTGAACGGGATACTTAGAAGAAGACACGAAAAGCTCCATTTTTTTAAATTCACTCAATTGCAGTCATATGAATAATATTTTGATGCTCACATACGTCGTCACGCTTTGAAGTTAGAAAAGTACGCACTCTTGACATTCTCATACTATTCTCAACAAATATATTTTTAATAGAATGACTCTATCTCTCAGTGGACGTTTTAAAACAAATTTTTTATTCGGTTTTGCTGAGCCAAGTTAATTTTGAATTATCAGGCTATGCTACACTCGGCCTCTATGGTTCGTAAATACCTTCAACCATAGAGGCCGAGTGTAGCATAGCCTGTTAATTCAAAATTAACTTGTCTCAGCAATACCGAATAAAAAATTTGTTTTAAAATATCTTTTTACTAAGTTTGGCTTCCCATACTTTACTTGGTTATTAGACAGTACCAGATTTGTAGTTTTATCTGCAGCATTTGAGAAGGGAAATCTTGATATTACTGCTCAGAAATGCACGAATCCCATAAGAAGTGGGTTAAAATTATAATTTTGGAATAATTTTTTCTCTGAAATAAATTTGGTAACTTTGATAGAAAAAATGCGCGATTTGCACGATAGAATTTCTTTCTTATAAAGCGATTATTTAAATAGCCCTAATGACCATTGATTTTAGTTCTAGGAATCAAATCACTCACGTTCAAACCCTATTTTTGTCGCGACATTCTTTATTTCAATAGAATTTAATTGTATTTCAATAACCTTTATTTGAATCTTTCATATGCTTGAAAATAACATATTTTATTTCTGTTTCGCTGCAAAATATTACATTTTTCCTAACATACGAATAGCAATAAAAAAAATTAAGGTCAGAATGATAAAGTCATGTATGCAAGAAATAATAATTTCCAGCTAATGAAATGTTTTCTACGAGCTGGGCAAATATGTGGAAAGACGGAAAAATTGCGCGAATCGCAATTAAATCCACCGCAGTTGAAAGTAGGAAAAAATTCAGAGCGATTACACCCTTAGTTATAAGTATACAGTAATCAGCGAAAGACAAATGTTTATCTTCTCAGTGCTCTGAATAAAAACAGGAGCTAAGGGAGACCATCATTGCAGGTGTTGTAGTAGTCCGTAGTGCGGTGCTGCTCCAGGCCAGGCAGGAGAGCTTGACAGTTTAATTGCAAAAATATAACGGTCTTATAGTATTTATTAATTTTGTTTTACTAATTATTAAAAATTATATTTATTATTGAGGCTTTTTCACAACTGGCAATTATCGGCAAGATTCCTGACTGGCTGGGAGTAAACATACCTTTTTTCCCTTTTTGTTATTATTAGTACAAGATAAAAAGAATACATTGTATTTAATTGAAATTGATTTAAAATCTCCTTTTTTCTATTATGGTATTGTAAAGAAGGATGTCTTAACAATAACCATTATATATCATAATATAAATACCTTCCATTTATATACATTATTTTATTGCATGTTACACGCTTAGAATTCTACTAACATTTTGTACTACAGCATATTATTTGCATGGTAAAGTTAATAACCTTTTAATATAATCTTTAAAACTACAGTTAACAAGTGGAACTGTTTATATTATTATATATAAATTGTTTATTATATTTTAATTGTATTATTTAATAATGATAATAATAGATACTGTAATTAAAAATGAAATCATACAACTTTAATAATTTAGATGATACTTATATCCAAAATTAATTCTTTTAACTTAAAATATTATCCGTAAATTGGCTGTCTTATAGTCGCTGGAAAAGCCAAGAGAGGCAAAAGGACGCACACATGTGCGAAAGAGAATGGAGGGATTTTATGGGCCTTTTTATTTTTGTTTTACTGTCGCGCGCGGACGACGAAGTCTTTCTCGCTTTTCAAGTCAAATTTAATAATTTGATTTTTAATATGATTTTTGTTTGAATTTATCATTCTATTGTAATTTTAAATTTTGCAGAAGAAAAATGTGGTGTTTGTGTTACATTGTTTGTACAAAACGTTACAGGTGTGAAAAAAGTAATTAAATTTGGTTGTTTTCTTTGATACTGTTAAAAAAAATTTTATTTATTTTTTTAAATATACGTGCGTTCATTATAGTCTATGATAGAGACTGCCTGATAATACTGATGAGGCCTACAGGTAGTCTTGAGGCCGAAACACTTTTAATCTTTACATTTATAATGTTAAAGAACCTATATATTTCTTGCTTTGAAGAGGTAGACTCTACTCTGTAAGAATGAGCCTTAACCCTCCTGCACAGAAGTTTATTTTTGTGTATATGGACTAGATCGAATGTAAGTCTGCAACAATATTTTCTGCAAATTCGTAACATTTTCTAAATAATAGCTATACTATTTAGCTTCAATTTGAGACGTTGTAGATGTCCCAACAAAGTAAAGATTTAAATTTGTGATACAAAATGTATACAAAAATGACGTGCGGTTTGGACGAGTATACTCGGCTCTCTGCGCAGGGGGGTTAAGTATAAATACAGTGAAAAACTAATAATACGATGTAATAGGTTTAGCAGAAATCTACTTAAAAATGGTTTTCCCTTTATTGCTAAAAAGAAATTTCAATTTGCAGGATAAATACAAAAAATGTTTGAATTTTTAATGTTAAATTAAATCTACATATTATATGAATTAACAGTTTAATTAAATGCTGGGAGGGGTATTTGCCCGCGGAGTAAGTGTTTCTGTTGTTCTAATAAATATAGTAGATTTTTTGCTAAAGAGTGAATGAGACACTCTAAAAATCTCGTCTATAATTTGCTGTTAGAAGCAATCATCTAAATTAAAACATTGAAGTTACAAAAAGTATACATAGTGAATAAAAAGTATCGTACACTATGATATTTGGAATTTTGACCGGTACATTTGGGAAATGCATGCCTATATTCGGTAAATAACTTACTAAAATCACGATTACTATTGCGAAAGACTAAATTAGAAATATATAGAAAAATCATACTGCCAGTACTTCTGTACGGATGCGAAACGTGGGCGTTAACTAAACGGGAAGAAAATAGATTTAGAATATTTGAAAATAGAGCTCTTAGAAAGATATTTATACCACTCTAACCTCAAAATTACAACTTTGATATGATTTTTCAGCGCTCGTGGTATAAAACACGGTTTGAAACTAAGCGTGTCGAAATGTACTATTGGTGGCAAAATAGATGAGACTACTAGCGAATGGAGTATTTTACATAACCAAGAAATACACGAGCTATACGGTAGCTAAACATTACCAGAGTGCTTAAATCTCGACGACCAGGGTGGGCACTTAGAGTGCTCGTAGAGAGAGGAGCAAGAACCCCAGGCAGACCGAGACGAAGGTGGGAGGATATGAGGAGGATTGGATGCAACTCGCAAATAATAGAGAAAGATGGTGTGACTGTGTGAACAAGGCTATGGACTACACGGCTACGGATAGCTAGTTCCAACAAGTAGTTATGATAGCTATGGTGTTGATGTAAACACGACTACTGCCGACATAAAGTCTTTATGATAGCTGTTGCCCTGCAGCCTTTATAACAATAATAATAATAATAACATTAATAATAATAATATTTGCAAACAATGAAAGTAAATATTCAAATTAACTAAATAAAAAATTATAATATATTAGTGTAAAAATACTGTGTCGGAAATGAATTAATTACAATATACATGAGTGTTGGGGTTTTAAATAGTTATTTTATCTGTTTGACTCTCAATAAAAATACCAACCCTGCGGAACTCGGATTTCGATGGGATTTGGGGATGTGCACGCGCGGAGCTCTCGCACAACACGTTGTGTACTGCTCCGTGCAGACCAATCGTTAGTGCGCCAAGCTCCCTTGGTGTGGAGCTGCACCAACACAGAGCACCGCGCTACGGACTACTATCAACACCTTCAATGAGGTGTGAGGGGCTCCCCTTACTCCCTTATTTTTTTCAGAGTAGGTATAACAAAGAGTGCATTTCATATCGGAATATATATTGTATGTTTTTTAATAAATTATTTTAGAAATGATAATAGGCTTTTTTTTAATGAAATAGCTGTGTTTACTCGGTATAACGACAATTACATTTACATAAAATTTTATTTTATTTTTCATTTGATTTTTATTTTTAAATACTCATTTTACATTTTAAACACGTATCTATAAATTTGACAACGCAAAGTCATGTATAATAATCGATTTGAACAGAATGGTCATTCATAAATTACTTTACGCTTGGAGGAAGTAAATAATTCTCAAAATACAGCGTGACGTAATTTATGAATGTCCCCCGAGTAAAATCATATTATTAATATAATATAAGCATTCAATAATAATCATGGCGTAATTTCGCTCTGTCAAAATTTTAAATAAATGTTTAAGCAGTAAAATCAGTATAAGTATTTATTTATTTATCAAACGTGGACAATAAATTTATTTATCAAAATTGAAAAATAAAAATCTCAATATATATGAATTTCTTTATATGTAAAATATGAACAATACAAATAAGTTATTTTCATGATATTTTAATGCAAATAATAAAAAATGGAGAAATATAAAATATAGCATTAACTTTAGACTCATTGAGTTATCTAAGAATAGAATATGTATATGCTTTTCAGACAGTGTTGAGACTGTTTCCATTATTAGTGGAAGAACTCAGATTATTTATGGTTTTTTGTTTAAGTCACCATATTGTATGCAAAATAGATCTGAAACCAGTGAAGTGTGGATGGGTATATCTCAAAATGTATACGGTACAGCAATCTGCAATTATGCAAGTATTCTTTGAGATAAACATTGATTTTGCTCAAAATTTTGAAAGGTTATCTAGACTTTTAGAAAATAAATATCGTAAAAATTGGAAACAAATAAAAAATAATGGGTTTTAAATATGACCTTTTTTATTAATAAACAGTTTCTACGATTGCGACATTACAACTCTTGTTTGCATTTCTTTTCCAGTACTTTTCTTTACATCTGCGTCATTTGTAGGAAACTATTTTGCAGAAAGACACTTGTTTGTCTCAGATTTCAATTTGATATTTTTTTATTTTCTTCGTGGTTAAATTATTTATAACTTTTAATTAACAGGTTGAGCGCTACATGTACCATATATGGTATACAAATTGTCACATTTTGTCTTGCATTGTGTTTCACTGTAAAAGCAACAATTAATAAAAATATTTATACAAACGATATTTTTATTCTTTATAATCCCACAAAGAGGTAGAAACGCTGAGATTTTATTAAATGTTCAAAATTTCAATTGGGTTGTTTCATGATTTTTTTATATCATATTCTGATATATTATAGCATACTTCCTTTGTAATTTTTTCGAATTTTTGCAATACGACCAAAATTGAAGAAAATCCTCGTGACGTCATGGTTCATACGCGGCACCTTTGAAATTGCATGAATCATGACGCCATACAGAAACTTTCGATAGCTGTAACTCTTGTAAATCTCGTTGATTTTGTAAAATTCAAGCAGATTGCTAAATCGGCTTAAGTTCTCTACCGAAATCATCGATACCGCTGAAGAAAAAAAATATGAAACAACCCAATTTTAATTATATTTGACGAGTTTACATAAGGATCCAAGCCTTTGATTCAAAGGGCTAGTAATATGCTAATTACATAATTATAAATGATTGAAATTTGAGTGGGATCTCACAAACTCCAGTTAGATAACAAAGAGTTAACTAATTCTACATTCTCACGAAAAAAGTTGATTTTTCTTATTAGTTTCTCCAATATAAAATATATATAAAATAAATAAGTATAAATAAAAAATGGAGAAAATTCATTTCAGCCATTACCAAACACGACAAAAGTATGAAAATTAACTCGTAGGTAGAAATTCGTCTACTAAAATCTAAATTTATAAATGGGCTTGATACTAGTTAATGGCTATGATGAATAGCTAGTTTATTGATTGCGATAAAACACTTTTGCTGACATTCGACTTTTCTTGAAGTGGACAGCAGTACAGCCGCCGTTATTATCGCTTGACGATTGACGGTGTGGGGATTTCCAAAACGGATTGACTTACATAGAAAACTGTAGAATTATTTATCTATAGACATGTTTCTGAAAAAATTTCTTTGCTAAAATCGTAATTGTTTTAAATGTTAACCGTTTTCCTAACAATGAATATTTTTGAAAATCCGTAAGTATACTTCGTTAGTTTTTATATTGAAGATCAAACCGCTTTAAAAATCCAGGCACCGTCTATTGCGGAGCTACTGAAAAGGAAGACTCACGGTCACATGACTGTACATGATTGTACGTAACTGTAGCGCCACCATTTTATTAAAATAAAATAATTAAAAAATTGTTTTTCACTCTTGAATATTTAGGAAAATGAAGCCCTATTCACAGATTCAGTTTTAAGTCAACCAATTTACAAAAAAAATGATACCCATATGATTTTAGCCTGTTCAAGGTAGTGGCCTCCCAGGAATTGCAAAATAGCTATAAATAAACATATCTTGAAAAATAGCATTTTTTATAGAAAAATATAATTATTCTTTTACGAATTCGAGTTAAAAATTACGAAACACAAAATGGATGATCAAACACGGTGGCCGAAAATCTGTTTGCCCGTCACATTGGATCGACCACATTAAATTTAAGAAATCTGACTTCGCACTCATAATCAGCAGCGGATAAAACCTTTACCTATATACAACAAGTTTTACAAAAATGTACACAGAGAATACATCGGTCAAACTTGCTGAACTGTTCGGTAGTTTTGACCGAAGTGAGTTCGGTAGTATGTATACGGCAAGAATAGCGGAACAAGTTCGGCAGCTGAGTCTCCGTGCGCCGCACTACACGCCTAACCTCACTTTTTCACAAATAATGAATATTTTAATGAATTTCTTATTTTTTTGTTACTCTAACCTTTTTATATATTATTAGTTAGTGTAAGTTACATTTTCCATGTTCTACTTTAACCTTACTTCTTTTTTACCTTATCACAAACGTGATAATGAGGCTACAATAAAGTGCAATACCACACATCACTTTTAATACACATCCGCCAAAACAGCCGAACTGTATATGGCCTCCGCAAACTAAGCAATGCGACTTCGGCAAGCCTAACTGAACCATTCTCTTAGTGTATACCTCAAACAAACGAGTACCTCAGCGCAATCTCTTCGAGTAACAACAAAAGACACCTACCAACAATAACAATAATAAAAAGCTCTTCTCACCTGCATGTCCTCTCCCTGCTCGGCGACGGTCTCCACGAGCCTCGACAGAATGTCGGACAGCATGCGCGAGGTGATGGGCACCCTGAGGGCCCGGAACACCTGGAGCGAGCGGCCCGCGTAGTGGCGCGACGAGCACGAGAGGCCCAGCTGCAGGGCCGTCTGGGCCCAGCGCTGGCTGACCAGGGCGTGGGGCAGCGACTCCCGGAAGACCCGGAGCACGTGGCGCAGCAGGATCGTCAGTTGCTCGGCGCTGCGCACCCACCAGACCTTGGCCGTCATGTCCTCGTAGTTCCACAGGGGTTGGTTCGTCCTGGAAGATGGAAAATAAACAAGGATTACGTCCATTCTGTTCGGAATTTGAGCGAAAAAC
Organism: Gastracanthus pulcherrimus; assembly: GCA_949152435.1. Lineage (NCBI taxonomy): Eukaryota > Metazoa > Arthropoda > Insecta > Hymenoptera > Pteromalidae > Gastracanthus > Gastracanthus pulcherrimus. Next base: position 26,052,438 of record OX424575.1, on the reverse strand, counting down.
TGGCAACTACTGTAAGGAGGTCAGGGTGTCAAAAGTCGACCAATTTTCTTTTTTTTTTTTATCATTTAGGAAAACAGACGGTAAAGATGATTACGAAAGTTTATAGAGAAATTGTCAGGTGCTTTAACACATTAGTGTGGTATTAGATAAATGAGTTTCTAATTTAATCATGAAAGAAGACTAACTTGTTCAATGAGAAAATTGATTATCCGTGCTGAAATAATATTCCTCTATAGATTGAAACGTGTTTATGAGGACATATTATAGGTATATTAAAGGTATATTAAAGTTAATTAAAAATTCCAATTTTCAGCTTCAAATTATACCGACCGAAAGATAAATAATGAGTCCAATAAGGAAGAGTAAACGTTATAATATTAAATGTTTGTACCGTAGACGTTATAATATTAAATGTTATTTGTACCGTAGACATTATAATATTAAATTTTATTTGTACTGTAAACAGTATTAAATGTCACTATGTTTTTTTTGAAAATTGAATGTGTATTTATAAATATTAGCGTTAAAACATCCTACTAATGATTGTTTGTAGTATTAAACATGGATGAAGCCGCATGTGTGAGGTTTCATTGGTGTACGTAAAGAAATCTTTTTGTTGGTGTTTTGAATTACATCACAGATATATGCTGTAAACGCTTTATAATACTTTTTACAACACACTGAATAATATAATTATGTAAAACCGCAAATTTTTTTCGGTTAGTAAAAGATTTGTAGCGGGAGCATTGAATTAGTTTACTTTGACATTGTCTAATAGCATTTTCTATTAACAATAAGTTAAATTTAGAATTATTCATTGATTGAATAATTAATAGGCCATTTACTGTTTCTAAAGTGCTTCTTTATCAAGCTTCTTTATCTTCTTTACCTGCTCTGTATGTATTTTGTAGATCAATTAATTAAATTAACGTAGTGAAATTCGTTAATTAATTTTGGAGGGATGCTGCATTACGGCGATAAATTTGCTGTCCTCTTCAGGCGTCTATTAATAAAGTCGACGATACTGTTATTATATTGTTGTTAGGCAGATGCCTAAAGAGCACAATAAACAGACCGCCGAGATGCTTCATAAAATAGATTAAGAGGGATAAATTTAGATAAGTTTATTCACAAAATATGAATATATAATACAATTATAATACAGTGCGATTACTAATTATATCGAGTATTACATTCTACGGTTATTAACTTTCGTAATTTCACAAAATAAATAATGTGTGATATATAATAAACGATTATATTTTTGTATCTATGGTGGTCCAAGCAAATAGATACATTAAATCAGACCAATAAATAATTTTGCAAATTTCTTTTTCTAATGCGCGATTCATGTGTGACCTTCAGTAGATGATAATTGCAATACTTAGGTAAAATTTATTTGAGTAATTTAGTTTGCTAAAAATACTTGGTATAACAATAAATAGCAATGAATAATAGGTTTGCAATCGTACAGTACCGTACGTCTTACAGCATCGATCCCGACGAGCAAAAATTATATGCACATTTTAGTTACTTCAGGTTTATTGTTTTAATGCAAGTCATAATATATGTCACTGAAATCAACGTTTTTGATACTATTTCATAACTTTTAAATACGTTTTAAAAATCGTTTCTGGTTACATTTGATAAAATATATTTAAATTTACCTAAAAACCAGATGACATTTGATTTAGGACTTAGTTTTATCTTAAGGTGGCTCTTTCATGAGAATCGACCTTAAAAATAAGAATAAAAATGTATACAATAATTGTTTGAGTGTTACAATATCAGAAACATTATAGCACAAAACAACAGTACTTTAAGTGACAAAAACAATTTTCTTGAAAATTTCAGTATTGGAAAATTAGATATCGCGTGTATTAGAGAATAATTTGACAAATGATACGTATCTTTTTTATTCGCTATCCAATTTTAATTTGGAAGATCACATTTGGTTCCTTGAAACATTTCAGGAGGACTTATCCATATAAAAATTGAAAAACTTAAAAAAAAGCCTGCATGGTTACAGTCAATTGTTTATAAGTCTATACACGTGCTTTTGTAAGTTTCTGCATGTACAAGTATTATAAACTATAGCCTGTAACTTTGCAGGCTTTCGATGTTTTTCAATTTTTATATGGGTAAATCCCCCTAAAATCTTTCAAGGCACAAAATGAGACCCTCCAAATTAAAATCGGATTATAAATTTAAGAGATTTGGATCATTTGTTGAATTATCCTCTAATTTAGACGGTATCTAATTTTGCCATATCTAATTTTATTGAAATTTTTTGTATCATAAAGTACTCTTGTTTTATACTACATATAACGTTTCTGATACTGCAACACGTAAACAAATCATTGTATAAATTTTTATTTTCAGATCGATTCTTATGAAAGAACCATCTTAAAATACATCAACGATCAATTTTCACTTTTAACGCAGTTGGCTGCCCTTAAACCGCTTTAAAATATGTACAAATCAACGTATTCATCTGTGCTATATAGACTTACCTCGAGGCGAGGAAATTTATCAGCGACTTGATCACGTCCTGGATGGGCATGTTGGGCCCGGGCTGGGGCCCCGACCAGTTGGCCCCGTCCTCGGGCGTAACGATGACCGGTGGCACGATGCTCGGCTGCGTCGCGCTCCCGCCCGTGCTCCAGTTTCCGTGCTGGCACGCTGAATCTGCAAAATGCAATCGAAATCGATGAATATATATATATATATATATATATAAAAGTATAAAAGTATAAAAGTATAAAGCGTGGGTTCAATAAATGAAATTTTTTTTCTTTGAACTATTTGTTTTTGCAGTAATGGAATGTAGAGTGGAAAATACGGACCAAAAAGTAATAATTATAATAACATTGGAATCGTATGAATTGAAACTAGTGCTTTTATTAAATGAAAATTAAAAATGTTGTATGTTACGGAATTTATTTTGCACGCGCGGTTCTTTTCAATGTTATTTATATAATAATACTTCGAAGTATTCAATTCCAACCTATTAAAGAAATATTTCACTTTTTTATTTCAACAAAAATATGCGCTTATGATTTCTAATAAGCGCATATTTCCATTGAAACGAAAAAGGTAAAATATTTTTATAGGTTGTAGTTGAATATTGTACGTACATGATATAATTTTAATTAAAAGAATATAAAATTAAATTTTCTATAAAAGTATAAAATTAAACGTTATAAATGGCTCTTGCAGCACCTTTGTAGATGAAAGTTCAATTTTTTTAATTTAAGAAATACTTTTTAATTAATATCATAATTAAAGAGAAAACTTTTTCATTTTTTTCTATATAACAACGTTTCCACTGGCTTTTACTTTCTTCAGGCTCTAGTAAATACATCTCTAATGTCCTTTAACTACCTACATTTTATAACCATTATTCTTAAAACTATATACATATAAACATTAATTTTTCTGTCTACATTAATTTTTCTGCCTACATTAATTAGATTCTTTTGTCCTTTTTATTCGCAAAATAAATAAATATTATAATTAATACATAGAATTGGGAAATACATTGCCATTATCTAGATCGTAATGATCTACAGAAAAAATCCGATAGCGCACTGACTCATAACTGGGGGCGTAGCTCAGATGGTAGAGCGCTCGCTTAGCATGCGAGAGGTACCGGGATCGATACCCGGCGCCTCCAAAGAATTTTTTTTTCCGCAAATTTATTGCAAATTATATTATACAACTAGTGGGAAATTTTTAATATCAGTAAGATGATATTTACTTTTACATCCGAAATTACTTTAATTTGTAGTTAATGTTAAAGTGGTATTTCTAGTTGGCCTCTGAATCGTAATCATAAGTAACAGTTGCAAAGGCCAACTTGGGAACCTAAGATAAATTGACTGGTAAAATAAGCAGTGATATATGATACAGAAACATTATGCATAATTTAATATTTATTTGTTAATAAATAATTACTTAAGAGAATAAAAAAAAATGTGTAAGCGAAATAATGTTGTAACAATTGTAAATTAATAAAGAATTTAGCAATGAAAATTCAAATTTATTAATATACATTGAAAAATTAAAATTAATAAAGTAGATTATGAAATACATATTGATGTAAACAAAATTAAATATAAGTATCATCTAATAAGTAAAAATAATAAATGTATTAAAATGTATACGAAACGCAGAATTTTAATAACTAATTATATAATATTAGTACTTCAATATAAAAGAAAATAATTCAAATTCCTTTCAGATTATTTTGTATATGTTTATAATCAACGTAGTGCAAATATAAATTAGATTGGCCGCCGTTCTCTTCAACTGCAACCATATGGTATACCTTCGAGGCGTGTATATAGAACACCGCGCGCATTTTCCTCTGTGCCTTTCACCGAAACCGGACGACAATCATCAATGGAAAATCAGATCAGCTGTTTACACACATAACAGGGGGCGTAGCTCAGATGGTAGAGCGCTCGCTTAGCATGCGAGAGGTACCGGGATCGATACCCGGCGCCTCCAAATTTAATTTTTGCAAAATTATTCGTCTATCGATTTTTCAATTAAAATGAGCTTGAAAGTTCAAACTTCAAATACATTATTTATTATTCTATTGATTATTGATAATGGCTAAATTATAAATATATCTAAAATTAAAAGATTTATATAGATACTTTAACTTATTGATAGTAATAGTTTAGAATATTTATAATTTGTATTTTGATTTTATGGCTAAGTATGTATAAAATATTAAATTTTGATAACTATTAGTTGATAAATAGTTAATACAAAGAAAATTCACAGGACAGTAAGTAGTTTGAATAGAGTTATCCGCTTTAAATTTAAACGTGTTTCTTCATATGTGAGCACGGACGCCATTAAAATGGTTATATCGGTTTCACTCTGGTGACAAAATAACCATAAAAAATAGGGAAACTTAAGTTACATTACGTCAAGGTGGCTTTACATATCATTACTAACATTTGCCTTAAGGGGACGCCGGATATCTCTGTCCTTGTCTAATTGAGTTTCCATTCATAATTTTAAGAGAAATCATATTTTTCTTTAAATAATAGTTGTCCCCGCTTCGTTTTATAGTAATCTACATATATGTCCAAGCTGGGTTCATATGATTGTTTTGTGTTCGAGAAAACTTTGACACGCTAAAAGGGCCAACTACGTGGAGATTAACCTTTACATACTAAGTTTGTCAAAGTTTTCTCGAAAACAAAACAATCATATGAAACCAGCTTGGACATATAATTAGGTTACTGTAAAACAAATTGGGGACAGCTATTATTTTGTCATTAAACAATTAACTTTGTAAATAAATAACGAAATACGTGTGTAGGATAGTAGGAATCTACTGTCGGTATCCGACGTCTCCTTAAGCTCTTTACTGATAATACTTTCTTTATTTAATAGTATATGCGATACTGGAACACGCTTTAATAATTCAATCAAATCGTTGTATATCTAAATATTACAAGTAATTGCTATTCTAAATAAATATTATGCTTTTATTTTAAAGTAACGAAAAAATCAATGCAAAACCGCAAGTTTATGTTTTTATGGAAAATTTTTTTTTATAGTCCAGCGATATTTGGTCTTACGATAGCAAGGAAAGCATTACTTTTTTATTTGATGCTCTTTAATACTTCAGTTGCGTATGAATAAGACATTAAAATTTTATTTTTATTCGATACATCTAGCCTATATGGGAATGGTGAGGAAAATGTCTTTTTATTGGCGTATCTATTTTTAAAATATTAGTCTTGAATTCTGATAATGTTGTTCTGAAGTAGTTGATTATTCCACAAAAACTATAATTTGATAATTCCGGCTTCAGCTGTAATCAGTTACCGACTGCATGCTAAATAGTCAGCTGTAGTTTTAAAATTAGTAGTAGTAGTAGTAGTAGAGGCAGTAATAGAAAAAGAATAGCATTAATAGCAGTAGTAGAGAAACTATTTTGTATTATTATTATATATTAACATTGGGCCAAATGTAAACTGAATATTTAAATGTAAGTAGTAGGGAACACGGGACAAAGTGAGCTTCAATAAATATGCGGATAAAAGTTTAAATTACGATAAATTAAATATTTTTATTAACTTTTTAAACGTAACTTAATCGATTTATTAACAGACATATACGTTTGAAGCTTTACAAAATGTATTTATCACATATAACCGCAGAGCTAGTTTGAGGTTGTTGGAATATCGCTATGCTTTAGCATACGTATGTGTGTAACTGTAGTTATACACTACTGCATGCTTATACAAAAATGAATCGACTCACTAAGAAATGTCCCAAAGACATAAACTGAAATACGAGATATAGAAAAGAGTGGGGAACTATATGCGTCAGCCCCGATATTCTCTTATGCCCTTTTGTCAAGTATGTTTTAGAGCAGTCGCACATTACTGACGGTATTCCTTCCTTGTGCGATTTTGAATAAACGAAAGTTATTTTATTTGAAATATACATTGTGTATTGTCATTTATTTAACACCCATTTCCAATAGAGGTTAAACTTTATTTTTAACATTGTTTATATAAGTTCGCTTTACCCCGGCCAGTTTGCCCCAAATGCATGTGCGACGTAAGAATACTTTTTAAGAGATTTACGTGTTGTCCTAATGTATTTAAAAACTATCCATTGAAAATGTAGTATTCTAAATATAAAATAAAAAAATCTGTATTAAAATAACATACATAACACTTTCTTATCCAAAATCCAAAACATGCAAAATTATCATTTCGAGTGGCTCAAAAATGCATTGTTAAATTAAATAACTGATTATATGTACCAAGAAGCATTTACAAATCATTGTTTACTTAGATTATTTCATTATATAAGTGAAAGTAATATAAATGTTTTATTTATGTAGAATTATAGAGAAAGCTCACTTTATCCCGAGGCTCACTTTACCCTGGGTTCCCCTAGAAAAAATATTTTCTATAAATATTGTTATAGAACGCCGTGCTTGACGACGACCCGTAATCTTGTGTATCCGAGTTCTGTATGTTTAGTGTTTATTAATAAAGTTTGAGTTTCGTAGTGTTTTTGTAAATATCGTGGTAGTTATTTAATTACCCCGAACCGGATCGTAACATTTTATAGCAATATTATAATTCAACGCAGGCCAAAATTTCAACCGAATACTTCAGTAATATTTTAAAGAGCACCCTAATAAACTGAAAATTCTAAAAATTGTTTTGTAAAATAATAATGTATACCTATATATATAGATATATAGTTGACGTAGCAGCTCTGGCAATGGCGGCGTGAAACGGCGGACACTCTAAAATGGGCTACAGTTGTCTAAAACAAAAGAACTAAACAAATTTGTTCTCTTTATGTGATTACATAGCGACTGTACCTAGAATAATAATCAAAAAAGCTAAATTAATAAAATGGTGGAACAAAAAAAAAATTTTAATTTTGTACGAAAAAAATCGCGTCTTATTTTGCAATAACAATTATATAATTTAATAATATATTAATTTTATATGTGCAGTCGCTGTGTATATAACGAAATAGTACATTCGATACATGTGACTTAAGTGTCCCATTATTGCAAGGCGTGTAGTTAGTCGATATTCATGTTATGCGATGGGCCACTTAAATTACGAGTATCGTATATAATTTTATAGCACTGCTTGCCTAAATCCGCTGTCACGCCAAGTCGTGACTTAAGTGCGGATTTAGGCCACCCAGTGCTATAAACAAATTTGTTTGCTTTCTTTGGTTTTAGACAACTTTAACCGATGCTAGAGTGTCCAACGTTTTACGCCGCCATCGTCAGAGATGCTATAACATTTATATATATATAATCGAGAACAAAAAGTTTTTTTACCTGAACCTGAAAAATTGACACACGCTTACAGTATGATGCTATACTTTACGACCACTTGACTATATCGGTGAATTTGTCATGAAAAGTTAAACGCTCAACTTCAGGGCCTGTAATCGATATTTAGGCTTTTTTCTCCGGTGAAATGGTACATTATATGTATAAGAAAAGGGTAAATATTTTCAATGTGTAGAACTTTATATTTGAAATTTTTTTATTAAGCATTAAAAATAATAATTATTATTTCAAATTTAAGGTATCTGTATCCCCTTAAGCTCTTACAAAGAGGTAACAACATTTAGATTTTATCGAATATTTAAAATTTTAATAAATTTTGTAGTTAATTGAAAAAATCTGCTTTGTATGAAAATAAGTGTTATTGCTGCAACTGGAGACTGTATGCTATTGAAGAAAGATAATAAAATCCTCCAGAACTATGATAAAATGTCATAAAGGAAGAAGCTACACAAAAGAATAACAAAATCTGTTAAGTATTGACAAATATTTTTTTCTATTATTCTACATAATAATACGTAAACAAAAGAATATTCTTGCACTGGATAAAGTCCCCCTAAACCGCCTTTAAAATATCAGTGTAGCTAGAAAACCTTCAAAAAAGGATATTATTTTGGTTATCGCTTTGAGCAACAGACATTGGAGAATTTTGATCAGCTTGAATTTATGCATTCTTTTAAGTAAAACTTAGAAATCTATGTTGCAATGTTATTTTTTTTGCCGTTATAAAAATTCTATAGCTAAATTAAGTTTTTAATTTTTTATTTCCACATAAATTACGTATTTTATTATTAATATTGCCGAGCCAAAATTTGTATTGAAACTTTTATGAATAGGTCTCAACATGGATGTATAACAAATGTATTTAATAAGTAGATTACCATTCAGTAGATTACTGAACATAAAAATAAAATCTAGTGCGCAAAACGCAACTAGAAGTTATGGAAATAAAGAATTGAGAAAAATAACTTTAAAGTTAAATAGTAGTAATAATTAAATCAAAGTTAATTCGTAATTATTTATGATTCTTTTTCGTTTTATGGGTTAATAAATTATAAATATATAATAAAGTATAAATTCTTTTTTGTCCACCACTGACTTTGGGGACGTTCGGGTATTGACTTTTACTGTCATTTAGCCTTGCTTAAGGCGCACTTATTTGATTTTTTTCATCACGCAAGTGTTGAAAACCATTAAATTTGAGATAAAAACGAAGATATTAGAGAAAATCAAAATAGCTTAGAAAATTTAGTTTTGTAAAACCTTTTTTATTATCAAGAATTAATTAAATCAGATTAGGAATTATAAAACTTTTTTTAAAATATCAGGTTTTGACCACAAATCTTCTTCCCTTATAAATGTCATTATTTCTGGATTAATCAATGCGCCGTGAGGCGTCTTTTAAAATTCAGGTTTTGCCTCTTGTTTTCGCTCAGAAATATAGTTTATGATCTTTCAAACTCTTCTGAACCATCGTGCTGCATTTATGAGTTTTCATAATGTTTACAATTGAATCGATAACCATTATTTTAAGAGGAAAAACTTTAATTTTAATAAAAACCTACGGCTCCCATATAAACCCTATGTAAAATGTATACTTCGACCGGTCATATGGGCTAGTCGACAGAGGCGCCTCTCCAATTCACACCCTCGGACATACTCTACCTAAAGAAATAAAAAGAATAAAAAAATTATTATACAAAATGATCTTACCGTAGGCGTAGATGGCCGTGGGATTCTTGGATTCGTCGCCGAGTAGGCTGGGCGCCGCCAGGTGGCGCACAGTTGCCGGCGGCGTGGTGCCGGACGCCACCGCCCCGGCGTTAACGGGCGAATGCACGGGACTAGCGTTGTTGGACGAGGACGACTGAGAGGAGGACAGGCTCGGCGACTGCGACGACGAGGTTAGCAGCAGCTGCTGCTGTTGTTGTTCACCGGCCGGAGGTAGAGGCGGCGGAGGAGGTGGTGGTGGTGGCGGCGGAGGAGGCGGCGACGACGACGAGGAGGGTGGCGTGGTCGGTTGCTGTTGCTGCTGTTGTTGTTGTTGTTGTTGTGGTGGAGGAGGCGAGTGACTCTGGGGCGAGATTCGACCGGTGGGCAGAACCGCGCTAGCTCTGCGGGAGATGGAGATTTTTAATTGTAAGGGCGATAAGCTTTGAGTATCCCGAAACTAGTTTTCGGGAAAAATATGCCACTTTCGCCCCGCTTATCAGGGACAAAACGTGGGCTTTCTAGTGGGGTGTGGAATAAAATAGTATACGCACCACGGGAGGAAAAATGGCTACCCCATAGCCTTCGGCTCGGGTGGCAATTTACACGTGATATGGACTATCCAATACTTTTCCTCCCTAGATGCGTAATATACTATTTTTTATGTACTTGCATAAATAATTTATATAAAAAGTAAAAATAAATATGTATATATTAATTGACTTTTTGGAGGTTATCGACCAGTTTCTAGCAGTCGACCATTTTTATTTGTTCATTATATTTGAATAAAAATAAGACGAAAAAAACTGATATAAATATGGAATCGCTAATTGTACGAACTTATTTACTTTGATTGGTAAATATAAAAGAACATCTCATAGGATTTTTCAGGACGATTCTGATCTAACCCTATTTGTCAAAGAATACTTGTTCTCGCATGGTTTGACTCGGTATCCAAAATGATAAACTGTGATTGGTCATAGGCCGCCATCTTAAATTCCTGGTAGAAAAGTATGGAGGGTAGAAAGATCGTTCTAACCTTCATATAGAAAAGCTACGGAAAAGGTTCGGAGTGAGTCAGAGTAAACCAAGTTTCTTAATTCAACAAACCTATTGTTAAGTACACTTCAACGAACTAGAAAATAATAAACACGCCATAAAAAGGAAATGAAGTACCAAAGTACAAATTTGGAGAGACTGCGGATAATGTAGACTATTTACGTTTTGAGTCTTTTATTTTTAACTATCTTTAAAAAATAGTACTTCTGCAATTAGTTTATATTCATCAAGTAATTGATAGTAATTAATTATTTAAAAAGTTTTGTTTAATTTGTTTTTAGTTTTTAGGACATGGGTTAGTGTTTACCTTAGCCCCGGTCTACCCTATTGAGGAAGAAAACTACCACCACGGTAGCGGTGGTGCTAATGAAAAGCTACACATACCTGTGCCATCTTTTGTATTTTATCATGGGAAACTATATCTATATGTATGAAGAATGGTCGACATTTGTGTACCCGCCAGAGGTCGCATGGTAAATGTAAACTCCCAAAACCAAAACATATTTAATAATCTTGCTGACCCGGAATTCGTGGAATATATTGGATTTTATTTGTGAATGGTTTACAATGTATTTGGTTTTAAGAACGGCTTTAATTTTACCTTAGAGTAACATTTAAAATTAATAACGATCTATATATAACAAGGGAAATAAATCTCTGTAGATTTTTCTGATTAAGAATATATCTTAAACGATACTAAATTTCTTTCAATCTTATAAATAAAATTAAAAAGTAAACATTAAAAATATTATGAAGATATATACTAATAAAAGTTTTCAAAATTAAAGTATATCTATTGTACGGTTTAATCGATTCAGAATTCTGAAATATTTAGTGCTATCGAAACAGAAATCATAAATTGACATTCCGGAAGGCGCCCTGGACCTCATTTCCGAGTGACCAGGATGGCTCTTACTCGAAGACAATGTACACGATTACATCAAAAGCCCATGAGCGCAAAATATAGACTTGATTGTTCGTAGTGCGTAACACGTGAACATCTTCTCCAAGAGCTCCGGGTGGTATACACGCCGTATTCGAAGAGAATGTCTCCGTAGACAGCAAAGGCCTTGAAGCGCACCAGCTAGACATGACTTTTCACGGTGCGCATTATTGTTTCTTGGTACGCGTCACCTGGTCGTCATCTCCGAGGGCTCCGTGTGACCAAGGCACTGTCTTCGAGTACAATATGCACGTAGACATCAAAAGCCTCGGAACGCACAAGCTAGACTTCATTTTTAGTAGTGCGTAACACTTAGACCTCTTCTCCGAGAGTCCCGGGTGGTGTATACAGTTTACTCGAACAAAATGTCTACGTAGATGTCAAATGCCTCGAAGCGCACAAGCTAGACTTGACTTTGGTGGGTGCGTGACACCTGAACCTCATCTCCGAGAGGTCCGGATGACCTGGGCTCTGTACTCAATATGCACCTAGACAATTTATTTTGTCTCATATTTCAAAATAAAATAACCGCTGCCAACTGATTGGCACTTATCTTCCTCAAACTAAATAAACTGTTCGTATGAACTTTTTTGTTTTCACAAATTATTTTAAAATGCTATATCTTTTTCTAATGAAGGTATAACGCTACCTTGGACGTTTAAAAAAATCTTTTTTCTTTTGTTTACTTTAATAGTTTTTATACACAAAAATAAGATGCTGAAAGTTTTAAATCGAAATTTGAATTATTTCATAGCTTTTAGAGACTTCTAAGCGAAGCGTTAACCCGTGTGATACAGAGTTACGAAAACTTTAAGGCGGTTCATGCATCAATATTTACCTAAAAGATAAAAATTTATATGATAAATTGTTTTCATATTACAATCTAATGGTTTGTCGAATCTTTCTCTAGTCGACGATATTTATACTTCTTCGATATGGAAATTTGTTTAAACAATTTTTTTTTGTCGATGCTTGAAAAAAGTCATCTATTTTTTATTATATCGTTCTTCATGTTGTGACATAAGAACAGATTATTATATAATTTTATTTAATTCAGATACGTATTGACGCATGAACCACCTTAAACGGGTTTTTTACAGTTTTTATCCGATTGACCTGAAATTTGGCCAATGAAATACCCATGCTACTTTAAAAAAGTTAAAAACTGTTCTTGTAATTAGCATTTATTAAAAAAAATTTGTTAAAAAATGAACCTTTTGTAAAAATAGCAGCCATATTGCAAAATAAATTATTTTCAAAAAAGAATCTTCTATTTTATTAGATCTTACTTTAAATAACGATCCTTTCTTTTTTTTTTCTACGATGACCAGTACTCTAAAAAGACGGTTCCAGAAGTCTTTTAATTAATAATGCGCATTTGGAGTACAATATCATTTATCTTGATAAAAAGGGCCCATTAGATTTCAGTATGGGTGCTAGGCATCATTTATAGGTACAATAAAATACCTCCGGAAGTTTCATACAAACTCATTTTCTAAAGGTCGTGGACTCTTCTTATAAGTGAAGGTTGGATAGAAAGACGAGTAATAATCCAATCTAAAAAACCGCTGCCAATTCAGCGGCACTTAGCTTCCTCAAACTAAATAAATTGTTCGAATATGAATTTCTTTATTCTAATACATTAATTTTAAATTGCTATATTTCTTTCTTATTACTATTTCAAAAAAGTATTTTTTTTATCACCGATTGTTGTCAAAAGATAAATTACAAAAAATTATAAGCTTGTGACCATAAATTGCATTATCGATTTCAAAATATCGTAAAATAGAAAAATCGTTATAAAATAAAAACAAATCGAGGAAGTTTTAATTTTATTTATAAATTCGTATGTTCATAAAAAAACAAACATTCGTTTGTCGCAAGTCGGCTCTGGCACTGTCTTCCAACCTTCGTCTTGGTCTACCCGCAGGCCTTGTGCCTTCTGATTTTCCTACTAGTACTCTAAGTGCTACCCTATCATTTTCCATTCTCGCTACATGTCCGGCCCATCTCAGTCTTCGAGATTTTATAACTCTGGTAATATCCGCTTTTCCGTATAACTCGTTTATATCCCTATTGTGTAAGATTCTCTAGTCTCCAGTTAACTCAGCCATTTTGCCTCCAAATATCATGCTTATAACTTTGTTCTCAAATACTCTGAACCTATCCTCCTTCGAGATATAAGCAATCAACATTAAAAAAATAATATAACCTAAAAAATTTTGAAAGATAAAAGACCTCATAGTCTGGACAAAGAGCTCAGTCAAAAGATAGTGAAAAGCTACCTTTTCCAGCTCAATTTATTTTAAAGGTTCATCATATGTTTCAAAAATATCGACGTTTAAAAAAAAAGACTTATTCGTGTATAACAAAAGAAGGAAGATAGCTTATAAAAAATTTCATGTCACAGAAGATAGGTAATTTGATGCATTTTTAAATGAATTTATACTGAAGCGATCATATTATTTCTAACATACTAAAATAATTTACTTTATCGATTTCAGAATATCGTAAAATACAGAAATCGTTGTAAAACAAAAACGGGTCGATGAATCGAGGAGATACATTTAATGTTCATAAATAACTAGTATAAGTTTTATTAGATTCTGAAATACTTTCATTCGCGTTCGAACTACCTTAATTAAAAAATTTGGCTTAAAAGTAGACAAAGCAGAATTACTTGTAAAAGTCTTGTATTGTATGTTTATTGTTTGCATTTAACTCATCAAATAAGAGGAAGCCACAGTTGTGTGTACTCGAAGCAAGTAACTATATGTGATTTAAGTTGGAGACAAAGTAATTGCCAATTGTCGAATGAAAGTTTTGGCATGTAGGAGTAAAGCATATGTATATAGAATCAGTTATGAAAAATTGTGATTACTATAAATAATATCATTTGTCATTCACAAATTTTAATAATTGTAATTGTATATCTTCTGTACACGACAATACCTTCTTAAAAGTCTTACACCAGTGGTTTACCAAAAAAAAAATTCTTTGTTAATTACTGTTAAAAATTAAGTTTTATTTTTGGGAAAACCAATATAAACAATTTGAATAATAATATAAAGCTGAAAATGTGTTCTAATATATACGTTATATAAATGAATAGTAGTAAGCCAGCGATGAAGACATATTTTTAGAATTACCTATATTTTTTAACCGCAAATTTTTAATAGACACTTTGTTTTCTTTTGTTATAAACTTAAATAAAAAACTAAACTTAAATGTCATATTTAATTTAAACGGTTAAATCTCAGAATGTATGATGTAGCAAAACAGCAGCATTATGTCTAAAACTTTCCGAAAAGGCCATGAGGTTCATTAATTTTCAAGATATTTAAATTTATATACATTTTTTTTAATTTTCGTGTTATGAAAAATTGAAAATAACATGAATTTTAAAAATTTAAAGTGAATTTAATTCATAATGAACAAAGAACAGACAGCTTCCTCTTTTGAAAAGGAAATGTTTAAATTATAAATCCAACGCGCCTACAACAGTATCTCTAAGGAGACGTGGAAAAATGTAATTTAAATTATCTTTTGATAAACCATCAATGTTAAATCAGCACACATTTTTGAGATTCTAATTAAAAAGAGATATATCAATTTTAAATTAATTTATTAGAACAAAAAATTTTATATTAGAACAATTAATTTAGTTTGAGGAAGTGAAGTGCTAATGAATTGGCAGCGGTTATCTTTATTAATTAAAAATATTTTGTCAATATTACTCCTTTGGTTATTTTAGAAAATTATAAAACTTCGACTTAAACATTAACTTAATTGTTTGTGAGCTTTTTCTTTATAAACTTTTTGAATTGTTGAACCACGTAAAAGAATGACAAAGATACATCATAGATATTTACTACTAGAGAGATCCTGGCGATATCATTGATATCGATGAAGATAACATTTCAGGCAGATTTTCAATATGGGGAATAATTTAAAAACAGAATATTCTAAGTATAAAGTGAAGAGTCATTATACGTTATTTATATAGTTTACTCAATGTTCGCAAACGTATTTGACATTAAACTACTTTGCTTAGACACTTTGCTCAGCCTCGCCACCTCTCTCCACCCTTTTCACACCCCGCCATTGCCCCTCGACTAAACAACGTGACATTCGTTAAAATTTACGTTATTTTATAATGTATTTGCCCCTCCACCCCACCCCTCTCCACAGCCACTTCATCGTCCCCTTCACAGGCCCTCTCCACCCCCTTCACTTAAATGTCTCCGTAAAATATACCATTCACAGCCCTTACTACTTAGTATTTTCAATCTAAGTCTATGTCTTGTTGACCGAAGAATACGTATTTATATAATGACATCCATTAAAGGATACAAATTATGTTCACAATATTCCACACCACCTTAGTGGTACTATGAAGAGTAATAACTAGAAATAAATAACTACTCTGCGCTTTATTCATTCTTATTCCTCCAGTAATAAAAACTCCAATATACACAACGTCATCGAGATTCTCCAGCTGCAGATGCATCAATGCAATGCCAGTCGTACACCGCTGCTCCTTTGTCTAGATCCCTTCGCGAAAAACTCGATCTCAGTATACCGTGTCCACCGTGCAATAATATTTTTCCGTAGTTTCCCGAGTTTCTTGCACCGAATGTTTCCTTGTGAAACAGACGTTTACGAGGAGAGATAAAAACAAATAAAATAAAACACTCAAATTATGATCTAATCAAACTCTCAAAAATTAGTTCATTTATTGTAAATCAGAACTGAATATTCCTGTGATGATTTAACACTAAAATAACTAAATTTCGAATTTTATTGCTGAGGTCTATCAGATTAAAGATTATTTTTAAATTTACTAAAATTACCTATTTTTAAAAAGTATGTATTCAAAATTAATTTTGTTTCTTCCACTAAAATAGCGTTCAGGTAATATCAATTGGAAGAAAATTATGTCTATTTAAGAAAACATACATATTTTCAATATGTTTGACGTATAAAGATATAAAAAAATTCTTTCGATTTTTACAAATATTGTAAAATTTATATTTTTCTTTCTTTTACAAAAAAATGCTGCCGATTCGTTACCAAACTAAATTAATTATACCAATATGAAATTCTTTGTTCTTATAAATTAATTTAAATTGATATATCTTTCCGAAATATAACCGTTTAAACTAAAAATACGTATCGGTGTATAACAAAAGAAGAAAAAGTGCCTATCCGAAATTTACGGTGGCAAAGATAGGTAATATTATGCTCTTTTTAATGTATTTACATTACATTGATCATAATATTTCTAACATACCAAAAAACCCGAAAATGTAAAACTCAACAATCGAAAAATTTAAAAATCTTTATAAAACAAAAACCAGTCGATGAATCTTGAAATTTGAATCTCAATCTACATTTAAATACCAAAAAAAACGGAGCCCTCTTTAGTATTATTTATACACTTTTAAAAAGAAATTTCAAAAAACACATAACCGCAATATCTTAGCAAATAAAAGATCTTATGACCTAAAAAAACATACAGGTCATGAAAAAGTAAAAAGTTTCCGTTTTAAAAATTTGAGATAAAATGCTGCCGAGGGGCCTGCGGCGGCTCAGTCGGTAGAGTGTCGGATTCCCACGCCGGTGACCCGGTTCCAATCCTAGTCTCTGCCGATTGATACAAGCACCTCTGTAAAAATTACATGTGCTTTGTTTACAAACACACCGCAGACCCCCGTCGTCGATTAGCACCACATGGGAGCACAAACATGGCGACGTTAAAAAAAAAAAAAAAAAAAATGCTGCCGATTTACTTGACTTATCGTCGGAGAAAAAAAATCGATTTTTTACAAAAAAAATATTTTTCTTCTACAAAAGAAAAATGACAAGACACACAAATTTGATTATATATTTGTCTTCATGTTTGATCTAATCATCTGTATTTTTTTAAAACACTTTTCGTCATATGATTCCGAGGTATAACCGATTAAACAAGAAATGACGTTTTCGTGTATAACAAAACAGGGGAATAACCTTATCCAAACATTCAGATCGTAAAAGTTAAGTAATTTTATTCTCTTTCAAATGCATTTTCGCTGGATCGATGATATTATCCTAATGTATTAAAAGATCCGAAAAAATAAAACCCAAAAATCAAAAGACCGCTATAAAAACTAAAAAAATATCGAAAAATAAAACGCACACACACACACACACACACACACACACACACAAACACATATACACGGACACACATACACATGCACACACACATACACATACACACACACACACACATCCATATGGACATTTTCTAACTATAGTGTATTTTGAAAAACTAAAAATATTATAACTTTAAAGTAATTATTGTTAGATATCTTCATTGGAAGGAAATTTTATTTACTTTTAGTAAACGTACATACTTTTAACATATTTAACGTATAAAATGACAAAAAATACATTTTTTCAATTTTTACAAATATTCTAAAATTAATATTTTTATTTAATAATATACATTTTACTATCCAATCACACATATCTAATATCTCTGCAAAATTATAGCTCGTAACGTGTTTTCCTGGAAGCATTATGGTGGACATAAAATTTTGTTTCATACATACGTACATACGCACAAACATACGCGCACATACATGCACGTACGTGTCGTTACATCATTGATATTCATCACATGATTTCGAAATACTTAGAATTGAAGGAAACGTTGAATTACGGTAGAAATAATAATTCCTGGAAAGTACATATTAATTCAAATGCATTCCTTTCTCTCTGTACGAACCATTTCATTACTGCAAATGCAAGGGGCAATTTTATTAAACGTATGTTAAACCTATATTAAATACTTGTGGATTTATTGATAAAATATTTAAATTTAGAAATGTACAAATTTAGAAGGGCTTATGAAGGATTATAAAAATGACAATATAGCGTTCTATGTGTTAAGTTAATTTAATGCTTTAGTATTTTTACTTTATTTGAAAATAGAATAACAACTACAAAATTATTGACTATGCCGGAATATCAAACTATGAATATTAAATTATAGTAGAGAATATGTAACTGGGTATATGGAAAAATGGCGGGCAAAAGATAAGGGTAACATCAGGGAAAAAGGAAAAAGGTAGGGAATAGCACAATGTGCTCTAGCCTGAGTGCTCCAGTTTAGCACGTCCTTGTTAGAGACCGCTTAAGCATCCCGCAAAACTATGACTATGACTTGTTAGTTTTTACATGTATACTGTTATATAAATCATCAAAACCATATCTAAGTTAGTTGAAAATGAATATAAACGTATATATATAGACGAAGTAGAAGTTAAGGCTTGATGGTTGAAAAATTATTATATTGCCACAAAGCAATAACAGCGTCTAAAACTTGATCAAAAATTTGTTTAAAAAATAAATTGAATTAAATTGATACTAATCAATTGAAATAAATATAAATATTTATCATACGATTTTTTTCTTCGGGAATACGTGTTTAACCGTGTAAGGTAAATGTCCCAATTTCTGCTCACGTCCCTATTTCTAATCGCTGGAAGTTTTTCTGTTATTATAGATATGAAAGTTGTTTTAATACGAGGGTAGTTCAATAAGTCTTTAGAATAAAGTATAAAAACAATTTTTTTTGGGTAAATTTTTTTTTATTTTTCAACATAATCTCCTTGGAGCTCTATACACTTGGTCAATCGCTTTTTAAGTTTTTTTAATCCTTCAGAAAAGTGCGTTTTCGGAAGTTCCTCAAAATAAGCACTTACAGAGGCAATGACGTCTTCGTTGTCCGTAAATCTCTGTCCACCGAGCCATTTTTTCAAGTTTGGAAATAAGAAAAAGTCACTGGGGGCTAAATCTGGTGAATACGGTGGGTGTTCGACCAATTCGAATTTTAGTTCTTCAATTTTAGCCATTGAAACGAAGCATGTGTGAACTCGGGCGTTGTCGTGATGAAAGAGAATTTTTTTTCTCGCCAAATGTGGTCGTTTTTTTTTAATTTCTTCTTTCAGCTGCTCTAATAATGATGCATAATACTCACCAGTAATTGTTTTACCCTTTTCCAAGTAGTCAATAAGTATAATTCCACGTGCATCCCAAAAAACTGTAGCCATAACCTTACCAGCTGACTTTACGGTCTTTGCCTTCTTTGGAGCTGGTTCGCCTGTGGAAATCCACTGTTTGGATTGTTCCTTTTTCTCAGGAGTGTAGTGGTGTATCCATGTTTCATCCACAGTCACAAATCGACGAAAAAATTCCTCAGGATTCCGACTTATGCGCGCCAAAAGAGCCTCAGAGGCGACCACTCTATTGCGTTTATTCTCAGCTGAGAGCAAACGCGGCACCCATCTTGCCGATAGCTTTTTCATGCCTAATTTTTCATGTAGAATTGAAACAACTGCACCTATAGATATCCTTGTGGCCTCAGCTAACTCACGCACTTTTAATCTTCTATCCTTCAACACCATATCGTGGATTTTATTGATGATTTCGGGAGTAGTTGCTTCTACGGGCCTTCCTGAACGTGGTTCGTCACTTATTGATGTCTGACCACGCTTAAATTCATTTACCCAGTTATAAACCGTTGCTAAGGCAGGGGCAGATGTGCCATGAACTGAGTCCAATTCATTTTTTATCTCATATGGAGTTAAACCCTTTAAATGAAAATGTTTAATTAACGCTCTGAACTCGTTTTTTTCCATTTTTCTTAACAAGCAATTTTTTTTTTTTCAATTGGTTATAAAAACACGTAAACTCAGAAGATGTGGACTGTGACTGCACCATATATCTAGTCGGGAGTGGTGCTGACTGAAAACAGATGATTTGGAGCGATTCGCGCGCCATCTGTTGGTCATTCTAAAGACTTATTGAACTACCCTCGTATGTATTATATCCAAGCTACCTGTACCTTTTTAGTATTCCAACTAAAAACTGTAGTGTTGAATTAAAAATATTGTAAATTCTGATTATCAAACTGATAATAGTGATAGTTTGAGGTTAGACGCAGATGCATTCTGCATGTCCCTATTTCTAATCACAAAAAAATAACGTTTGAGTTGTATTTATACAATATGTACGCTGTTTTCTACTTATGCATCGTGAAGTATTTACGCGTATTGACATACTAATACAATAAAAAGGCACACATCATATGAATGAAGTCTATAAAATCAACGGTGATCAGAAATAGGTACACATCGAAATCATCGCTTTTTGCTGTGAGCAGAAATAGGTGCATTTTGAGTACGCTTTTTAATGGACTATTAATAATATTTAAGTACTTAAAATGGGTTTTACGCATTTACATTGTATTGTTCGATACATAATTAAGATAATAATCATATCTGCTTTATAAATTAATGTTAGAATAACTTTTTAAACCTTTCTGTTTGATGCAAAATGCTTATATGAGCAGAAATCGGGACATTCACCTTAGTATAAATTCTATGAATATCACGTATGATAAAGTTAAAGTTTATTAAAATAGTATATGTAAATTAATTAATAGTTACAAAAACTAATGAAATTGTATCCGATTTATACACTAATAATAGCCTCTATAATAAGGTCTAGCACTGCGTTGCCAAAAGTGGCACCCTACTATGGGTTATACTATAGAGTAGGGTGCCACTTTTGGCGACGCAGGTCTAGCATATAACATTACGAAGGTTCGTACGCACACATACGCACACGCAAACGCACACACTCACGCACACGCACACACACATCCATATGGACATTTTCTAAAAATAGTGTAAAACTTCTTTTTACTCTCTCAAAGGTTCCTCTTTGAGGAAGCAACACGAAACGTTAAAATATAAAGAAATATAAGAGCGCGCTGCAGCGCGCATCAATGTTTTCAGTTAATTAGAAATAACGTTTGTCTGACTTTTAATGCTTTTGTATCGTTTACGTGAATAAATTCTTTTATTAAATATACCTAATTAAATATTAATTTAAGTATCATACGAGTATTTTAATTCACATTGTACAAGCTTATCGTGTATATTATATTCACAAAAGCCTTGCTAATTACTTTTTACAGCGCTTCGAGGGATTTGCTTGTAGGGACGTTCCAAAGTTATAAAATGTTTTTCTAATAAATATTTGTAATAAAAACTTACAATGTAATAAAATGCAATTATATTTTATTTCATTGTTCTAAGAAACCACTTTAATGTAAGCTTTGTTTCATGTAAAAATAATATACTAATTCAAATTCATTAACAACTGAGGGTCCGGATAGAATAACTCGCTGAATACTCATAACACGTAAAATGAACTAAGGAGTGAACAATAATCTGTTCAAATGAAAAAACCGCTGGCAATTAACTGTCACTTAGTTTCTTTAAACTAAACAAATTGTTCTGATATGAATTTCTTTATTTTAATACATCAATTTTAAATTGCTATATCTCTTTCTAATTAATAACTCAATTACGGTGGTTTTTTATAAATGATTGTTTGTCAAAAGATAAATTACCAAAAATTATAAGTTTATGATCATAAATTGCATTATCGATTTCCAAATATCGTAAAATAGAAAAATCGTTATAAATCAAAAACAAATGGATGAAACTTTAATTTTTTTCTAATTTCATTTCGTCATCAGAAAACGAATAAATAATTATTGTTAAATAAACTGTATTTTATTAGAGACTTCATGATCCACTTCTTTATATTATTTAGTTTCACGCTCACTTTCAAAGGACGCTTTGGGAGCTTTACAAGCCATTAAACTTTGAAATATAACCTACTATAATCTGTAACATGCTTCTGATGTCTCCAGTATTTTACTTAAATCAGGGTTTTTATTGACTAAAAACGTAGTTTAAAATCATATTATCTATTCGTTAGACTTACAAAACCTAAAGTAATCATGTCAAAAGTAAATTTGATGTATCATTATGATTAGTAATATTATTTACGGTCAAAACAAAACTACACAGGTAAAATTAATTAGATTAAAATATTAAAAATAAATTAAACAATTATAAAGAAAACTGCAATTTTATAGAAAATATAGAATGGTCAGAAGTGGTACATGAAAAACGATATTACGCCAGTTTTGACGTAGTACCTTAATTATTGTGGTAAGGTTGTTGTACTAAGGTACTACGTCAAAACTGGCGTAATATCGTTTTTCATGTACCACTTCTGACCATTCTATATTTTCTATAAAATTGCAGTTTTCTTTGTAATTGTTTAATTTATTTTTAATATTTTAATCTAATTAATTTTACCTGTGTAGTTTTGTTTTGACCGTAAATAATATTACTAAGAAATATGAACGTTCTTGTAATCTGCTTCTCTTGTCAAGTTGCATAAGAAAATTACGTTTTCGACACACCTCAAACTTAAAGTATTTTATCTGTCAAAATATGCTAAGATAAATGTACAATCATTAGTATACAATGTCCTAACGTATTTAACCTTTCACATGAACAACGGGAGAAACCGTGTATATATATTTAACCTGCGTTGGTGTTAGTAAATCATAGTTTCTACTTCATGTTTTTAAACGTTAAATTCATATATTAATATTTCTACTTTTCATGCATAGTCAGTATCATATGATCATTTACTTAAGTGCTCTATTAGCTTAGAAAGTAAAAAATATTCGGACAGTCAAACAAAATAAATTTTAAGACGTTACTATTAATGCACGAATAGGCGTTAACGGGTTCAGGTGACTCCTGCACAATATATAGCACACTAAATTACCATACAATATAACATTTTTTTAGCACTTCCTGTATATTTTAATATTTTTTTTTTACGAAATTTGTTATATTGCAGAAGTAGATTAGTAGATATACTTATAAGGATATTTGTACTTCGAATACACGGCGATATTTTATTGCCGTATGCTTAAAGAACAAAAGTCCTTATTTTTCTTCAGTTAAGAATATTTACTGTTGTAATATCACAAATTTTGGTAAAAAAATTTGTTCGTCACGTGATGAACCCTTCTATCTTATTATATATTCTCACGAATTATAATTTTTCAGTAAAATGCTATAATATGTATTGCTTGATTATATAGTGTGCTGTATCTAATGCAGGAGCCACCTTAGGGGACGCCGGATATATCTGTCCTTGTCTAATTGAGTTTTTATTCATAATTTTAAGAGAAATCATTTTTTTGAAAAAATAAGAGTTGTCTCCGCTTCATTTTATAGTAATCTAAATATATGTTCAAGCTGCTTTCATATGATTGTTTTGTTTTTGAGAAAACTTTCACACATTACAAGGACCAAATAATATAGATTAACCTTTACACACTAAGTTTGTCAAAGTTTTCTCGAAAACAAAACAATCATATGAACTCAGCTTGAACATATATTTAGATTACTATAGAACAAAACGGGGATAACTTTTATTTGTTCAAAGAAATGATTTCTCTTAAAATTATGAATGAAAAAAATGAGATATCCGGCGTCCCCTTTGCCGATGCTGTACAGAATTCGACATTTGAAAGTTTTAAAATGATGAAAATTATGCTACACGGCCAGAACCGCACTGGTCACGAACGGTACATCCACCTTATTTCAGATGGATTTGTCAATAAAAAATTACGCAATAACTCTCTTTAAAACAGCATTCCGATAAAGCGGCATTCTGGAGCCGTTTTCATTCATCCAACGATACTTCTCTTTCAGCAACGCATGAAGACTACAGTACTATGTACTTTGAAGACTTTGAAGACTGCAATACTATGTACAACACTAGATGAAGACTATAGTACGGTACATTGTACTCACCCGCTCGTGACTATCGGCGGCGCGAGTGGCGGGCCGTACAGATAGCTGTCGAACTCCGGATCGACCTCGGTGAAGTTGTGGCCGATGACGGGCAGGGGCGGCATAGCGAGGCCCAGGCCCAGCAGGTCGGTCTTAGTGGCGAGGAGGAGCCGCGCGACGCCAAGGTGATCCCGATGATCGCCCAGGACGACGAGCATGTTGAGCAGCAGGAGGCGACAGTGGTCCCGCACCAGGGGCCGCGAGTGGTCCAGGCCGAGGAAGACGATGTGCAGCATGAGGGGCACGTGGATGGCCCAGTCGAGCTGGATGCCGTCGACCACGACGTCGGTCAGCAGCATCACCGCGATGTTGCATCTGAGAAGGACAAGGGGAGAGAGACACGCGGTGTTAGCGGATGGACATTGCTTGATTTCTATAAACGTGTGGGCGAATAAAAGATGGCGGAACAAAATTGTAAAAAGAAAACGTCAAATGCCCTTGAAACTTTGTGCATGAAGGTTTTTTGAGACGGTGATTGTGAATCCATAGTTAGATTTTAATCATTCATAATGGCGGATTCAATATGGCGAATCGAAAATGTGAAAAACGACAAATTCTCTTTAAACTCCTTGTTTAACAGTTTTTGGCGATGCTGATTACGGATACGTTGTTTCTTTTATAAAATTCAAAATGGTGAATCCAAAATGGCGGACCAAGAATGTAAAAAGATTCCAGATTTCCTGTAAACTCTGTACATAGGGGACTTTGGGTGTGCAATTATGAGTCCGTAAAATTTGCAAAATTTGAAAGTAAAGTTTTTCAGATAAAATAACTATGTTTTTGATAACCACAACTATAAATCCGTCAGCAAAAAATTTATTTTAATTGTAATTGTTTTACGTGATTTTTTTATATGATTTATAAAACTTAACATTAAATTCGAAATCAATAACCGCAAAAATTCTCAAATGCAGGGTAATTAAGGAACCAGTCATTTTGTTTACATTATTGGTCTGCCATTTTAGATTCACCAATTTCAATTTATAAATGTAACATCATATTATATATATATATATATATATATATATATATATATATATATATATATATATATATATATATATATATATATATATATATATATATATATATATATATATATATATATATATATATATATATATATATATATATATATATATATATATATATATATATATATATATATATATATATATATATATATATATATATATATATATATATATATATATATATATATATATATATATATATATATATATATATATATATATATATATATATATATATATATATATATATATATATATATATATATATATATAAACACTGAACAGGGAGTTTGAAAAGAATTTGTCGTTATTCAAAATTTGCATCCGCTAGATTGAATTTGCCATTTTGAATTTCAAATATCTAAGAATGGATTCGTACTCAGCGACATCAAAAATCCCCAAATACAGACTTTGAAGAAAATTTGTCGTTTTTCCACATTTTCGATCCACCATATTGGATCCGTCATTTGGATTTTAAAAATCTAAGAACGGTTTCGTACTTAGCGACCTCGAAAACCCCCAAAATACAGAGTTTGAAGGAAATTTATTGTTTTTTCACATTTTTGATTCGCCATATTGGATCCACCATTTTATATTTTGAAATGTTAACCCCAAATTCGTAATCAGATGTTAAGTCAAAGCGTTAACTAATTTACGTACAAATGAACTTAATATGAAAAACAGCATTTTTTTGTTATATATTTGTTTATAACTTTAAAATTGTTGTAAATATAGAATAAATTACACTGAAAATAGTTTAGCGCATCGGCAGCGCCAGCATACGGGTAACTGAGACGCGGCAGTTTGGGGCATTTGGTGCTCTTTTCGGCGTAGCTTATGTCCACTTGTGGGCCGCAGCATTCCTCGCTGGAATTTGAGGTTATGTTTGTGTGAGCGGCGGGAGCAGCTGATGCCTACTAGAGGGCAACCTGAGCGCTAACCTCTTTTCAGCGTACGAAAGATTTAATATTTAACCCTCGGATATTAAAGGATACAAAAATATTTCTAGAAGCGCAAAAAGGTGTTGACATATATGAATAAGATATCCTTAAAGTTTCAGATTAATTCATTGTAATCCATCCATGGGAAAACCATAAATGGAGAAAACTGCACTTTTGTAAAAAGAATACATAATTCTATGATGATCTTAAAACAATTCTTCTATCGCAGAATATCGATCAATTTTTTTTTGTATTTTTTTGTTTTCTGAAGTTTGTCTGCATAGTATAGAGTAGATTAAGACACGAATTTGAATTCGGTTAATGTAGGAACACGCTGAATTGTGCTCAATAAAGGTCGAAGGCAAAATACATATAAATAACTATTAAGTTCATTAAAATTATTTTTATGACCAATATTGCAAACACAAAATCATTTTCTGTTCTAAAAATGTACAAAGTATTAAAAATGAAATAAAAAAGAAATCGAGTTTTGCGTCAAATTTTACTATAGGACCACCTTAAGGAGGTTCGAAAATGAAGTCAAAATGATAAGATGTTTCTGAAAATTTAATATGTCATTCTTCTATACAGTTTACGATGGCGTGTGAAATTTGAAAGCGTAAGCCATTACCGATTTAAAGATAATTGACTTTAAAGTTTGATTCTTATACACGGGCTGTACCGAGTTGGGGCCTACAGTGGGGGCAATATTTATATAAATTATTATTTCTAATATATATATATACAAAATAATATTATGAACGCCCAAGAATGCTCAAAAATACATTTTATTTTTTTATTTAGCTATTATAATTAAAGAATCATTGGATAACTATTAGTGGTTATATTATTTTCTTAAAGTTAATTAAGTCTGAAAAATATATGTCTAAAAATCGCTTGAGTCACCGGTAACTCATACCGCAGCGAAAGTGTTAATATAGCATGGTACTCGGTAATTATGTGCTGCAAGCATGGGCCACAACGGATAAACATTAAAATATGCTAATATAATGCCAGCTCATTCAGTTGTTAATTTACTAATTGTGCATTTACTAATTAGCATGTTTACTGAATTTATTTGAACAAATCTTAATTATTAATAATTATTTGAAAATATCC
Source organism: Gastracanthus pulcherrimus (assembly GCA_949152435.1). Taxonomy (NCBI): domain Eukaryota; kingdom Metazoa; phylum Arthropoda; class Insecta; order Hymenoptera; family Pteromalidae; genus Gastracanthus; species Gastracanthus pulcherrimus. The sequence continues at coordinate 26,024,977 of OX424575.1, read as the reverse complement.
TACCCTTTGTGTTCCACTCTCTCCTACCATTATGTGTAGGATATATATAAGAAAACAGGAAATTGAACGCAGCAGAAATAGAAGTTTTACGGCCTATTTGACGACCGCACGATCAGGTACAATGTATTGAAAACAAACTTTTTTTCATTTACGGTGCAACTTTACTTCAATAAGATAGTAATTTTATAGGATATACGTCAATTTACTTGTTATCGTTTTATACAACTCTTGTTTCTTTATCTTGGCTACGTTTCAATGGGAATACGCAGCGATATGACTGAATCAAGGAAATACGATAATAGCTTTTATGCGAAATGTTTCATCGATTTGACAATACCGTCTTATTTGTGCAACGCTTCGATAATTTATTTAAAGCGGCGATTTTTGTTAAGAATAGTATTTAAGAAACATTTTATAAATATTTTAAATTGAATCCAGGAACAAACCAAAATTATACTGAACGAGAATATAATGCTCAGTTCAATATCACCCTCAGTATATCAAACATTCAACTATGACTATAACAAAATAAACACGTTTAATTAGCTTGTTGATCACGAAACCAAAAACATGTTCATAAGTAATAATAGTAATTTAACCAGAAATATACAACAAAATTTTGACATGGAGAGCGGTTTAAAGCCTCCACTAACTGCAAATTGGCAAAACAAAAGACATTTCAGTAAATTTAAGTAAAATTTCGGACACTCCGGCGCTCTTTTAACTTTTCCCAACTGTATTTTGTAACGGTATTGAAACGTTTTGCTGTATTAAATTTGATAGATCTTAAATTACTTATAGTTAAGTCTTTTATACCATAATAATTCACGTATTTATAACGAATAGAGGATGATTTAAAACTTATACAGACCTGACGAACTGATTGCGATTGCGATATAATACTACAAGTGGCGCATCTTGTGCGATAAGTAATTTAGTACCTCTTGCAAAGAAAAGCAGAAAATATTCTTTCAACCGTTCGCATCTACCTGTGAAAGCCGCTGATGGGCTGCGAGCTGTCGGGCAGGTACTCGGTCAACGGGGCGAAGTAGCCACCGTACTCGGGCATGGGCAGCGGATGGGGCTGCGGCACGTCGATCTTCTCGCCGGCGCTCGTGCCCGATCTCCCGTTGAAGACCACGGGCACGTTGCGTATGTAGTAGGCGTCCTCGGACGTCAACTGAAAGTCAAAGAACTGTAGAGGAGCGCATTAAAAAACGACGGTGAAAACATCTAGGCGTGGTGGCGTGGTGGCGTAACATCAGTCATGGACAAGGATCCAGATGAGGATCTGGATGTACAAGTATCTTCGTTATGATGATATCTGTATGTTCGCTCATATTTAGCTGAGTAACAAGCGAGAGAGCAGCTTAAGATTATCAGGTACAAAATTTATATAATAAATTTGAATGTTTGGCTAAGAACATTTAGATAATACGTTGTCTAAATGAATTATCTAATTAAACTATCGAGAACAAAAATTTGAAAAAGGTAAAAAAATTATCTTTCTTTATCTAGGTAATGCATTCTGTAGATAAAAATTTAAATAATTTTGTTTGGCATTTTAAATCACCATATTAATGAATGTAGGTTAGAGATTTTCATTCATTCTGGTCTAGAAAACAAAATAAACAACAAATTGTTAATCATAAAAATTGTGTTTTTAAAAGAAATATACTTGTTCTTCATAAATCTGCAGACAGGTTTTCGAAAAATTTCAACCGAAATTAAATATGATCGCGAGAAGTTTACTTTTTATTTTAATCCGAGTCTTTCTCTTTTCGAAAACAAATTTTCAACATTAATTTCATCCATTTTGTTCCATTTTTAGATGAAAAACTAATCGGCATCATGTGGTTGATTCTGAAGTAGTAGGTTAATTGCATTATCTAGATAACATTATCTAGATACATTGATTTTTTTTGACACAGTACAAAGATTACTTCATTTAAGCAAAATTCATAACAGGATAATGCTATATCTCAAATTCAAGATAATTATCTCTTATTGTTAGCTTTTGCGAAACATCAGTATTTTTGCCCATGACTGCTGCTGGTAATGGTGGCGTTGAGTTGCGATGCGCATGCACACGACGTACGTGGGTGATCGTCAAAGAAGTATGACAGTAGGTGCCCCGTACATTAAAATATTTCCGAGATCCCAATAACACGTCAAAAACCAAGCTCTATTTATCATTCTTCATTTTGCGAATCATTTTGCCTCGAGCTCGGTTTCAAGTCGAGTCACAAACTTCATTAACCATTTCACGCCTTCTCAAGCGGATCTAATTGCACGGTGCACCTGGTCACCGACTCTCGCGACGATCGCCCAGACGTGACGACACACGACTACTGTCGATTCCGCTGCGTAGCTTGCGTGCGAGTGCGGCACTGCCGATGATGCGAGCACTTACCTCAGCCTCGGTCAGCGGCGTGGACAGGTCGTCGGCCATGAGGGGACCACCGCCACTGGTCGCGCGCGACTTGTCGGCCCGGCCGCACGGGAATCCGGCCAGGGCGCGCAGCGCCGAGTCCGACTTGGAGCCCCTGTTTGCAGAAGGTCTATCGTCAGAGTGCTGTATATTGACATTACGTGGATTGCACCTACAAGCTATTTTTAGCACCTTTAGCACATTTTTGCTATTTATTCAAATAGTAGTTTGTTAATTGGAAAACTAAGAGTCGTCCCCAATTCTTCGTAAAGTAACGAATATTTTCAGATATAAATAAATATTTAACATTATTTCCTTTCCGAGAATACTTCGAACCGCGAAAATTGAGGTTAGGTTTTGCGTTTCGAAATATTCTTGGAACGGAAATAATGTTAGGTACTCGTTTAGGTCTCAAAATATTCCTTAGTTTAAGAAGATTTGGGGACGACACTTAGTTTTTCAATTAACAAACTACTATTTGAGTAATTAGCAAAAATGTGATTAGACAAAGACAGTAAGGCTTCCTCTTAAATGGGATATGGAAACTAGGGGGCCTCACCATCAATATGCAAAGAGTGTTGTGTTCAATGGAATTAGGTACTTACTTTGTGATTTTTTTTATTTTTTAATTCATATTTTTGTAAAATTTATTGGTCGTACTTTTTCTTTATCAACACAAATTAAGGGGATCTAAGCACCTTAAAATTACAAATAAATTGGTTATATATTTTTACTTGAAGATAAATTATTCATTATAGGTACATTACCTAATTTTTTTCTGTAAATTGGAACATTTTGTTAAAATATAGTTAGGTCTCTTTGTTCGGTCATAATACAAACTTGTAATATTTCTTGCTCGGTCGCAAAGTTTTGAGAGTCAAACTGATCGGATTGGAGTTTTTAAGGTTATATTAGCCATACTAGAAATCACAGGCGAACTACGCGCGCCACAATTTTCCACGTTTCTTATAACATAAAGAAAAAAATTGTTAATGTTATTATATAGTCTTAAAACTTTTTAAAACTTAAGTATTAAATAATGATAATCTTACCTAAAAATGATGTAATGGTGGCTTCATGACAAAATATATAAATATAAGAATATGTATATATTTGTTGATCATCTAAACACTACAGTGTAGTAAACTCGCACGTATTTCCACGTGATGGTTTTAGAGCAAAGCTTACATAATTATTTTGTTAAGAAAAATACCTCCTCCACGTATCCTATAACCCCCAACACTCTATTCACCTATCCTAATAACCTTTCCATCATCTTTCCATTGACCCACCTAACACTATGTCATAGAAATACCACGTTTTATTTAGTGTTACGATACTGATATCATTATTTTAATTATTTTGTTAAGAAAAATGCCCCCTCCACGTCCCCTATAACCCTCACTCTTTTCCTAACTATCCTATTTTTGTACCATTATGCTACCACATCCTTCCATCAACTTCACATTGGCCTACCTAGCATTATGACATAGTTATAACACGTTTAATTTAGTGATATGCTTCTACCGGTCTCAGTGATTATAATCATTTTATCTTACTATAGAGACTACAGGGATTATATGATGAAATTTAAAAAAATGAATAATTAAAGCTATATTGTATGATAAAATTAAAAGAAAATTGAATAATGCAATATTAAATAGGCTACGACTTTGGTGAATAATTTTGCTTTTCAAATTCCCACACTCATATTCAAATTATGTGTATTTTGAACACAATAAAACCTCAAACACTCCAATCCGATCAGTCTGACTCTCACAACCTTGTTGCAGAACAAGAAATATACAAGTTTGTAATATGGCTGAAAAAGAATCTGACGACCATAAAAAAATTGGAAAATAAATTTTTCCGCTATATATTGATAAAATGTTCAAATTTACAGAAAAAAATTAGATAGTATTTCATGAATATTTTACGCTCACCTAATAACATAAAAAACAATTAATTTGTAATTTTAAGGTGGTTGGATCCCATTAAGTAGATATTATATACATATGTGCTTATGTAGTTGCTATCCAAAAATTTGTATAAGATACTTAATGTAACGATACAAATACATAATGCACTCTTCCACTTCTAAGAAAATCAAATACTCTAACATTTTTACAATTTTAAATAATTTTGATTCAATTTATTTTATCCTACGATATTTATTATATTACCATCAGCTAATGTTTTCAAATATACAAGATAATAGTATCAATCGTTGTATTTTTATGCTTAGTATTGTGATTTACTAAATTTCTGAGTATTTAATGTAAATTAGTAATTACTACAATCTTTCTACATACGTTTCACGGTGCTGGGATAATTACAACTAATAAAACTATTATTACAAATATTATGTATGTACTCCCATCATCTAATGTGCAATGTTCATTATTGTCAATAATATTTAGAATAACTTTCCTAACACGGTAGAATGGAGTATATTTAAGCTGGGAGGGTAACTTTAAACCGATCGAAAACAAAAACGAGTATACACTAGAATCTCGCTAAGACGACGAAAACGGGACCAAAGAATGGCGCTAAGAATACGACGTGCAGTATAACCCAAATTTGCGATCATCTACGTAGGGTAAACCAGCCAGTGAATGACCGAATTGTTAAAATCTGAATTTTAGAAGTGAATATTTATAATATAGTTATTTATATGAACAAAACAACCATTAAAACTGCACTTATTATTATTTATTTTTCTTTAAGTAATCGTAATAATAAATGCTTTTTGTTAATGTTCTTATTTTTAAATTAATTATAAAGTTTAAAATGCAAGAAAGCCTAGTAAATGACCGCACATACCCATTGAATGATCATAAACAAACTAGTGAATGACCGGTTAAATAAGACACTAAAACCAAAGTCATGTATAAATTAAATGATTATAAATCATATTCAAGTAAAAGATAAATAATTTAGAAAATATATACGACAAAAGATTTTCTAATTGATTAAACTTTTATTTTAGTTTGTTGTGGAGATTTCATAACCGAACATAATTTGATTGTGGGTCATTTACTGGCAAAACGCTTTCGTTTCTCGACAAAGAATGAACGACAGAGTATTTACTTACATGCCTACTTATAATTACTTTTCTTTATTTAAAATTAATTTTATTTATTAATTATTCAATTTAATATGTTATTATATATGTGTTATTAGTCTATTTTATTTTAGTGTAGTGATTTTCCATCTTTTTTGAGTTAGATCAGTCGGTCATTTACTGGAAAGCAGTCTTATTTTCAACACTAATGAATGACCTACACAATATTGAAGAAAATTAATACGTAAAGTTATTTTTACTGTATATAAAATACATTTAAATAATTGATTATTTCTTCTGATCAACGTATATTTGGCTCTACATAAAAATAATATATATTACTGTTGTAATACACAAATTTAAAAACTGCCTTTTTAGTACCTTCTTCCTAAAAGTTTGACAATTTCGTAATGAATGGGTGACAAGCTACATATCTGGATTATTTTAAGTATGAATAAGATGCTGTAATGCTCTCTAACTGCTCTTTAACCAAAATATGGAATAATGAAAGTATAAATAAAATTTAAATATAATCATTCGATAATTTTTAAGCGAGTACTTTACATTTGTTTGTCTAACGGTCATTCACTGGTATGCGGTCAATCACTGGCTGGTTTACCCTAGTACTAAGCGAGATTTAGAATTTCCTACTAAAAGTATATGCGAAAATGAAGAGGATGGGGACAACATACGTATTTTACAATTTTAGATGTGTCTATGTCCCTGATAAGGTAGTATTAAGGGAAACGATAAAATAATTTTCGTCGACTTAACAAATGTTTGACCGTCATCTTAGTGATATTGTTGCCTTAGTGAATGTTGTCTTAATGAAAGTCCAGTGTACACCCACACCGAGGAAAAAATGTAGCATGATTGTAGTAATTACTAATTTACATTTAATGCTCAAAAATTTAATAAATCACAATTCTAAATATAAAAACACAAAACAACACTAGACTATTAGTCTAGTTATCGCGAAGATTTGAGTTGAACGATTCGTGGAAACAGTAAGTACGAGGGTAGTTCAATAAGTCTTTAGAATGACCAACAGATGGCGCGCGAATCGCTCCAAATCATCTGTTTTCAGTCAGCACCACTCCCGACTAGATATATGGTGCAGTCACAGTCCACATCTTCTGAGTTTACGTGTTTTTATAACCAATTGAAAAAAAAAAATTGCTTGTTAAGAAAAATGGAAAAAAACGAGTTCAGAGCGGTAATTAAACATTTTCATTTAAAGGGTTTAACTCCATATGAGATAAAAAATGAATTGGACTCAGTTCATGGCACATCTGCCCCTGCCTTAGCAACGGTTTATAACTGGGTAAATGAGTTTAAGCGTGGTCGTACATCAATAAGTGACGAACCACGTTCAGGAAGGCCCGTAGAAGCAACTACTCCCGAAATCATCAATAAAATCCACGATATGGTGTTGAAGGATAGAAGATTAAAAGTGCGTGAGTTAGCTGAGGCCACAAGGATATCTATTGGTGCAGTTGTTTCAATTCTACATGAAAAATTAGGCATGAAAAAGCTATCGGCAAGATGGGTGCCGCGTTTGCTCTCAGCTGAGAATAAACGCAATAGAGTGGTCGCCTCTGAGGCTCTTTTGGCGCGCATAAGTCGGAATCCTGAGGAATTTTTTCGTCGATTTGTGACTGTGGATGAAACATGGATACACCACTACACTCCTGAGACAAAGGAACAATCCAAACAGTGGATTTCCACAGGCGAACCAGCTCCAAAGAAGGCAAAGACCGTAAAGTCAGCTGGTAAGGTTATGGCTACAGTTTTTTGGGATGCACGTGGAATTATACTTATTGACTACTTGGAAAAGGGTAAAACAATTACTGGTGAGTATTATGCATCATTATTAAAGCAGCTGAAAGAAGAAATTAAAAAAAAACGACTACATTTGGCGAGAAAAAAAATTCTCTTTCATCACGACAACGCCTGAGTTCACACATGCTTCGTTTCAATGGCTAAAATTGAAGAACTAAAATTCGAATTGGTCGAACACCCACCGTATTCACCAGATTTAGCCCCCAGTGACTTTTTCTTATTTCCAAACTTGAAAAAATGGCTCGGTGGACAGAGATTTACGGACAACGAAGACGTCATTGCCTCTGTAAGTGCTTATTTTGAGGAACTTCCGAAAACGCACTTTTCTGAAGGATTAAAAAAACTTAAAAAGCGATTGACCAAGTGTATAGAGCTCCAAGGAGATTATGTTGAAAAATAAAAATAAATTTACCCAAAAAAAATTGTTTTTATACTTTATTCTAAAGACTTATTGAACTACCCTCGTATATTAGAACACATAATCTTCTTACAATACAAATGCGCTCTCTTGGTAGTATCAATATTAATTAGTATATTATGTTCTTAATACATATAACAGTTCTGCATATTAACAATATTCACCACTTTGAATTATAAGTTAATAATAGATTGGAAAGTTTCTAGCCGGGTAACAATGCTAATTTGGCCTTCGTCACGTGGAAATTTTAAGTATTTTTTCCCGACAGATATATGAAAAAAAGAATTTTTAAATAAAATTTTGGACCCCCTCCCACAGGGGGCTCTGGTACCCTTCAAAATGTATTTTTCATAATTATTCTATATCTTTTGTAGATTAAAATGAAAAAATCTGAAAAAAATGCCTGCTATATGTATAACCACAAATTTTTCAGACTTTATGAACCTCAACATAACCACACAATTTATTTTCTAAATTTTAATGACTTTTTAGTCTACTAGATTGTTTAGGCCCCCCTAAAAATGTGCTATCATCTGAATGGTACCCGATGTTTAGGGGTGTCTGAACACTTTTGGGGCTCAATTTCGAGAATCAGCCTACTAGAGTGTTTAGGTAATCCTAAACGTGTGGTATTTAGAGGAGAAATATTTTTTATATTTATGAGTGGGGACCACCACTCGAAAAAAATTGAAAATAATTCGACATGTTCATGACATTCCAAAAAATACATTCGAATTTTTTTAGGATGTTTCCTTTCGGACTGCGCTCTTGAAAAATCATTGAAATTTAAACATAAATTTTAAGGTTATGTTTCGGGTTCAAGAAATCTGAGATTGACTTGTATAAATTTTATCAGATTTAATAAAAAAGAAAATACTTAAAATTTTCTACGAGGCGAAGGGCAAATTAACATTGTTACCTCGCTAGAGCTTTTATATCTTGTATTCATAAAAACAAATTGTTTGTTCAAATTATATTATTTTCTATTTACAAGTAAAAATATTATTATTATATTGAAGAGGCTCCTAAAACCTATAAGCTTATTACTCTTCTAAAAACACATTCTCGTGATGTCCCTTGCGAATTTCGCAAAATATAATAATTTTAATTAGCCACTGTTTGCAAAAATGTGGATAAAGCTTTCGAAAATTTTAACGACACCGTCGGTTTAAATATTTTTATATTTATATATAATATCAAACATGGTGTATATTTAAGTCAACGGCGCGCCTCGTGCGATCGATTAACGCAAAAAGCCACCCCATCGCACGAGAGCACCACTACGTCGTTAAATTAAAAAATCAAAAGATACTTCAAGTTTTTTTTTCAAAAGTATATAGCCCCAGGCTATGTCCTATAACTGCTTGAACCGGTACAACACTCTTGTATAACGTGAGACTTGCCCGGTCTTGATGGGATCCTCGCCCGAGTGTCGCTTCGTGTGTATCGTGCCCTTCTCCACGCCCAGGTCCTTGTTGCACGAGGGATTGGCCGGATCTGCCGCGGGCGCGTCGCTGTGCGACGAGGCCTTGCGCATGCTGGTCAGCCGGTAGAACGGGGGCGTCTCCGTCCGCTCGATCAGGCAGTTGAGGGTCTCGACGGTCTGCAGCTCGGTCATGAGCTCGTCGACGAGGCGCTCGGGTCGGGCCCGCGCCAGGTACAGCACCACGCGCTTAGCCTATTGGATGGGCGGAGAGGGTAGAGAGGTGTATTGGCGATCGATTTTGACTCGTGGCGGGCTGCAACGATGCTTGACCCATTCGTTTCGGAAGCGATCACGGGCGAGTGGTTATAATTATAATTGGGCTCGTCGGAAAAGTTGGAGTGATATGAATAGAGTGGCTTCTAACGCTTGGAAATTGACTTTTAGTTTCTCGATTGGAAAACGCAAGGAATGCGGATCGAATTGAGGATGAAATATAGGTATATAGTTTTTGAAAGCGAAAGAAATTCAAAAGGACCTCTTTAAAGTGGGCGAGAAATTACTTTTTACCCTGAATTTTGCCGACTTCGGCTGACCGTATTTCATTTCTAGCGAAATTTCTAGGAAAATTTCTAAATTCTGACTTCAGAATTGAAAAATGTTAAGCTGTTACTGTCAGAATCCGTATCTTACATCGTTAATTTGATCAATATTGCTCGTTTTCGAAGCGAAGAATAATTGACGTCGATATGGTCGCTTCTGAATGGAATAAGGGGACAAGTCGGTGTTAACTAAATTTTTTCTTTTTTGATTCAGGCAGGTTACATTTCTTTTAACTAAAATAGTTTTCATTATAAACTAAAATTCAACGACCGATAAAATTAAAGAAAACATAAAACAAAGAATTTTATATACATATAATTATCACCTTTTAATGCATTATAAATTTTTAAAGCTAACATTTAAAAATGTTACCACTCTACACGGAGAGAGTTTTCTGATAAAAATTACCGTGAAAATCATTGTAAACGTGGGATATTCTGTCTTCAGGGGGGAAATGACCCTACTGAACGGTAAAAATTAACGTCATTCATTATAAATTTTACCATTCAGCACGGTAAATTTTACCGTTCAGTAGGGTATTTTTTCCTATGAAGTCAGAATATCCCACGTTTTCAATGGTTTTTACGGTAATTTTTATCAGAAAATTCTCTCTGTATATTAATTCATTTGTCACGCGATTACAGGAATATTTTATCAATCGATTTCATACTTTCAGTACACTTCAGAGTAATATACTTTAGAATAACTTTATATGGGTGATTGTGAGCATAGCGTATAATTTGATGTTCCAAACAAATTTATAAAAAATAAAATTTATTCTTTTCAAAATTAACGTTAGAAGGGTCTAAAAGTGCAAGTATTGCTCGGTACAGTTTGCACTGCAGACAAAATTAAATTTATCTTATTTATAAGTTACGTTACCTTACAGTTTCTTGTGGAATATTAATCTTTTTCAAACAATGATTAAGGAAATATAATTAATTAGAGCAAACAAATTATCTATTATACTTTTTCGCAAGCTATTTCTTGTCTCCCGACTTTGTGTCATCTGCCTGGCCTATTAATTCAAATACAATTTTATCAAACATGAGGGATTAAGAGAGTTAATTTTAGTTTGTTAGGTACAATGTGCATCAGCTGCTATAAAGTTCATAATTTCATTTTTAAATACATATTATCAGGCAAAAGTTCACAGGGCATCAAATGAGTGTCATCTGCCTGGCGGGTAAAATCTGAATATTTCTTAAATACTATTTCTTTAAAAATTATAAATGATACATGGCCAATTAAAGAATATCATTTAACTTATGTTACGCAAGAATAAACCTTCCCCAATTGAAACATTTACATGAAATAAACGGTTCAGACAGTGTCAATCCAAACTGCTAATTATTGAATTTTGGCACACACTAAGCTATAAATGACTAAAATATAGATGTTTATTTATAGTTTTTTTATTTTATTAATAATATCACTCGTATTTAGCCGAAGTAAATGTATTAAGCCTTCTTCCACAACGAACAGTTCAATGTTCTCGCCGTCAATTTTTAAACTCGAATTATAATATTTATACTTTAAAATCAACATCTAATCTCTTAAAAATGCTACCAACACATATTTATATCGTTTGATTTCATCGAATGGAAATAAGTTCGTCGACTTGCCAAATATTAATAAAAAAAACCGTAAAATAGAAAAATTATTTCTGGCCCAAGGTTTTTATTGAGTCACTATATTGTGTAGATAAGAAATGTAGACTGATTAATTAAAAAATTTTAAAAAGATTTTTAAAATCTTTTTAAAATCAAATTGTAAGCTATGCTGAGATTCATCCATATTCAATTAGTACAAATCAGCAGTTTTTTTACAAATTTTTATAAATTTTACTCATAAAAAGTGTATTTACTCTTTTTTACTTTATTTTCGACTGATCCCAGTCCAAAAATTATGATGTTGTGGTGATCGCCTGAAAATGTCAACTTGATCGTTAAAATTTGCTCCTGTAATCACGTGGTAAATCTACGGTAGTAGTCATATTTTTATTTTTCTATTTTGAAAGATTGTGGGATACTAGGATGGAGACATATAAATAATTAAATACCCAATATATTGCCAATAAATTTAGAACTGCATAGATCAAAAAGAAAAATTTAGTTGTATGTATTGAACCGTAGAAACTTTAAAATATATTATTGGAATGTATGTAAGATGTTTATACGAACATTCGTTAATTAAAAAATGACTCTAACATCTAACTTTGATAAATTTTAAATGATTGCTTCTAACAGCAAATAGTAGACGAAATTGTTTTCATTTATATGAATATGTTGACTACGTTTCGGGTATCTCTTTCACTCTTCTTCAAGTCAAAGAATAATTAATTCTATAATAAACTTAAATCTAGGTAACTTATCTAAACTGGATAAGTTACCTAGATTTAAGCTTATTATAGAATTAAGTATTCTTTGTCCTGAAGAAGGGTGTAAGAGGCACCCGAAACGATGTCAATATATTCATATAAATGAAAACAATTTCGTCTACAATTTGCTGTTAGAAGCAATCATTTAAAATTTAAAATATATACTTACACAAAAATAAAATTATCTATAATTCTGAAATATTTTTATTTTTAAACAAATCTTTAACAACATAAGGTTTTATAACTTATGCAATCGCACAATTACAATTATAATTTAAATCTATAGCATAGGAAATTGTTATAAAAATATTTTGTTTTAATATCCCGTATAATATACTATATTAAAAGGAATTTAATATATTGCAGATAAATTAATCTCGCTTTAATTAAATTACAAACCTTTACAAATAAAAACTCGTAAATTTTACTATAGTTTATGAATTGACTTAAAACTTTGTGAAGGTTTTGAAAAAACCTGAAAGATATAAATGTTTCTGGAAACTCTTGAACTAGTTTTGAACTAATTTACGTTAAAAAGAAACTTTACTGTTTTATTGAGAAAGAAAAATGAGACTCTTAAAAGCGTACTGAACATATATATATTCTGGAACTTTGTTTTTATTAGCCTATATTTTAACTTTTGCTTTTATTTCAATTAATATGTGTATAGACTATATCATTGGGAGTTAGAATTACTTTTTAACCCCTGAAGAATCATTGGTTTTCTATAGGATTTTCTAATACTTAATAACTCCGTGTGAAAAAATAGTATCTAAATTTTCCAAATGTTATTTGAAATATAAGATTAAAGCATTCTAATCATATCTCCAATAGTGTTAGAATTATTTTTACGCTTCAATATCAATTGATTTAACGATTTGGATTTATTGGAATTTACTAAAAATTAACTGTATCAGGTGTACTTTTTGAAAATAGTACTACAGTTCTTTTCGAATTTGTATCAGCGATCCCAAAAATCCTTATATGTAAATTTGTATGACGATCGAAGTGAAAGTGGTTGTTTATTAATCCAAATTGATAAAGCGAGAATTAAGTAACCGTTCCGTACACATTTTTTTAAAGCTATAAAGTTTTAAAAACTAGTATGAGTATTGAGATAAGACTGGTGTTGATTGACTTTTTCTACTGTCATAATAATTGTACGTGTAAATGTTTAATTCACAATAACATAATCTAAGTATAGAATCACGAAGTTGCATGATAAAAAAAATTAGTTAAAAGTCCTCTCAAAAGTAATTTTTTAAACCACATTGTTAGGTCAAAGTAACCTACTTAAGAAAAGTTTCTATCAGGTAGATCTACAAACTACAAGAATGCGAAAATTTCCCTCTACAACCTATCACGTAAACTCGACAATCCCAATTTTTCTCGTATCACATAAAATCCACGTCTAACGAACGACGCTCTCATTATTCACGCAACGCAAGAGTCTCGAACCAAAATCCCCATTGCCACGTATCGCTTTGTCCTTCAAGTCCGCCCACCGATAATAGGAAAACTTGCAGGAAGAGCGAAGGAAGGATAAACCATCCACCTTTTCATCGCTCAACATGCCTTCGAACCCGGGACAACTTTGTTGCGCCCGATATAATTCAACGTCAGCTTGCAGAGACACACACACATGCTCACACACATAGACATAGACGATACTCACGTAAGGCAAAAGTTCCTGCGGTGCCATGCCCGATACGATGATGAGATAGCGAATGATGATTTTGAGATTGTTCGGCCAGCAGCCGCACAGAGTTGCCCAGAGTTCCTCGGTCTCCTTTGGGTGCTCATCCGAGAACTGCGGACACAAAGCGGAAGGACGGGCGTTGTTGAGCTTGTGGCCAGTCGTGGGGCATATATATCTTATTTACAAAATGTACGGATACGAAATACCGAAGTATCTATGATGTCGGGCGTAAGAACATTTGAAAAAAAGTGCACAATACCAAATAAAATGTATCTTTAAAAAATCAAGATTAAATGTATCTAAAAGACATCTAGATATATACTGTGAAAAAAATATATATCTGAAAAAATCTAAAAACCGCTGACAATTCATTGGCACTTACTTCCTCAAACTTTATAAATTGTTCCAATATGAAAATATTTATTCTTTTTAATTCTGTGGTGAAAAATCAGTATGATTTTCTAAAAATTACACTGAATTGAAAATAGTATATTTAACATAAAAAAATCAGACAAATTGAAAATCAAAAATCGAAAAATAGTTAATACAACACTATACTCTACACTATAATTTATTTTACTTATTTAGCAGATTATCTTACACTCGCTAGTACATATTAATAGATAAATATCAATAACCGCTTTAATGCAACATTTACTACTACAATAAAAGTAATTATTGCGATTGTGCCATTCAGTCTCGTCATTACCATACGAAATAGTAATATTTACTAGACTATTTCCTTCCGTGTAGTCACGTTTCTTTTATTTTAAAAATTATTTAGGAGAAAGAAAAGAGCCTATCCAAAATTTAAGGTTGTAAAAGATGGGTAATTTTATTTTCTTTTTACTGAATTTGCAATAGATTTATCATAATATTCCTAATATACCAAAAAACAGAAAATCTTAAACTCAAAAATCTAAAAATTGAAAAATTGTTATAAAACAAAAACAAGTTGATGACTCTTGAAATTTCTTTTGAATTTTGGAGCTTCATTTTAAAACGAAATAAACGAGACCTGAATGGTAAAAAATAACCGCGTCGTTCTCGAAATATAATCGATTCAAAAATCACATAACCTCAATATCTTATAAAATAAATTATCTCACGATTTAAAAAAATATGCATGTCATGAGATAGTAAACAGGTAACTTTTTTAAAGCTTCAGATAAAATGCTGCCGATTTACTTCAGTTATCGTCGGAAAAAGAAAAATGATTTTTTTTACAAAATTTCCGTGATAGAACTATGTTAGATAAAAACGACGTTTTCGTGTAGAAATACAAAAACTAATCGAAGAAGAAAGAAATTTTATTGTGCCGCCTTCCTTTCAGATAAACAAAAAAAATGAAACATGGAACATTACATTTTACCGTGTATATGTAGAGAAATGCTGATCCACGACCACACACACATACACACACACCCAAATACACGTACACACACACACACACACATACACAGACACACACAGGCAAACACATATATATAGACAGACACACACACATACACACACGCACACACACATCCATACAGATATTATCTAAAAATATTCTTACTTATAAAAAATATCCTTTTACTGCAACAAGAAATTTTCTTGCCCTAGGTAGAAATGCGATACAAGTAGATTTCTTCTTGTTAAATTAAAATAGTGTTATCAAATATTTTTTCTATCAAACATATTTGTAGTAGAATTAAGTAAAAACTACTTGCGGCAAATGGATGCGGTAAAATAGATTTTTTTTCGGTTTAACCCATTTCTTCCCAAGCGGCCATTTTATAGTCGATTGATTTTTTGCCTAAAACCGCCATTTTGAATTTTTTCAAGAAAAATTTCAAAATTCTGACTTCAGAATCGGAAAGAGCGGACAATTTTACTTCAGAAAAGTGCTATTGTGATTATTATTTTTTTTTTCGACAATTTTTTAGGCAAAAAACCAATCGACTATAAAATGGCCGCTTGGGAAGAAATGGGTTAAGAGAATTTCTATTACGTCGTCAAACAACGATATTTCCGATAAGCTGTTAAAGTTAACAAATACGATGTATCGGTCTGAACACATTTTACAGATAAATTTGAGAGTAATTTTAATAGTACTATTAAAGTGTTTTTTTTTAGTTTGGAAATTCCATGGCATCTTTTTTTGCGCGCATAAACCTAAAACTAACAAATTCTTTATGATGCGGATATACTAAATAATATGTTATCCTGCCGAACAACGAACAGACGAGCCAACACTGATAAAACTATATCGTAAATTTGGGCTCCCTTAAAATATCGGAAAGTTATTTATTCGGAAAGCCAAAATATCGGAATATTTAAAATTTGAATATTTCAAATATGGGAAAGTTGAAAAATAGGATTTAGAAAAATTCGGAAAATATTTTTACTGAGAGTTAAAAATTCGGAAAATTAAAAGTCGGACATATCGAAAAGTGGAAAAATAATTCAAAGGAAACTATGTTTTCTCATATCTAACAAATGTAAACTGATTACAAATCTAGACACTTCATTTATTTTTACATGAGCCTTATGGCGCCAATAAGAATATGCTGTTTTAATGTTAGATTCCCTACAGAATGCATACTTTCAGTACGGCGTGCCACTCCATTTAATATTCCGAATTTGCGACATTCCGAATATCTAATTTCCGTTATTTTAGTAATCCGATTTTTAATTTTCCGAATTTTTAACTCACAGTAAAAATATTTTACGAATTTTTCTAAATCCTATTTTTCAACTTTCCGATTTTTTAAATATCCGAATTTTAAATATTCCGATATTTTGGCTTTCCGAATAAATAACTTTCCGATATTTTAAGGGGGCCCGTAATTTTCATATCGTGAAATTATGATATTATAAATTGTGCAATTTATATATCGTAGATCAAATTCCTTTCGATCCTATGTTGTAAAATCATGAGCATGCGATCTGCACATAATATTTCGCCTTTTAAGAGAAATTAAACTATTCAAAATTGTATTTATAATGTAGAAATTAAGTAGATATGATGTTGCGTGAGTTACGATATAGTTTCCTCAGGAAAGTTAAATAAACATATTTAATAATAGAAATTGTAATATAAAGCTAAATTGTAATTAGTACTTTTTTAACGTTGAATTGGATATTTGATCAATTTGACTATTATAAAAGATGAAAAATTATGTATTTTTATCTAACAATATAAAATTTTTGTGACATAATTCTGACGATAAAAGAAGTTTTAGTGCGACATATTTTAAGCCCGAATTATTCAGTATAGATTATAAATAATTAAATGGCTATACATTTCTTAAAGACGCGGGAATTACTTAAAAGGAGAACTCTAAAAGCAACTTGGTGTTTTTTTATACAAAAACTATTCATTAAAAAACGCTGAATTTTTTTGGGACAACAATTGTCCAGTTGAATTAGACATGCAAGTATAAGATCTGCCGAACTATTTTGCAATGAAATTTTGAAATTGCATCATGTACAGAAAGGTACTGTAAATGATATAGACCAAAACTAAAACTACAAAAAAGTGAAAATTTTAGTTTTTTACTTATCTAGCGAAATTAAATAATTGAATAGAAAAACTGAAATGTGCGCTTTGAATGTAATCGCTTTCCAGCGGGTCCACAATCAGATACACATTCTTCTATGACATTATAAAAAATTCAGTTACGAATAAAATAAATTTATGATACACAAATAGTTTCATTCAACCATAACTTTAACAAATTCCAAACATTTTTCATTATTTTAGAGCTTTAACTCTATAGAATAAGTATTTTTACCAAAATCAAAGGTACAATAGCTTATTTTTACAATAGATTAGATAAATATCATAGTTTAAACCTGAATAATTCAATTTAAATCAGTGATTGCATGTAAAAAGTTAGTGTCCCGAAAGAAGTCCACAGCGCCATCTGCACTGCCTTTATCTCACGGCCTGGTCATTATACAGGCATAGCGCGTTTCTTACACATAAGAATTATACACTTAATTATTCTACACAATTTAGCATTGGTCAAATTATATATAGATATACTTGACCAATGCTATATTGTGCACAATAATTACGTGTATAATTCTTATGTGTAAGAAACGCACTATGCCATTATACGAATCTCCCATCAAACAATCAATTTCGTTGTTGACACCACCTCCTTCAGTGTCCACTGTACTGATTTATGCAAAAAGTAAATAGCAACGACAAGCACTCACCTTGGCCGTTATGTAGAACAGATTGTTGAGGACCATCTCGGTGGCTTCGGCGCTGCCCCAGCCCTCGCGTCGACTCGTGCCACCGCCGCCGCCACCGCTGCCACCGCCACCACCGCCGCCGCTGCGCGCCACCTCGTTGCCGTAGCACTGCAATCAATCAGGGGCGAAACGTCAGTGCGAGAGGAGACAACGCAACAACGCGCCCCGAACATATGTGACGAGAGAGAATGTTTGTTACAGTCGATAGAGAAATTGGCGGGAATGCATTGGTACATGCTCGCAAGTACATTTGTAGTTTTAAGGACACTGGGGTACCTTTAATTTTTGAAAGATGAATTGATTTTTTATGGAAGCATCCGATTAGATTGATTTAAGGTGATGTTTAACCCCGTGTTACTGGTAAATACGGGGAACCACTTTTTTTATTCATTTTTCAATTTTAAGAAAATATCTCTATGGAAAGTTGTTCTATTTGGTTGGAACAACAATTTTTCGTAGAGATATTTACTCAAAATTGAAAATGAAATGAGAAAAGTGGATCCTTGTATTTGTCGATGACAGGTGGCTTTAGCATCACCTTAAGGTGCATTTTCATGGAGCGTCAAATTTTTGCGTCAATTTGATCACGTGATATTTTTACGCGCGCTTGCGCATTTTTCATGTTAAAATTGTTTTACTTCAATAAACAATTGAACTATCATGCACATCATTAAAAAGGTTATCTAAATACAAAGTTTCAAAAAGTGTTGAGAATGTATTTATATTTCAAGGCAACATATTTGAACGTTTACAAACCATTATTAAAGTAAAATATTACTTTTAGGAAGATCATATTTGTATAACAATGAAATAATATATTATAAAAATAATAAAACTAATGTAAATATTGGGATTCCCCCGTAAAATGTCATGTGGTTGAGTTTGATTATATGCTTGATTGTTCGACAATTAAAGAATAATATCCAAGTAATATTTTGCCTCCTTCCCTCTTGCGTGGCAATATCGTCGATTTATCGATCGGTATGTTAATCATGAAATATATAAATGGTCTATTGGTGCGGGAAACGATGAGCCTCGAGGGATAACTCATTTTGTGTGTACCTACTTTAGGATTAAATACGCTATATTTCAGAATATACACATCATTATAAGACAATAATTATTTTCAGACCAGTAAGTAGTTCATAACCAAAATGCTCGAAAAATGCTGAAAAAAATTTCAATTTTATTTTCATTTTGAACAATAACTCTCGTTTTTATTTCATAAGAAAGACTGTAAATGAACTTATCGAGCCAGGTTACAAGCGAGGTATTTATCGATAGTTATCTATAAATTCGGAATTGCTAAACCACCATATTCGAATATTGAATACAACATAGGAATTTATCTGTTTGAAAATATCAATATGCTTTACAATTAAATTAAGTTTAATAGTAGAAAACTTTATATAAGATAACTTTAAAAAAATAATACAACCGACGTCAAATCAAAAGTGATTTTCATTATATATTCAAAGTAAACTCACAACTTTTTGGAGGTAGGTGAGAAAATTAACAAGCTGAGTACCTAGCTAAAATATCAAATGTAAAAGATCCCGTAGATACAGCTAAAATTTATTTTGAAGATTTGCGGGAAAATTTCATAAAATCTATGTTGAACAATACAGTTAAAATTATTGAATAAGCAGGTTCTAAAAAAGATGTAAAATTATACTTTCAAAATCTTTTCTCCAAACAATCTAAACCCTGGTTCCTTAAACCCCCTTGCGCATAACCAAAAGTTAACTCGTCCAAACGAGGTCTTTACTGTATGCATAATGACGAGTTAACTCGTCATAACATTTTTTATATAACTATTGACGTATTGAATTGCTTTTCCAATTTCTAGGTGGAAAATGTTAAAAATTTAAGAGTAACTAAAAATTGGTGAATTTATAAATAGTCTGAGTCAGGGATTATGCATATGCAGTGGGGTTAATAAAAATATCTCGCGTGAACTTATTGTAACAATCATTCGATGTAGATCTAGTCATTATAATTTACCTGCATCCCTTGTTCGACTTAATATCATAACTGATCCAAAATGTGAATGTAGCATCTACGGCCAGGACTTTGATCAAATCTTGTGGCTGTTTTCTTTATACCACGTACAAAGATGTAAATTAAAATTGCAAAAATTGCAAAAACTCAAATTTTATCTCCCGATAGATATAGCTGTTTTACTTTCTATTTTGCAGCTTTACACATAATAAACATAAAAAATAGTGTTGACGGTTCTAACAGGACCTTAGAAGAATAACTTTTTCTAATAACATTTCAAGTGTTTCATACACTCTTCATCACAAAAAATATTTTATTAAAAAGCGTTAAAACTTTTTATGTGTATTAGATACATATTTGAAAACATAACAAATTTATTTGCGTCTTTTTGAAAGCATGTATATAGATATATTGAATATGTTTGCGATGGCTTTGGCATCAGAGATGCGAAACAGCGGGACATGCAGTATCTACTGCAGGTGTCTAAATTAGAAAAACCAAAAATGTTATTTTGTATTTTATGATAATACGCAGTGACTGAACATTTTTTTACGAAAAAAATAGTATAAAACTTGTCGAATTATAGAACTTTGAAGAAAAGTTACACGTTTACGAAAAAAAATCGCTTTAATTGTGTCATAAAAGTTATAAGGCTCAAAGAACTTGTTCATTTTATAGGTTCAATCAGTGAAGAATGTGATAAAGTATATGTGTGCGTCGTTTGATCACGATTTTTTGTTTAAAGTTACGGACCTGTTCGGTGCGCATACGAGCGCGCACGTCTAAACTAGACTGTAGACATTTTTAGATCGCGAGGTACAATTTGAAATTTTAGGAACGTATTTTCCACATTTAAAACTATCGATTTCCGCAAAGAAAGAAAACGATTGTTTGAGTCATTTGCATGGAGTGCCCTTAATCTAATTTTTTTTGTAAGTAAGCCACTTTTCAAATATTTCTTATATTTATCAAATGTTATCTTATTTTATCACAAGTTTTAAGTATTATATATGCAATATAATCGATATTCTTTGTAAAATGTTAAAATTTGACTAAAGCCCTATTATTAATTTGCGCGGTATGTTAAAGTTGAGAACAATTTCTAACACTGCTCGAGTTGAGCACAAAAGTCATAAGTTTGCGAAAATTAATTACTTAATTAGTTTTCTATTTAACTTTAACAATAGAAGTTCTTAAACACAAAATTATTAATAAAAATAAGAATTAAAAAAGTAGCCTCAAAAGAACTTGTAGCTGGGACTGTACGGCCTGAACCTCCATAAGGGGGAAGGCCTGGATTGAACCCAAAAAAGCAATATTTTTACTAGTCCAGGAAAATTTTTATGTTTAAAATCAATCATTCGGAAAATTTTTATGCTGTAAATACTTAGTAATATCTTAAACTTTACCGTTGTAAAACCTCAAAATCTTGACCTTACACGTCACAATAAATCAATATTTTCAATACCATAATTATTAAAGTTACTGTGTTCCTCACGCAATTGCAGGTGTCATGATGAACGAAAATTCTTTTTAACGGTTATTCGACTCTTTTTCACATGTATTACAAAAAGAGCGAAGCACTTTTTCGTTAACATATTTTTGATTATTTTTTGTACTACTTACATGTCAAAAGGAGTTGAATAACCGTCGAAAAAAAATTATCGTTCATCATATCACCTGCAATCGTGTGAGGAACACAGTAACTTTAATAAATATGGTATTAAAAATAGTGATTTATAGTGATATGTAGAATCAAGATTTTGAGGCTTTACAACGGTAAAATTTAAGATATTACTATATATATATATATATATATATATATATATATATATATATATATATATATATATATATATATATATATATATATAGCACAAATATTTTCAGAATGATTATTTTTAAACATAAAAAGTTTCCGGAACTAGTACAAAGAAAATCTTTTTTGGGGTTAAATTAAGCAGGTCTCCTTAAAAAAATACAGAAGCACTGAATGTACGAGTATAATTTATTTTTCATCGTTAACGAAAGGATTAACGTGAGATACCGTAGCATATGAGGAATATCAGATAGAAATTTACAGCCTGCATACCTAAAATCTCCGCCCGTGAAATTGGGATTTATTCCCTGCAAAAGCTTTTGTTCGTTTGAAAATCTTGAGTAGAAGACGTAGACTGGAATTTATCTTCTAAAGGGAACAAAATATAACAGGAGTAGAGAGTTGCAGGTTTATTTTCTACATCTTTCAGGTAATGTTTGAAATGGCTATTTCTTTTTTAAAATGCGCATTTTTACAATACTTTAAATAGATCAAGAAGTTGTTTCCCAGTACAGTTTTTTAATGAATAAGAAGTGCATAAGTAAGTTATGAAAAATATTACGATACGTATTTTAATGTTTTAAGAGTTTGAGCATTTGAATTTTAATGACTCTGAAGTTGTATTTTAATTATGCCCTGTTGGTCGATTATGCTCTTTTTCACGACAGCTAATGATTTAATTTAACTTTTGAATATGTATGCGAATTATAAATTCGCATAGGATATATAGGAAAAGTGTAGTCACTTCATATTTTACTGATATTTATGATTATTTAAACGTTAAGGTAATATAATTTTAGTTATTAACATTTTTTTTTATTAAATCTTCATAAATTGTTTGAAATACATAAAATCATTTGCAAAAATAATAATATGATTAACTCTATTTTCTTTCACTCGTATTTTCCAGATCAAAAAGCAATATAAAGCACTTTTTGAGTAAGTACTATGCAAGTTTAATTACATGAATATAAATATTTTTCAACCTTAATTTTAACAAGAAAATGTGAAAATTTATGAAATTGGAGGAGCTTGCTCGCTCGGAAGCGATGGAACAGCAAACCCCGCGTGGCGAGCAAGTTTATATCTCACGTCAGTCCTACTTTCATATACACATACAAAGACTATTTTACTGAAGTCAGTTTTGCTAGTTCAATGTTTTAAGAATTTGTAAACGGAGAAATAACCGCTGCCAATGCATTGGCACTAAGCTTCCTCAAATTTAATTAATTATTCTATATGAAATTATTTGATCTAATATACAAATGTTCACGGCTATTGTTTATTAATAACAAAATTATTATAGAAATGTAATAAATCCATAAAATTAAAGATGCCTGAATTGAGCACATTAACTTTGTCATACCAATAAACCCGAATTTCCCAAAATATTTCCCAAAATATATTTCTAACGCTTTTTTTTCGAAATTTGAGGAAGCAGAAATTACAAGCTTATATTTATGAATTAAATTGTCGACTTTAGAATACAGTAAAACAAAAATAATCGTTATAAAATGAAAATGAGTTGATGAATCTTGAAATTTCTTTATTATTTCGATTCTTCATTAAAAACCGAAATAAATGAGCCCTTTATGAAAAATATGACCGTGCTGTTCTCGAGATATGTGATCAAAGAAGAATTCAAAAAAACCTTTGAATTTAAAAACGGTACTTTTTTGTATGAGTCCATAAAAATTCTTCCTTTCAAAAGCAATCATTCTAAAAAATTTCTTGCTATTAATACTTGATAATACCTTAAATTTCACCGTAAAAAAAACTCAAACTCTCAATCCAACACATCCAACATTTCTCCAGGTTCGGGGATATAACTTTTCAATACATTAGTTATGGTATGAATACAGGAAATTAAGTTTTACTACATAGAAAAATTTCTACATACTTATTATTGATTCTTTAATTAATTATTTAATATTATTAATTAATTTTATCATAATATATGTATATAAAAATTTGTTTTAGTCAAAATTAATAATCTGAATTAAGTATTAATTAATAACGAAAAATGAGGGTTTTGAGTTTTTTAAAAAGTGTTTTCCAGTATAACCACTTAACGTTTATAGAAGAGTACTTGATTAGAAATTGTGCTTCAAAGACAAGTAAATGTTATAAAATATTATGTTGTTTAAATCTATTTTAATTTAAATCATATTATATATGAAATAATTAGTATTTAATTAGCTTATATATTGGACATGTATTTAACCCTCCGGAAATAAATTTTGACACGGAAATTAACGGCTTTTTTGTTATTCTCGTGGGAATCTTCTGAGTTTAAAAACAAGAACTTCCGATAATATTTAATACAACTATAACATAAATCTAATCCAGTATATAAAGTACTGTCATCTAGCGGTATGAGCCCAATAGCCATGGGTGGTCATACTGGGAGGGGTCATACTGGGAGACTCTCCTTTATGCGTAAATATATTTTCATTTAGTTCTTGACTAAACATTTTAGAATTCTAACTCAGCTAGTCTTTTACATTGAATTTGTAAATATAAAAAACTTTTGCGGCTTATGTTCTGCTAGATTCAGTGTCATCGTTGGGTTAAATATGAAAAGGCCCAAGCTACTTTCGTAACAATGCCTGTTCATATTGATATAAAAATAATAATTACATTACAGTAGTATTATCTGAATATAGATTACTCGTTTACCATTTTACAAATAAGGCAGAAGCATGGTATCGCGAAATTAATACATTTTTTGTACCGCTAAACAATGTTAATATGGATGCGATGTGTCATTTTTAAAACGATTAAATATGATTAGAATATAAATATTAATACAAAATCAATAATTGTGTCAGACGCATTTGAGCTGCTAACTTCTTGTTACTAGTTATTAAATGAAAAATAGAGCAGCATACGCAATTTTTCATTAGTGCAAGCATGAAGAAACCTTCTTATTCCTGTTCTATTTGTTGCGTATTTATATCACAGTTACAGAAAAGCTTAATAAATTGTTTGTAGTGTGTATTGTGTCTTATTCTACACCAGAAAATACATGAACACTTTTACGAATAATAATTTTTTTTAATATATTATTTTTAAACCGGAATTAATATGTCACATAATAATACTTACGTGATTTTATGTGACATATTAATTCCGGTTTGAAAATAATATATTAAAAAAAAATTATTATTCGTAAAAGTGTTCATGTATTTTCCCTATTTGACATGTTACCTAATAAATTTAGATTGAGAGAAAAAAGAATCAAACTATTTTTGAAAATACTACAATGAGTATACTATACTTACAGCTAAATCAATAAAAATACAAAGCAATAAAAGATTTTTTTTTTGACTTTGGCAAACAAAAGCAATATCAATCATTAAAAAAATTAGTTCGCATTGCTAAAATAAAACATAATGCTCCCGATAAGATAGCGTTGCCGATAAAGCAGAAATTGGCACGCTGTTATTCAACACCTACCGCAGCTTCCAAAGTACGAGTACTTCCCGCGTACGAGTGCAGGAGTGTATACCTATGCATTACCGCACGGTGAGCGGCGGTACAGCTGCGCGTATTTTTGGCGCCTTTCACCTGTGAAAGTAAGCCTGCACGACGACGACACGAAAATCGGACCATGTGTTACTGTGCACGTGATATACAACAGGGGGCGTAGCTCAGATGGTAGAGCGCTCGCTTAGCATGCGAGAGGTACCGGGATCGATACCCGGCGCCTCCAAAAATATTTTTTTTTTCTTTTTTGCTCAATTTTTATGTGCAGGATTGTGTTAACTTATCATTTCAATTTTTTTATAAAGTAAATATTTCGTTTATTAAACTGAAAATTATAATAATAATAATGACAATAAAAAATATTTATTTAGTCTATTTTGTAAGTTATCCAAGTTAGTTTTGTCCAACTTGAAAGAAAATTATTAACTAAAAATATTACATATCTGCTGTCAGGTTTTCAATATTCAAAATGGCGGATCCAATATATCCAACCCAAAACTATTGGAAAATTTTCAAAAATTAATATTTTCTGCAGAACATACGAGTTTTTACGTTTTTGGTATCGCTGATTATGTATCAGATCTTGTCAACAATTCTGATGTTGCAAACATAATTATTGCCAAATTGGAAAAGAGTTACTAAAAATGCAAAAACTTTTTCGGGATTCGTGCAAATTTAATTTTTGGAGTATTATTGTATTCCATGAATATTTTTTGATACATCGAACAAAACAATTTTCGTAATAAATTATGGTTGCGAAGAAAAAGCTTATTGTTTTATTAGATTACGTAAGTTCATATAAGTTTAGTTCAAACTATAAGCTCGTTCTTAGCACTCATAAATTAATTTAAATTTTTTTTTTCGATCTATTTGTCAAAAAACATTTAAAGATCAAAATAAGATTTCATGAATGCCGAGGAAGTTTTTTTATTTCTAGTAACTTTTTTTTCCAATTGGCAATAATTATGTATGCAGCAGAATTGTTGATAAAAAAATATTTTCATTATGTGTACTACTTATATATATATATCGACACTGATGACTTTTAAATATGTAAAAAAAAAATTGTATTTTAAAGCACCCGAACTTCCTTGAGTTGTTTTTGATGAAACATACATATTCGCATTCTACGCCCCTTTATTTATAAGTATCGTGCATCCAACATAGTTTTTAGATCATTTGAATATATCAGTGGAATATATCAATATCTTTCGCGCTGTCTCATGCATCTTGGCGCATCTATTTACGCCGGAGACCATAACCGCAAGATTCCCCTTCTGCACTATATATACCGTCAGAAAGTCGATCGCGCGAACAACGCACGATGATTACCTCCGTTAGTTCAATTCAAGAAAAAAGTTTTCCTCTTACAATTTCTAACTAAAGATAACCTATAATGGTTTGAAAATATTCACAAAAAAATCGAAAATGAAAGTTCGAGGGACGGAATAACAGAACAAAAGGATGTCAAAGTTTGAGCTCATATTTAATTAAGATTTAAATAAAATATAGTTATAAATTTGAAAATGCATTTATAATAGTTTTTTGCTGCATGGTTACCACATACAAACATTATTTTAATGGGTAAAAGATATAGACAGAGCTTTTCTTATAAAATAACCTCATTCTACGCAAAAATATCTGTTCTTTGCAAAAACAACTTAATTTGGATAAACTACTTTTAGTGATTTAAATAATATTTATATTAATAATTGAATGCACTAACACTTGTAACTATAAGCTCTAATAATAGGATTCAAACATACAACAAAATATAAACTTTAAACGTCATTTTCATCCCAAAACTTAATCCAGGTTGAATAATTGTGTTTGCGCTTAACGCCTCATATGCTCTTCATTTGCGGAACTGAAAAAAAGCACACTTTTATAGTTAAGGTGGTTCTTTATGACTTACAAGAGCTTCGTAAAATTACGGCAATAATATAAGCTGTTCTTTAGACTTCAAAGAATATTTCTAGATTTTTGTATACACTCCGGTTGCCGAATAAATTTTTTTAAAAAATTATCTGAAAACTATCATTTTAAATCACTTCTTATGGGAATAGCGCAATTCGGAGCAGCAATATTAAGACTTCTTTTTACAAAAGCTGCGATGCAAACTAATAAACCAAGACATAAAACTACGAATTTCGTACTTTGTAAGAACTCAGTAATGTATGAAAAGCTGAATTTATTACAAACATATTTATAAATATCTTTGTATTAAGTTATATTTATAAGTTATATTGATATGGTAAAAAGTTCGAAATGCCAACAGTGCATACTTTTAAAAATAATTATATTCATTAATAAATTTACTGAAAATCATTTACACAGATTGAACATTTTCGTGATTTTTTTTATAGACTCGATTTACTTCGTATTTTGTGAAAACCCACCTTGGAGAGTATTTCGCATGTATACACATTTAAAAAAATTAGTATCACAAGTAGATAAGATATGATAGTATAGGTGACGATGTATGTTAAAAATAAAAACCAGAATTATGATAGTGCAATCATAAATATTCTTAATTTAAGAAAAACACAGTAAAATCCTAATTTCTTCTTACTATATTTTTATCCATTATTGATGTTAAAATACTCATTTTGCTCATATATAAAGTTTATGATACGAAAAGAATTATGAAACTATTAATAAGTACATAATGTGTGATATAACTTTTTCAAAACATACACAAATTATGAAATATTTTATAAATAGAAAAAAATTGAAAAAAATTATAAAAGTTTGGGAGATAATACTTGTAGCGAAATTTACAATAATATTATACAAGTAGACAAATGCCGAGATGAGTGCTCAGAATTTTCCTACAATACAATCCTTTCTTATTTATACAATCATGATTGAAATCTTTTTTATTTTACGTCTGTTTGAAAAGGTTTCTTTGCATTGAAGCTGGAAGTTTTATGCTATCAACGATGTCGGTCTATGGAAATTCTTCTTCAATCTAAAAACTCTTACAGTAAAATGCATCATAATACTCTCTTTTGATAGTCAATTGAAATAATGTCGGTAGTAAGAATGAAATAAGTATAATACGATGCACGGTTTTACTAATCGCATTTTCGAATCTTTCAACTATTTCAATTAACCTAATTTTCTTCTAATATTTTTGTAAGGTTTCTCTAATAAAAAACGTGTAACAAAAAGACCGATTCTTATTCCAAAGATAAATCTAAGAAAGAAGAAAATTAATATTTCAAGAAAAATATTTTATCTTTTATCTCCTCTTAACTTCTATGGAGTAGAGAACTTGCATGCAAAAATCTATTAAGTCCGTCAGATAATTTTTATTTTTTTAAATAAATGAATATTAACAAAGATACCGCAGGTTGAAATGTTGTGTGACGTCACGATTCCTCATCGTAGAACACAGAAAGAATTTTCTGTCTTCAAGGGGGAAATTACCCTACTGAACGGTAAAAATTAACGTTATTCATTATAAATTTTACCATTCAGCATGGTAAATTTTACCGTTCAGTAGGGTATTTTTTCCCATAAAGTCAGAATATCCCACGTTTACAATGATTTTTACGGCAATTTTCATCAGAAAATTCTCTCTGTATATATATTGGGAATTGTAACGTTACACAACATTTCAACTTCCTGTATCTTTGTTAATATTCATTTATTTAAAAAGAGAAAAAATACGTGTCGATTATTTTTCGACAATCTATCTGACGGCCCGAATAGATTTATTCATGCAAGTTCCCTATTGTTTTTGAAAAGACGAGACGCTACGCTACATTTATACCATTTTATTCACAGATTCTCCTTCGACGTGAATAATCTCCATCAACTCCCTATACAGCTATGCAA
The DNA here is from genome assembly GCA_949152435.1 of Gastracanthus pulcherrimus. NCBI lineage: Eukaryota > Metazoa > Arthropoda > Insecta > Hymenoptera > Pteromalidae > Gastracanthus > Gastracanthus pulcherrimus. The sequence continues at coordinate 25,995,717 of OX424575.1, read as the reverse complement.
TATTCGAACTTCTGCCGTCTGCGTAAAATCTCAGTTTCATCAGCGTTCTTCGCCAGCTCTCCCACGTCAACTTGCAACTTCCGAGTCTGCAAACTTATACACACCTTCGAGCCAGCACCGCGCCACGAAGCTCAAATTTACATTCGTACGTATCCCAGTGGGCCCTGGAGCGATGCAAAGTAAAGCAAAACGACTCGCGGCCAAATCAGCCCTGCCGCCAAATTGCAAACGGATATGCCGTTGTCGCCGGCAATGCGCGAGAAAGAGGACGAGTCGGGGCGAACTTTGCCTGTCGCCTTAGTCGAAAAGGCGCCGGTGAATAATGGTCGTTCATTTTGAGTTTCCCTCGCTCTCGCGAGTCGCCTCGAGACCGCTCGTATATATAGGTACTTTCGCACAGCGGTACTGTACGTCTGTACTCGCATGGGCTCTATGTACCCTCGTGAATTCCTCGATCAGTCGATGGAAGCTGGCGTGCTTCGAATGCGATAAAAGCTCGGCTACTTACTCAACGTCAAGCTTGTGACAATTGCGAATCTTATACGTAAGTTTCTTGGAGCGAGTAGTGCTGGTACCTAACTAATTTTTACCTATATTGGGTAGACGGTCGATTTACTGACGGTGTCTCAATTACTGACGGTTTATACGATTGTAATTTTATTGTATACAGCACTTCAAAAATAAATACTTAGCTGGCGCAGGTTATTCCGGGTGAGACAACGTTTTGAAACCAAAAAAATAAACATTTTCTTGCTTAGTATGAGTGTAATTCATGTTCTAAAAATTTATTCTCAATATATCGAACTGATCCGACCGTCTTGTTGTACCATGTAAATAATTATTAAAATCGAAATAAAAAATACTATTATATAGCCTAAAATAACTTATTTAATTTATTCGATAACAGTAAAATTTCAATTGGATAGTACTAGTTTTTATAAAAAAAGCTTTTCAAAATTCATCTATTTTCGGTGCGTCACATTAGCGTACCCCCTTAAAATATTCAGTCGACCCATATTATATTCATTCGCAATTTCCAATCTTTCAACTATTTAAATTGACTCAATTTTCTTCTAATATTTTTGTAAGGTTTCTCTTAAGATAAAAAGGCGTAACGAAAAGACCGATTTTTATTCCGAAGAATAAAATGCTTTATAAATCTAATAAAGAAGAAAACAATGTTCCAAGAAAAATATTTCATTTTTTATCTCATCAACTTCTATGGAATTGTTTTTCAAAAGACGAGACGCTACATTTATTCCATTTTATTAAGAGATTCTCCATCGACGTGAATAATCCCCATCAATTCCCTATACAGCTATGCAATATGCGAACTTGCGTAAAATCTCAGTTTCATAAGCGTTCTTCGCCAGCTCTTCCCCTCAACTGCAACTATATTTATACACATTTATATTAGAGTTATCTAAATCTTCCAGCTAATACTAACAAATTTTGTTAAATTTTATAAAATACATATTTACATTACGTTAATTTAAGTATAATAATAGTATAATAGAACTACGTATAATCAATAAGAAACAAATAATTAACCTATTATGCATAAAATAATTTTACAAGAAGCATATTTCTTTGTATTACTTTACTATTGAAAAGTTGAAGTTAAGATCCTCGTTGTTAATAATGCTTAAGGATTTTCTTTTCAAAAAGGCGATTAGTGTAACTTCTACAATATTAAAATTGAATTATAATTATTTGTTTTGTGTTTAAAAATAACTTCATTTTTAAATTCAATTCCATTGGCTCTCAAAACCTTGCGGTAGGTGCAGGAATATACAGGCTTTCATTATAGCCAATCAATAGACCTACAGACCATACAAATGATTTTCAAATTTTTTCAAATTTTTTTTGTATGTGTGTATGTGTTTATGTGTGTTAGTATGTGGCATATCACTATTCATTCAATCTGCGGTATAACTTTCCCAAACTTTGCACAAATGATTGCTATCGATACCCGGTGTATGCTTAAAAGTTTCAACAAATATGGTCGAATAATTTTTTTTATGGTTATTTTCCAAACGTACGAATTTTCAAATTTTGGTTTTTAAAATTTTCTTCAGTTTAGGAATAGCTTTTGGGAAGCGAATGTTTTACACAATAAAGTACACATAAAATCCTTCATTTTAGGACCGTAAACGATTTTATATGAGTCGTTTTCAGTCGTTATATTGTGTAACAAAATAATTTTTTCGAACATTTATTACTCAAAAACTATTAGGATAAAAGTCAGTGAAATTTTTACTGAATACTTGATTTATATTCAGGTATATTCTTGTATATTTTTATGTAATAAGACGGTTCATTTTCTGAAAAATAATGCATCTTTTTGAACAAGGATAACTTGAGTAATACTTAATGTAATTCCTTGAAAATTTCAGAGAATATTTATTAGGTGTCAGGTTATTTGCTGAATATTTTTTAGACAATTTGGTTCATAATCTTTTGAGATATTAGAGATTATTCAATTTAAATAATACTTTTTCACCCTGTATATCACCACATCTTTCAGCTTGATCGTTGTGCTTTTTCTTGTACATATTAAGTATTATTAAATACGAGATTTACTATTCTACACTTCTAGCCAACTTTGCGCATTATATTGCACGAAATAATGCAAAAACTGGAAAGATAATGTTATATTAAAAATATTATTATTTTGTGATTTTTTAAAAATGATTTAATAATGACATAATTTATTTTTGCAATATTGAAAATAAAAATTATAATTTTTATACTATTTTGATGATGGAATTTGTAAACTACTATATGTTAAATAGTAGTAAAATTTTTAAATAAGTGTTTTAAAAAAATATACGTTTTTGAGTTTTATGCATTTTTTGCAACCAAAGAAAAAAGAACAATAATTAAGTCTTTTGTAGGTATAGATTTAATTTAATTTTATAGATAAAAATAGATTTTATACCCATCTGAACGAAAATGGCCACTTCTTTTCCTGAAAAGCAAGACCAAAATTACACTTTTTGCCCGCAAAAATGATTAGCGGGAAAAAAGTACTTTTTTTCCCTAGGGAATTATTTTCACTAGAAGATAGTAAAAATTTCTTTATTTCATCAAGTTCTACCAATAACCCTGATTTTCGATTGTCTCTTAACAGTCCATTAGTCCCGCTTTCCAAGTCAAAAAGTGGCCACAGTTGAGATGGGTATACAGTACTATATGTAACTCGAGAAAAAAGTCGATTTTTCCCTCGGGTAATACTGTAGTAAATTCACCCGCGGGAAAAATATTCGACTTTTTGCCCTTGTTACATAATGTACTATTCTTCCCGACTCAACCGTAATGACCACTTTATTAATTAAAAGCGGAACAAAAGTAGCATATGATTCCCGCAAATCTACTTTTTCCCGCAAATTTACTTTTCTCCAGCAAATGTTTTTTTTTTAATTATTTTTCTCTGTATTAATATACATTTTCAATAAATTCTAGTTCTTACCGGAAGTCCCTTTTTAAGTCAATGCAGTGGCCACAGTTATGTGGGGAATAAAGTTTTATATGCAAAATGAGAATAAAATCAAGTTTTCTCTCGGGTGATTACTGCTCTCACTTCGCTCGGTCAGTAACCCCACCCTCGGAAATGATCATCGACTTTATCGCCTTGTTACATAATGTACTATTTAATTTTATTAGTATCAATGTCACTTCGCTGACCAAAGACACCCTGATTTACGATATATGCGATAATGGGTTTATTGAAAAATATTCATTTTTCAGTAGGGAACAAATCTCTAAATGAAAATAGTTAGATAGGAAAAAAATAACCATGATGAGCGGTACTGTGCTACTCTTCTTTATTTATAATATAATTTTAATTAATTTCTCTTTGAGAAAGCATAGTACCAAAGCAATTGGCAGCGTTTTTTTATAAAACATAGATCTTTTTTAAAAATCCGTATGTCCTTCGTTAGTGTACTTCATTATGTAACTTTGTTCTGTCGTAGAAGATGACGAATTTTGTTTTTGTCATTCAGATCAAACCGCTTTGGAAATCCCTGAACCGCCAATTGCGGAGATGCTAAAGAATGTCTCATGGTTGCATGGATGTAGCACCGCTATTTTTTTTAAATAAAATAGATAAAAAATTGTTCTTAACTCTTGAATATTTAAGCAATTAGGTCCTACATAGGTACAGCTTATTTATTAAGTTAATGAATTTAGGAAAAAAAATTACAAAATATTATACCTATTGTTTTAGCTCATGCAAGGTGGTGTTCTCCCATAATAATACATATAATATAATATAATGTAATACAGGATTAGTAAATATTAATTTCTAAGCTAGATACTCCAGATAGTACAGCCCAAAAAAGAGACATGAGAGTACACAGAGACCAACTTTGTTATATTTATGTTTCCATTTTAATTATCATATTTACTAATAACTATATAATAACCAATATTGCAATATTGTCAGAACAAAAGTATCCATCTTGAAAAATAATGAAAATAACGGAATAACAAAGATTAAATCAAAAACTTGAGCAGTACTGCCGAAGTCGAGAAATCTTGGAAAATGATCTTGTGGCAATATTATGCAAAGATCAGGTCCGTGTATTTACCCGCCTTTCCGTTGCTCACGGCATCGTCTACACGAACAAGTGCACAGCTGGAAAATAGAACGAACGCGCGGTACAATAGCCGCGTCGGATAACGTTGCCGCTGTTGCGATCTTTCGTATGGGTGCACATCACCACGCTGCTCGCAGGGCTAACCGGATGCACGCTGATGACGCGGAAGCTTCGCGTTGCGAGGCGAGGCAGTCGGATTGTTTTTCTTCTGTTTCGCCCGAGGAAAGCTAATTATCTACGAGGCGACCTGGTCGCGCATACTGATGACCGCGCCACGGTGCAGACTGAAAGGGGAGGTTCGCTACGTACGTATACAGTATGAAAAGTGACGCTTTTGATAAGTATGATATACACGTTTAGTATAGGTAAACCGACTTACATATAATGCACTGAATTTCGACAGCAATCTTTGTAAAATAGATAGAATAGTATCACCTGTCGACCATGTAATTTTTTAAACAGAGCCTGCGGATTCTCGAAATAATTCATAATGTCGGTTAAGCGGAAGAGGAGGCTTATCTCAGAAAGCACTGGAAGAAGAGATTAACTCAGTGTACGCTTGAAGAACGGGCTAACTGAGAAATCGCGTAGAATAATTATATAATCTCTTGATTATTATGTATCGCTTTTAATTTTGTAATGGCAACCATAATTTATCTTATAAAATGAAGTCGTTGCAGCGTACAAAAAAATCATAATTTGTAAAAATAAAAAATAACAGATAGAATTTTAGAGTGCAAAGAAGAAATAGAAAAGAAAAGTCGAAAAATTGCAAGTGAGGGTTGAAAGGATGGAAACCACAATAACCGATCATTTAAAGAAATTGCAAGCAAAATGGGGGAGCTGAATTAAAAGTGATGGAAAAAATAATGCGATTATTCGAGATTTTTCTATACACAAAGAGGAACAAGGACTATCAAAGAAAGTAGAGAAACTGTTTATAGAGAAGCTAGGCATATAAGCTACATTTAACCACACTGCTTTAATCGGAGACGTCAAGATAAACGCGGTAAAAAAGAAAAATTTTGAAGAAAAAGAAAAATTTATGAGTAGAAAAAACAAACTCGGAAGTGAGAAAATATACATTGACTATGATAGAACTTGGAAAGAACGGGATATGCAGAGAAAAATAAGAGAAAAGGCAAAGCAGAAAATAAATCAGGGAAAGAATGTAAATGTGAAGTACAAGAGGATACAAATAGAAAATACACTCTAAATCTGAAAGATTAAAAATTGACGCGAAAACGATTAAACTTAAAAGTTTACTCATTTGCAAAAGCGTAAACTGCTGATTCTCTACTTTATAAAAGTAAAAAGAGAGCAATTTAGAAAGAGCGAATTGCTAATTTTCTACTTTATAGAAGTAGAAAATGTCATTTTAAACTTGTAAAAGAGTAAAGTAGCGACTTTCATATTTACGGAATGAGTAAATACCAAGGTTTCTACTTTTTTAAAGTAGAAAATTACTCCACGGCATTTTTACAGAGCAAATAAAGGAGTTTAATTTTCTATAAAGTATACAATGCAAAATTTCTCGTCAAATTTTTAATCTTTTAGGTTTAGAGTGTACGTAGTACAAATAGGATCAAGAGAAAGAGCAGATAAATGAAGAAGTGTACAAAAAAAACAGGGAACAGAAGTAAAGGCAGTAGCAAAAGAATAAGTATGCAGAGAAAGGACCTTTGAAGAAGAAAAGTAAAGAATCAGTGATCAGCAAAAGAAGACCTCATAGACCAGAAAAGGGAAAGGAGAAAATGGATAAAGATACTAATTACTTTACGTAAATATAATGATATTTTAAAATGGGTTAAAGTGTAAATAGTCGAAACCACATGTAAACTGAGCAGGTGATATTTCTTTTTAATAAAACAAAGTAAATATAAAATATAAACATATGCAATGAAGCATTAATATATATATATATATATATATATTAACGCTTCATTGCATATGCTAATAATAATGCTTCATTGCATATGTTTATATTTTATATTTATTTTGTTTTATTAAAAAAAAAGATCCCTTGCTGGGTTTACATGTGATTTTGGCTATTTACACTTTAACACATTTTACAATATCATTATATTTACGTAAAATAATCAGTATCAGTATATATATATATATATATATATATATATATATATATACACACACACACGCACGCACGCACGCATGCACGCACGCACGCACACACACACACATATATTACATTATTATATTTTAATACACTCAGTCAGCATCGGGAGTGACTTAAACTGTAAATATGTACTCAAAATTACCTCTTTTATACCACTGCTTTTTCTTGCTCCGCTGTGCCCCTTTTCTGCGTCTCAAGTTTAATTCGATTGCACTACAGTCAGTCTTACCCCAAATGTACGTAGGTATACGTCATAATAATACTTTTGAGACATTTTCGCGTTATGTTATTGTATTAGAAAAGCATGTACTTACAATCAAATATAATTAAGTACACACAAAGTGTTGTCTACTATAAAATAAGCATGCATAGAACTTATGTATTCGGAAACCAAGACTTATAAAATTATCCTTGGGAGGTGCTCAATTGTTTAATGAATAAATTTATTATTCATGTCGAAATAAACTAGAAAGCTCACTTAGCCTCGAGGCTAACTTTGCCCTGGTCTCCTCGGTGTATGTATTCATGCCACCTCTCATATTAAACTTCGATTTCACATAAATAAAGACAGACGAGCGCATAAAAATGTATACGAGGGAAAGAGGAGGCAGAATGTAAAGAGGGCTTCTATAAGATAGATGCTATTCCGTAGCTGTGACGCTGGTAATAATAAAAAAAATAATCATGGTCAGATAACTAGAAACTAGGTAGGGTAACCAGCCAGTGAATTACCTAATCTGGATTTTAGAAGTTGATATTATAATATACATTATTTATATGAATAAAATAACCATTAAAACTGTATTTGTTATTTATTTTTCTTAACTACTCTTATACCAAAATATGGAATAATAAAAGTATAAATAAACTCTATATACAATAATTCCAAAATTTTTAAGCGTATAATTTACATTTTTCTGCCTAACGGTCAGTCACTGGTATGCGGTCAATTACTGGCTGGTTTATTCACTTAAAATGGACAAAGCTGCTTATTTTCTAGAAGCCTAGAAAATATTTAAGATTTGTCCAGATTTTACGTCAAAGAAACATAATAATGTATACCTTGTTGGGATACGTAAGAAATTACTTGTATGCATTATTCGTAAATAAAGAAGGTTTCCGTGGAAATAGTTAATAACATTGGTAAATTAAATGTACTAGTATTAACGATTTCTCGGGTTATTTTAATACATGAAAATTGAGTTGATATTACTAAAATGGTCTCACTGACCGTATCGAATCAAACAGTAAATTAAAGAAGAAACAAAACCTAAATATGATTTGCAGATGAAGATCCATGTTTCGGCATGTACAGCCTTTGAATATGGAATTTTATACACAAAATTATTTGAGAGAGAAAAATCACTAGCTTTAAAAAATAATAATGGTGATTATGAAGCACAAATGAAAATTCCAAAAAGTATAATGGTTGATTTAAAGTGGTGGGAATAGGCTTTAGGCTCTTCAGTAAATCCTATCAAAACAGGCGAATTTCAAATGGAAATTTATACTAATGTTTCTGGTACAGGTTGGGGTGCAACAAATGGTTCCAATAATATATTTGGATTTTGGAATCAAATGCAAAAAACATTTTCAATTAATTATAGGGAGCTTTTAGCTGTTAAATTAGCTCTAGAGCAACTAGCAGGAAATCTTTCTAACTGCCAAATTTTACTTAGAATAGATAATACAACAGCGATTTCATATATTAACAAAATGGGCGGTACTAAATTTCAAAATTACAATTTATTAACTAGAGAAATATGGCAATGGGCAGAAATTAGACACAATTTTTTGTTTGCGACATATATATCATCTATAGAAAATAAAGAGGCTGATAAGTTATCGAGATCGAAAATTATGACACAGAGTGGGAATTATGTGATTCGGCTTTCAATAAAATTGTACAGAGATTTGGCGTCCCCGAGGTAGACTTGTTTGCAAATCAATTCAATACGAAATGTAAAAAATTTTTCTCGTGGATGCCAGATTCTAAGGCGTTTAAGGTGGATGCATTTACAGATAAATGGAACAATAAAAGATTGTATGCCTTTCCGCCGTTCAATTTAATATTAAAAGCACTGGTTAAAATAAAAAAGGATGGTGCATCAGGTATTTTTATTGTACCAGATTGGCCCAATCAACCTTGGTATCCACTTTTTAAAAACTTACTAGTAGGTGAACCGCTGTTTTTCGAACCAAATACTAAATTATTGTTATCCCCATGCAGGTCGAAGATACATCCAATGGCGCAACATTTAAGTTTGATGGCAGGCAGAGTCTTATCGACGCCTTTACAAGGAAAAATGTGCCTATAGAATCGATTGACATTTTGTTAGCGTTATTAACAGAGTCCACTCTTAAACAGTACAATTCTGCTCTCAAAAAATGGCATCATTTTTGTACGCAAAACAATGTTAATTTTGATGAACCTACACGTAATAATTTACTTAGTTTTTTAACAAAGTGTTATAAGGAAGGAAGTTCATACTCAACTTTAAATACTTATAGATCGGCTGTGTCTCTACTATCTACGGATAAAGTAGGTGATGATATAGTTATAAGTCGTTTTTTCAAGGGCATTTCTAAGTTAAGACCGGCAAAGCCGAAATATTCATATACGTGGAACGTATCATTTGTTTTAGAATATTTAAAAACACTTCATCCTTTAGAAAACTTAAGTTTACAAGACTTGACAGAAAAATCAATAACACTATTAGCGTTATGCGCAGGTCATAGGGCACAAACTTTAGCAACTATTAAAATTGATAATGTTAAAATTACGGTTGAAGGTATTGAAATTAGGATACCTGACAGAATAAAAACTAGTGGTCCAGGGTGTTTTCAACCACTACTATTATTACCTAAATTTAACCAGGATAATAGGATATGTGTAGCATCAGTTCTTATTAAGTATATAGAAGTTACCAAAAATTTAAGAAATAAGGAAAGACATTTATTCTTAGCTATTAAAAAAACATTTAAATCTATTTGTGCTCAAACAGTGAGTAGGTGGATAAAAACAGTACTACAGAAAAGTGGAATTGATGTTTCAATATTTAGTGCACACTCAACTACTGGCATGCAGCAACATCTGCTGCTTTAAACAAAGGTATTAATTTAGATACTATTAGGCGGACAGCTGGTTGGTCAAAAAACTCACAAGCATTTGCTCAGTTTTATAATAGGCCAATTCAATCAGAAAACCAATGTTTTGCGACTGCGATTTTAGATTCATAGGAAACCTTGTATTACTGAGAGAAATTAATAAGAATTATTGTAAGTTAATAATAATCTATGGTGTTCATTGTATTTAAGAAAGTATCTCGTCAATAAAAATGTGATTAAAGAATATTTATGTTTTAAAATTGATACTACTCTGAACAACTACAAATCTGTAATCTCTGAAGAACGAGGCCCGAAATGTAATTGAACGATCAAACGAACTTACCTTAAGTGAAGTTCGATCGAAATTATATGAAGGGCCTCGTTCGAAGAGATTACAAGCCCTCCCAAATATATATACATATATATTCTACCCGTTTTATTACCCGTTCATATCAAGCAATTTTAAAATATTACTCTAAAAAATGACGTTGTGGGCCAGTAGCGCGAGAGGCGCTGCTGTGGCCCTTTTTGTTTCACTCTAAAGCGCTGTGATCTTTGGTGAGCGAGGGGGGAACTACAAATCTGTAATCTCTTCGAACGAGGCCCTTCATATAATTGCGATCGAACTTCACTTAAGGTAAGTTCGTTTGATCGTTCAAATATATTAGGCTTTCCTAACTTTGTCTTTTGTATGGCCAAATTCGCGGCCAACTATGCTCCAGTTAATACTTATGAACTAGCTTGAAATGTGCATTCCAACAATTCTAGTCTGCACAACGACACAACATGAGAAGAGATTTGAAGTTGGCCGCAATGGAATTACGGAACTGAGCAACAATTACTATAAATATGGGGTTACAAGGGCTATGTTGCTTTCTCAAAGAGAAAGAATTTGCGGATTGCACCGCAACAATTTATTGTTATTTACCTTTAGCCGTCAAACGGTTCGTAAAGCATATATAGGTAAATGAGAAATTCATGCTTTAAATAAAAAACCGCTTCTATCTGCTTTAGCAGAATGCTTTCTCAAAGATAGGTCCTGAAAAATCGAGTTTAAGAATTTTATAATGGGAATTCGTTTTAAATTAAGTAATGTTAAAATTAAGCTGTTGCAACGCCGTTACCCCAGCGCGTCCTCAGGTTGCGGATAGAGGAACGACCCCTGAGAAAGAGGTTAGCTGCGAATAAAGCGAATAAGCAGTCGCGGACAGCCGATAGGCCCAGGCGTGGGTGTGATGAGCCCGCACTGGCGAACGCATTCATCTAGAAACACTATGCAAGCACCGCAACAACTACAAACACTATACAAAATCTCCTATCTTACTTTCTTCTTCTACCTTACTCTGTAATCTATCTCTTTTACCACACATTTCAAACAAAAAAATGGGCCAAAAATCCTGCTATCGTGGAGGATGCGGGAGCGATGACAACTGCCCTGAGAGGGGATGTGTAGAATGATTCGCCACCTGGTCTTACATGGCAACGAAGCCAGCGAAGGCGCGCTGCCTTGCAGGGGGGCGTTAGGATATGAGAATGAAACCGAGTGTGTCTGACGACGAGTTGACTATGTCCTCGCCAAAGTCAGAAAGCTCTCATACTTAGTTCTAGGGAGGTATGAGGGTTATCACCCCTAGACGGATGGACTCACCTGCGATCGGAACAGGATCCAAAACGCGCGGGTTTAACTTACTATCATGGCTCAAAGAAAACAAAACCAAACCAAAACGAAAAGAAACTTAAGGGTGGGAACCTGGAATGTACGCAGTCTACACAGAGCAGGCGCGTTCCGGGAAATCATAAATGAAACTGAGAGGTACAATTTAGATTTGGTAGCAATACAAGAAACCCGATGGAAAGATAACGCGATGCTAGGATCCGGTAACTTCACCTTTTTATATGGGGGCGCGAGCGGGCATTTTCTAGGCACCGGATTTCTTGTTAACAAAAGCATCATACATTCCGTTAAAAGTTACAATTTCGTGAATGACCGACTCTCGTATATCATCATCGAAGGAGCGTGGTATAATTACGTGGTTATTAACGTCCACTGTCCCACGGAGGACAAAGAGGAAGAAGTCAAAAATCTTTATTATGAAACTTTAGAGCAATTAATCGACCAATTCGCGTCTTACGACACCAAAATAGTAGTGGGGGATTTCAATGCTAAAATAGGGAGAGAGGAAATGTTTAGGCCCACCATAGGCAAAGAAAGTCTGCACGAAACCAGCAATGATAACGGTATTATGGTCATAAATCTCGCAGCCGCAAAAGATCTTATAGTCAAGACCACGTGCTTCAAGCACAAGGATATACACAAGGCAACCTGGACATCGCCGGATGGGGCCACGCACAATCAAATCGATCATTTTCTTATTGATAAGAGGCGCCACACGAATGTACTCGACGTAAGGACCTATAGGGGGGCGGATTGCGACTCAGATCATTATCTAGTAGTGGCCAAATTAAGAGCCAGATTAGTAGCCGGTCAAAATAGTAAGCGAGCGAACAAAGTAGAAACCTTTGATATTGGAAAACTACGAAGCGGGATAGAGCGAATCAAGTACCAAGTAGAAGTTAGCAACCGATTTCAGGTGCTCGAGGAAACGGATGAACAGACGGGAGTAGATGACGATCCGAACAGGTTGTGGGGGGCTATCGAAAAAACTATAAAAGGGGCCGCGAACAAAGTACTGGGTAAGAAAAAAAGTAAACCATGGTTTGACGAAGAGTGCGAACTCTGGTTTGAAAGGCGCAAGAAGGCTAAATTAGATAGTGTACACAATGAAAGCGGTAGGGCCGTAGAAGAATACCATGAAATAAGAAAGCATGTACGTGTGATTTACAGAAACAAGAAGCGCGAGTATCAGAAAAATGAAATTAGAAAAATAGAAACTAATAGTAGGGAAAATAACCCGCGCGCGATGTACAAAGGAATAAACGCTATTAGGAAGGGTTTTCAGAGTAGATCGCAGTTAATGAAAGATAAGGACGGGAACCTCGTGACAAGCGAAAATGAACTATTGAAATTATGGAAAGATTATTTCGATAAGTTATTAAACGTGCATGAAAACGCCGAGGAAATGGGAGACGAAATCCACACTGCTGAACTCCATATGGACGAAACGACCTACAAAGAAGTAGAGGCCGCGATCAAAAAGCTAAAAAACAATAAGGCCGCAGGAAACGATTCTATATCAGCTGAACTACTTAAATATGGAGGCACCGCGCTTACATCTAAAATTTTTTATCTAGTATGTGCTATTTGGAGAAATGAAACAATACCAGAAAATTGGAAAGAATCCATCATCATACCGATCTTTAAAACGGGAGATAAAACAGACTGCAATAACTACCGCGGAATCTCACTTTTAGCTACCTGCTACAAAGTTCTGTCAAACGTAATACAGGCCAGACTCACACCATTCGCGGAAGATATAATAGGAGATTATCAGTGTGGATTCCGGCGCAACAGGTCAACGAGCGATCAAATGTTTACCATAAGACAATTATTAGAGAAAAAGTGGGAATATTGCGAAACTATACACGAGCTATTTGTGGACTTTAAGAAAGCGTACGACTCTGTCAAACGAAGCAAAATGTATGATATCCTAGTGCTCCTTGGCGTACCAAAAAAACTCGTAAAATTAATTCAAATATGTCTCAACGGAAGCACTGGAAAGGTCCGAGTAGGCGGTAATGTATCCGAATCGTTCATGATACGCGACGGTTTGAAGCAAGGTGACGGGCTTTCAACGGTACTCTTTAACCTGACGCTAGAGCATGTTGTTAGAAAAATGCAGGCTAGCGAGCTAGGCGCAACACTCAACGGAACAACGCAAATTTTAGGCTATGCGGATGACTTGGATATAGTGGGAGATAATGGTGAAACGGTGGCGAGAAATGCGGAAATCCTTATAAATGCGGCTAAAAACACGGGGTTAGAAGTGAGCGAATCAAAAACGAAATATATGATCATGGAGAAACTGGGCATTCGCGAAGCAGAGGGGGATCTCAGAGTCGGAAATTTCACTTTTGAAAAGGTTAGCGAATTCAGATATTTAGGTACAACTATAAATGATCGAAACGAAATTAAAGCCGAGATTAATAAGAGACTTCATTCGGGTAATGCCTGCTTCTACGCTGTGAACAGATTACTTAAGTCAAAGCTACTGTCGAAAAATGTCAAAATAAGGATATATAGGACTATAATAATGCCGGTAATCTTGTATGGGTGCGAAACCTGGGCGCTCACTAAAGCGGAAGAAAATCGTTTTAGGGTATTTGAAAATAAGGTTCTGCGGAAAATATACGGGCCAAAGAAAGATGAGGAAACTGGGGAGTGGAGGAAACTGCACAATGACGAGCTACATAATTTGTACGCGTCACCAAATATTAACAGAATAATAAAATCACGGAGACTAAGATGGGCAGGGCACGTGGCAAGAATGGGCGATGATCGTACAGCAGCGCGCATAATGAAAGGAAAACCGGAAGCAACGCGACCTCTTGGTAGACCTAGACGCAGATGGGAGGATAACGTAAAATCAGACGTAACTGAAATTGGGCGGGAAGGCGCGAAATGAATGGGGTTGGCACAAAATAGGGAAACGTGGAAGGCTTGCGTAGATGAGGCGATGAACTTTCGAAATGCCATTTAAAAAAAAAATGTTAAAATTAAGTCATTAGACACAAGCGTTTAAGTATTACCAGTCTAAAAACATATATCATACATCTTACTTTCTAGCCATATCCAAAAGCTAATTAGTTATAAGTTCAAACATACCTAATATATCTGCAAAATTGCAGCTCACAACCTGTTTCCCTTGAAGAGTTATGGTGGACACAAAATTTGGTTTCATACATACGTATACACATACATATTCACAAACTCGCACGCACGTACGCACCCATGCTTGAACGTACGCACACACACAGACAAATATTTTTTAAAAGTCTATCTTTCTGACTTAGGAACCTCTAAAACATCGAAATTTATTGAAATCGATGAATACAAAATTTTCATCGTTACAAAGCTATTTGAAACAAAGCTTTCTGAGAATGTAATTTGAGAAAGCAAAATAAAATTACATATATAAAATCTACTTATAAAGATTTTTCAGCTATTTTCTCATTGAACAAAATGTAAAAGTCACGCTTTAGATCAAAATATTTGTTTCACGTTAAATCTAACCATAGTGAGACGACCCTTGATAAGGCGGAATTCACCATGATTCCGCCGCTCCAAAGTACTCTCAAAGCTACAATGTCTCCATTCTTATTATCAGTACAAAATTATAGCGTATGTTAAATTAAACTGTCATACCGTCTAAATCACAAATGTATTTGCACGCATATAGAAAATGCGTTCCCGCAAATTTCTAGCTCTACAATATCAGCTACAATACAATATTATTATCCGTGGATCGCCACTTCAAACGGCGAGAGTAAATGAAATCCGTTTATCCCGTGATGCGTAATAAAAGACTCACCTGATAGTAGCTGAGCGGATTCGAGGGCGGTGGCACGTTCGGATCGACGAGCTCCATATTGTGCAGCCAGGGTAGCAGGTACTGAAGCAGCAGCTGGCGCACCTCGCGCCGGGCCGTCTGGAACCTGTGGGTGATCTCTGCAACGCGAAGAAAAAAGAGAGAAAGATTAGAGTCGGTGATACGTAGAGGAGAGTGGAGCAAAGTGGAGAATCTAAGGTACTACAGCTACTTAGAGGGGCAGACCTGGGTTAAACCCAAAAAAATATTTTCTTTTCAAGAGTCCACAAAACTATTTATGTTTAAAAGCAATCATTTTGAAAAATTTTATACTATCAAAACACAATACTATCTTAAATTTTACCGATGTAAAACCTCAGTTATTCCACTCCTTTTGACGTTCAAGTATTACAAAAAGAGCGGAGCACTTTTTCGTTAAATTTTTTTTTTATTATTTTCTGTAAGACATTCCAATAGACTTTTTAAAAAAAAAATTTTAATTTTTTTTAAAAGATTGATTGGATGTACGATCAAGAATAATACGAAAAAATTTAACAAAAAAGTACTCCGCTCTCTTTGTAATACAAGTAAAAAAAGTCGAGCAACCGTCGAAAAGAGAATTTTCGTTCATCATGTCACCTCGAATCGTGTGAGGATCAAGGTTCCTTTAATAAATATGGTATTGAAAATAATGATTTATTGTGACATGTAGGATCAAGATTTTTAGATTTTGAAATGGTAACATTTAAGATAGTATTGCGTTTTATAAGTATAACCTTTTTTAGAATGATTGCTTTTAAACATAAAAAGATTATTTGCAATTTGTTTAAACGATCATTGTTTAAAAACAATGACAACAATAAACAAATGATTGGTAATCGTTATTTTTTGGCGTTCAATAACTTAAGTAAAACGTCATTAAAAAAATGTCCTAAAAATGTCCAGTAACGTAGCTTTTTATTATCTCTTGAGACTAGTAGATGTCCAGATTATAACGACCTTTACATTCCAAGTTATATGAGGTTATGTATTTTTAAAAATTATCTTTTATTGTTTATATCTCGGGAATGGCGCGGTCATTTTTTTGCAACCCAGGGCTCATTTTCTTTTCGTTTTTTAATGAAGATTCTGAATTTAAAGAAATTTTAAGATTCGTCAATCAATTTTTATTTACAATGATTTGTTTATTTTACGATATTTTACGATATTCTGAAATTGATAAATTGGTAAATTAATTTTGTATTTTAGAAATAATATGTTTGTTTGAATAAAATTAATAATTTAAAAAAATAATGGTATCGAAAACTGCTTAAAACAGATTTAATTTATATATTCCCTGGTAGAAATCTTATCGTGGCGGCCACATTCGCTATAACGGCCTTTATAGGCAAACTAGATAGTACAAGAGTGTACAAAACTCGATAAATCCACACAGATCTATATAGTGTTCTCAATAATAATATGTACGTATAAAATCTGTGAAGTTATATATTATTTATTGAACAGAAGTTTTATTGTAAAAATTAATGTTAAATAAAGTTTAACATGCAAGTTTTCAATTATAATAATAAGATCTACAGTTATATCTATACTATTTACATATAAAAGTAATCAGAATGCATATCTAACCTAAGAAATGAAAATTTAGAAACAATGTTCCTTGCATATGAAAAACAGTGATCATAAAATAATGTTATTGATTGATGTAGTTGTTTCTTGAAAAGTAATGTATAAATAATAATAATATCATATGTACAAATATGTACTTTATGACATGCTTTATTTAAAAACTAGAATTTTAATTTCAGAACTACAAATAATTTTGTATCCATCTGCGAGTTTTTATAATACATAAACTGCTCATCCGTGACAACATTTTCAAAGACAAACACATTAGTCGAACACATGTAGACGATAATTTTCTTTATAAGTAACAAATTACTATGTATTAACTGGCCATAGATGTCAAATGAAAGTGTTTGATTATAAATTAATCACAGTAGGAAATACAAAAATAGAACATATGTATATAATAACTCAAATACATTATTTCTTTATAAAAATAGAAAATTATTCAGTTGATAATAAATGTGTGTGAAAATAGTTTTCCGTACATAAACCATATAGGTTTGGAACCCAAGCCTGTATTTAGGATGGAACATAATCAAATGTAAGGAAAATAATTTTACATAAACAAAATAAATATATGCACTAATACTTCATATACTTAGTTATTTGGATATTCAGATTATTTTCTTATTTTGATTGTTTAATATATATATATATGTGTAACATAATATTGTTATTGAGTTCTTAAATACAACAACTTGGTGTATCTAAAATTAAAAAAGAAACCTTACACTTTAGAGGTTATTTACAATTATTTACATTGGTAATAGGTGAACAATAACAAGTAAATACCTTTAAATCAAAATAATACATAATAAGCATAATAGATTATGCTTCTGTTTCTTAAAACATAACCTTTAAGTGGTTGTTATTGTCATAATTTTGCTTATCTAGTTTTATCGGGGCAAATAATATGGGAAACTAGAAGGGTCGACCGTTACACGCCTTTATAGTAACTATCTAGTTTGCCTACATAGATCTACACAGTGCGAGATTATTCTACATAGATCTATAAAGTGGACGGGATAAATTTCTACCAGGGTAGATGTAAATTAAAAACATAAATGTAGAATACAAATAAGATTATGGCTACAGCAAGTTTAATTAACTGTTGTGAATTAAATCATGAATGATAAATCAGCACACATGTTTTGAACTCCTAATTAAAAAAAGATATAACAATTTAAAATTAATTTATTAAAAAGAAAACCTTATATTAGAACAATTAATTTTGTTTGAGGAAGCTAAGTGCGAATGCATCAAATAAAAGATACTAGTAAACGATGTAGATTTTATGTTCCCCGAGGGGCAATTTTACACATCCTTCTTTTTTCATATTTTTTTTTCTAAAGTAAAGTAATAACAATCCATTTTACGAGAACAAAATGATTATTTTACTTTTAATTAAAAGTCACCAAGTGATGGAAGCTACAAATTAACTAATTATTACTCTTGTTAAATCAGCCTTTAATAACTTATAAATTTTCTAAAATAATTATTAATATTTTGTGTTTTCTAATCGTTTAAAGGCTTTAACAACGAACTAGAAAATAATTTAACAGAAATTATGATTGTGTCTTTAGTAATTTATCCCCGTACAGTTGGTTATCGCCATTAATTTTTCATAAAAATCAATTTGTAAGAATTAGTTTAAACAACCAAATTTAAAATAATCATTTTTTTAGAGTATGGAATTTCCGTCTTCTCGGCCGGTTCACCAGTCTACCTCGTTGCTAAAGCTTCTATTTAACTTTCGCTGGACGATAGGACGCCCAAGGCGGTTTTTTAATTATAATAGCTGAGTTTCCCACAACGAAGGGGGGAGACGTTTATTTGCGCAGTTTGTGGTGGACATATTATAATAAGACACCGTTACTGAGATGTTAATCAGGATTGGTTTTTTTAAGCTTTCAGCGATCAAGCTTGGTTTCTAATGATTGTAATTGGTAATGTTTTCTTTATAAATTCGATATTTTCTCATAAAAATATTATTAGGATAACGGTATAAAGTGAAAATATCGCATATATTGAACTCAAGCTTTGTAGTGTCTGAAAGTGATGCTTGAGAAATTTAATCTTGTTGAATCGGCTTTTATGTTACGTCCAAAAGCAGAAAACATATCTGATATGATGGAATCTATTTTTGCACATACAAACAAAAGAAAGCCAACTGATATTTCAAATAGTGTTCTTAAAGTTTGGAGTATTAGCACATCAGTAAAAGGTTGGGTCGGCGATGAAACATTTTACTGTTATAAAAATATTGATAATACATTTTAAGGTAAGATTAAGTCTCTCATTATATATTACCTGATTTTTTCGGTAAATTTGAACATTTTATCGAAATATAACTAAAAAAATTTTCTCAAATTTTTTTGAAGGTCGTTAGGTCTCTTTGATTGGCTACAATGAAAACCTATATATTTACTGGGCTACCGCAAAATTTAGAGAGCCAATGTGATCGAATTGACGCTTTCAAGGTTTTACTATATTCAAAATACATGTAGTTATGATATGAGTGTGGGAATTTGTATATAAAAGTTATTGACCAAAGTTATAGTATATTTAAGCCATATTTCATAATAATATTTTAAAAAATCGAAGAATTTTCGCTTATATCTCCGTCAACTTCTATAATTAAAATTAATTTACTATAAATACTTGCAAGTTTCTACACGCAACGTACATATTTTCGGTTAAAATCTTGTATTCATTTATTTGATAGCATTCAAACCCTTCGTAGTACCCTATATTTTTACTAATTTCGTAGTACGATTTGGTCCGTTTGGATCAAATAAAAACATTTTTTCTAAGTTCTAAGCTTTTCAATATTTTGAAAAATTGAAAGTTACTTAACAAATATTCTGTACATTATTGTTCAATTATTATGTTATTTTTTTTTAATAAAACTAGAGTTATTGATTTGATTGATTGACCGACCAATATTTTATCGGTAGTAAAATTTCGCTAGTACCCCAATTGAAGTCTTAATTAAAATAATAATTTTTAAAAACCGCTACTAAATTATAAGCTCTCAAAGAATGGGCCCAAACTCTCTCAGTTTGAAATCATACATTAATTTATTTATTTTATTTGTGCGTTTATCTATCTATCTATCTATCTATCTATCTATCTATCTATCTATCTATCTATTTATCTATTTATCTATTTATTTATCTATCTATCTATCTATTTATTTATTTATATATACACGCACACGCACACTTAGTGACCAAAAGTTTAGAGCCCTTAAATACTTTTACATTTACATACATACATTTAATTTTATGTTTTAAGACCTATAACTTTGGAAAAAAAAATCGTAAAATAATTTGAAAAAAAGCAAATTAAACTAAATATTATTTACTTTAAAAAAACACTAAAATATTTTTAAAATTAACTTTAATTCCTAATTTACATTGATTTAAATAGGACAATTTTCAAACTCTATTTAAATAGCCAGTAATTTTTGTTAAAATTCATTTAAACAAAATATTTAGATAGCCTTTTAAAAAGAATAAAATTTTCTTTCATTTGCTTTTTTTGAAATTATTTTACGATTTTTTCATTAGTTAAGGAGACGTCGGATACCGACAGTAGATTCCTACTATCCTACACACGTATTTCGTTATTTATTTACAAAGTTAATTGTTTAATGACAAAATAATAGCTGTCCCCAATTTGTTTTACAGTAACCTAATTATATGTCCAAGCTGGTTTCATATGATTGTTTTGTTTTCGAGAAAACTTTGACAAACTTAGTATGTAAAGGTTAATCTCCACGTAGTTGGCCCTTTTAGTGTGTCAAAGTTTTCTCGAAAACAAAACAATCATATGAACCCAGCTTGGACATATATGTAGATTACTATAAAACGAAGCGGGGACAACTATTATTTAAAGAAAAATATGATTTCTCTTAAAATTATGAATGAAAACTCAATTAGACAAGGACAGAGATATCCGGCGTCCCCTTAAAGGTTTCAAAACACAAAATATAATATACGTATTTAAATGTAAAAATATTTGGGGGCTCTATGCTTTTGGCCACTACTGTACATTCATCCATATAACCGTACATATCACACAGATACATACATACGTACATGCATATACATGCATACAGAGGTACATATCGCACATACATACATACATATATATATATATATATATATATATATATATATATATATATATATATATATATATATATATATATATATATATATATATATATATATATATATATATATATATATATATATATATATAAAAGAGAAAGCTTTGTTACTATGAAAATGTAAATGTGCGTATGTATGTATGTGCATATGTATGTACTCGTATGTATATATGTATATATGTATGTATGTATGTATGTATGGTTGTATGTATGTATATTTTTATATATTTATATATATACACACATACAACCATACATACATACATACATAAGATACATACATACATACGAGTACATACATCCGCACATTTACATTTTCATAGTAACAAAGCTTTCTTTTTGAGAAAGCAACATTTTCAACGCTATTCAATAAAAGGAACCTACGTACTATAATCTATCAAAAACTAATCTTGAAAAAAGACTTCCCACAACCCTAATTCCTGTTCTATAACGTTACTACGCGCGACCGCGTCGGACACCTTATCGGTCGCCGTGTATGTCGCATACGCTTGCGTGTGTCACATCCCTTTCGGGTCAACCCTTTTCCGCGCTCATTAACGTCGTCGTCCATTAATAACCCGGGACACCGATTCCTAGCCCCGAGACTTTTCTCCTCGCGCGCTCGTTTACACTCGCTCGCCTATTATTAGGCGCCCGGCTGTGTATACGGAATCGCTCGACGCCCGCTGTCTTGTTTTACACCCTTTCTCTCCCTCTCTCCCTCTCTCTCTCTCTCTCTCTCTCTTATTCTCTTTCTCTGTGTCTTCCTCTTCGCGACCTCGATTTGCTCTTGCGGCATGCTCGGCAGTTTCTTTCTTTGTCGATTTTCGCGCACGTGCACGCGCCAGAAAATTCGTTTACGCGAGACGTTGAAGCCGCTGCTGGTGAGCGAGCTGAATAAAGCGGTGCGTTATGTAGTTTGCGCGCATGGGTATGCGAGACGGAGGCTGATGAACTGATACTGGTGTAGAGAAGCCAATATTGGCGAACGAGAAGCTGTTGTTGGACGTTTGAGATTTCTTTTTAATTTGTTAGTGATTGACATTTATTTTTGCTGAACAAATCTTACTAAATATTTTTATGGGAAGAAGGTACATAAAAGAGGCTAAATATATTGTACAAAAAGAGTATATCGACGCCTGCTATTCATAAAATGCAAACTGGAGCGTCACTGTAATCTAAGATTCCAACTCTTATTTGGTAGGGTGCGTATATGTTTTTATTTAAAAAAAAAGGTTTACTAAATATTTAAAAAAAAAATGTTGGCCAATAAATGTTGGTTAATATTATATTTAAGTGTTTTGAGGTTAAAAAAACATGTAGGTTTTTGCGAGAACCCAAGAATCTGGCTTGTTGCTTATCGTTTTTATGTAAAGGAAGAATCTGATCGATCTTCTTATAAAAAATGTAGAAAACAGTCTTTTTAATAAAACCTTAACACCCAAACAAGATTTGAAATCATTTTCTACGTTATTTTGGCCTATTCTTTGGAATTTGTCGTGATTTCTACGTAATTTATGCGCTATTTTACGTTTTAATAGGTTATTTTACGTTACTATTTTGTTATTCTACGTTTCTTTACATCTAGGTATCAGAGGCGTCTCCATATCTCCATTTTTCTACGTGATTTTGACCTATTTTTGCGCTGGTTTACGTTACTTTTCGTTATTTCATGTTATTTTATGCTCCCTATTATTTTACGTTATACCTCCCTTTATTATTTTACGTTATTTTTACGTATTTTATGCGCTATTTTACATTATTTTACGTTATTTTACGTTACATGTACGTTATTCTACGTTTCTGTAGATTTAAGAATCAGAACCTTCTTCATATCTCCCTTCTGCTTTCTCAAAGAGAAAGCTTCGTGATGGTGAAAGTTTTTTTTGTGTCTTTTTTTAACCTATAAACATGTTTTATGCCTGGGGAGTCCGAATAGACTGGTTTAAAAA
Organism: Gastracanthus pulcherrimus; assembly: GCA_949152435.1. NCBI lineage: Eukaryota > Metazoa > Arthropoda > Insecta > Hymenoptera > Pteromalidae > Gastracanthus > Gastracanthus pulcherrimus. Next base: position 25,972,624 of record OX424575.1, on the reverse strand, counting down.
GATGTCTGTAAGAACTTAGTCTACATCAGACCAATAGTTGCAGTTATACTTGAGTATCGTTGGCTATAAAAAAAAACATTTTTTTTCGAAAAGAAAATTTTTTCTTGTAAACACTTACAGACTTAGAAATTTACTGAATATTATTCTTAGTGTTAATAATAATCATTACCTTTTTTTATTAGATTTCCGTAGTTTCTGTTCACACACTCACACACTTACACACTCACACACTTACACACACACATACACACACGCACTCACACACACACACACACACACACACACATCCATATAGACATTATCTAAAAATAGTATATTATGATTTCTTAAATCTCAAAACATATTTCTAACATGTTTTTGCAAAACTTTCTTTTTACTATCACAAAGCTTCCTCTTTGAGGAAGCAAAATTCGAGTGAAACCTGAAACATTTATGCCCATCATTTTCAAGATTTAACTCCCTGTATTCTTAAATTTTCATTATTCTTTGAGAAAACTGTTAATATAGAAATATAGAAATTATATTATTTTAATTTCAGAAACGATTATTAAAATCAAGACAATTGTTGCATGTCGCTGAATGATCTGCGTTTATTTTGGTTTTGCCAAGAGAAAACAACTTAACAATACATTTTACATCGCAATTTGGATTATCGCAATATCGCTCAAGATCAGTGCCGAATTTCCATTCTAAAATCCAACCGAGATCATTAATAAAACCCGTCTCTATCGCGAAACTGCATGCATCGCCTGTCTCGAAACAAAGATAAATAATACCGGGCGAGCACGCTGCTGAAAAACTCTGCTACACGTATACATACCCGTCTATATGCGCCACGAGAGACCCGTCAGAAACACGCTTTTTATCATCGCGGAAGTCTTTGCAAGCTCCGCTAATTACCTAGTCTCGGCCCCGTGCAACCGTTGCTCATGCTGCTTTTTAAAGCGAGAATAATCTTTTGGATATATATGTACGTGCTTGTAGATTGCAGTTGCGCTTTGTATGCAAGGCAGTTCTAAAGAACGCCGCAGTTGCTGCTATTGTAGTGCCTTAATTCGCGGCGAGAGCTAAGCTGGAAGCTTCACGCGTTCGTGAGCTTTATCACTGCGAAGTTGCAGAAATGTGCCGTCATTTTTAGAATTAGCGAAACTGGTCGAGAGGAACTTGTGGCATATTTTTTCGTATTTGGAGGAGAAAACACGTGAGTTTTACAAAGAGAGCACGAGCTGCGAATGACATGCAAGCGAAATTTTCCAATATTCGTATAGCCCGAGGGATATATCAAATATTGAAAAAAGTCAATATAAAAATATTATTATATCAACGGATAACAACTTCTACGTATAGGGGAGAGCGGGGCATCATCGGCAGAAAAATTTTGAGACATGTTAAGTCAAAAACCGCTGCCAATTCATTAGCACTTAGCTTCCTCAAACTAAATTATTTGTTCCAATATAAAATTCTTTGTTCTAATAAATTAATTTTAAATTGCTATGGAGCCGTTCACAAATCTCGTGACGCAAATTTTCGAGATTTTGATCCCCTTTCCACCCCTTCTTTCTGTGCATAATTTATTAAAATTATTTAAATATTTAAATTAACTGTAATCAGATGTTAGTACGAAGATTCACTGACCTCTTAATCATTTAACATGTTGTGAATGATTTGGCATCATAGATTTCCGAGATATAACTGTTTAAACTAAATATCACTTTCTTCGTGTATAACAAAAGAAGGGAAAGAGCCTATCTAAAATTTGTGGTTGTAAAAGATCGGTAATATTATGCTCTGATAATGCATTTATACTATATTGATCATAATATTCTAGCATACCAAAATCTCGAAAAACAAACTCAAAAATACAATAATCGAAAAATTGTTATAAAAAAATAAATGATTCGACGATCTTTAAGTTTTTCTTTTCAATTTCGAATCGTCATGAAAAGACGAAAAGAATGAGCCTCGTTTGGTAAAAAATGACCGTGCCATTCTCGAGATATACTCGATCAATAAAAGTGTTTTAAAAACACATAACCTCAAATATCTCAAAATATAAAGGTCGTTGTGATCTGGACTTAGAACTCATTCAAGAGATACTAAAGAGCTACCGTTTTGGAATATTTCAGATCAAATAATGTCGATTTAATCCAAAATTGGTTACTGAATAAAAATCGATTTCTTTTACAATAATATTTTTCTCTCATCATAGAAAAAGATAAAGCCTCAAAAATTTTACAGAATATTCTTCTCCATATTACTAAACATCTCAATTATTTTCAAAAATTTTTCCTTCTTATATTTCACAGATATAACCGTTTGAAAAAAATGACGATTTCATGAATAACAAAACAAGGCAAATAGCTTATTTAAAATTTCGGGTGAGAAAAGATAGGTAATTTTATGCTCTTTCTATTTTTGTGTATATACAAATCTACTCCTCATTTCGGACTGTATGTTAGTTACTTTGAACTTTCAATCGTTCTCTCTTAATTCTCGTGAGTATATTTTATGCAACACATCTCTTTATTTAGCGAAAATAAGTTTTGTTGTTGTTTCTCTTTCCTCATATAAACGTGTTAACGAGTTATTAGCCAGTCCTTCTCGGGTTTCCGCTTCAGATATTAGCTAAGTGAAACTGGCTATAATAATTAGCTATCCGACCAGCCAGACTTGTTAATTTTCTACCAGGAGAAATTAAAATTTATTTATCTACGAACATGCAAAAGTGCCGATTTCAAGCTTCCGAAAATAACTTTGGTCTTGCTAAAAATTGGCTAATTAGTTATTTGCACGATAACTTTGTTATAATAACACTACGACATACACCAATTTCGTTTCGTGAGTTGACGCCTACGGGCGGTGGTAGCCCAGAACTCAAAAACATACATACTGAAAGCTTGTTCATACTATACGACTATCTCCTACATTTCTGAAAATAGAATTAAAACTAATGTCAAACTATACACACTGAGCGTTAAAATTTATTTTACGCTTGCAGGAGTTGAAACTTCCGACGAAAGTCGAAGGCTAAAATACATAGCACACTTTCGTCTTGTTCTCGTCGTTAGTCGTTGCCCGTCGCCTTGCAAATAAACAAAAGGAGCACAATCGAGTATGGGGGAGAGAAAGGCACAGAGGTTCGGGAAATACGCGCTAGTAGAGGGAGAAATTGAAAATAAAAGAGACAGCGGATAAAGGAAGAGATATAGTTGAATGGGTAAAGAGAAGCAGGAAGAGTTTGTCGAGACTGGCGTGGCATGGCGTTAGGAATAAGATGTTTGACTATACAGCGGAAGAGAGATTTGGAATGGAAATGGAAATGGATGTAGATATTGATCAGGGGATGATGGTTGCGGATCGAGAAGGGAGAATTAATTTTTGTAGGATGTGAAATAATGATATTTTAGTTGTCTTTTTCAATATTCAAATACACGTGGTAAATGGTTTTTAACTAATTTTTAATGATGTGATCAAAAAGGTTAAATGGAAAGAAATAAAATCTGTTGCAGATATGTTAATTTAACGTCTCGAAGAAAAAGTTAAGATTCCATTTATTTAAAAAAAAAAGCAGTAGCTTCTTTATTTCAGAAGATATTCCTTTCTTTCAGGAAGCTAAGTAAATATAACTTCAAAATTTGGTACTTTGATCAAAATACAAAACGTTCTCTTTGAGAAAGCAAAAAAAGGAGTAACTACTGTTTCTGAAAACTTTTGCAACTTGCACATGACTGCTAAGATAGACTTTTATTTTGAGTAGAAGCAACTTACGTTTTAGTGTATTTGACTTTTTATTTATCTACTTCTAAAATTTATTGTTGAATTTTTTTTCGAGATTATTTTATAAATTTATAAATAAAAATTCATATAAATATACAAATTAAAGAGAATAAGTATTGCATCAAAAATACTGATAATTATTTTAATACACTGAGAAGAAATAATAGTAACGGCTTCTATCAGGGGGTAGGAATGATTATTAGATCCTCTAGGAAAAAAATATAATGTGGTACGGTTAGTAATGATCCACAGCCAACCTAGGAATTAAAAGAATCTGGTTGATCGAACTAAACTGCGTATTGCTGCTGCTTTGTTATTACTCTCACAACTATATTATTTTGCTGTAATAACCATACAATATTACCGATACCCATAATATAGCTATGACACCAATATGTATGGTTACTCGAGCAATACCAGTACAGTTATCATATGAATACAAAAGTATTGGTGTGATACCCAATCCTTTTTCTCGGTGTACCTTTATATATAAGTATTTAGTAGTAGTATAGTTGTTAGAAGTTTGTAGTTAGTATCTATTCCTCAGCAGGATAGTAAATATTACAAGAATGTCTAGTACTGAATCTTGTACAACCAAAATAAGATACAATTGGCTCTCAAAATAAGACGGATAGTATTCAGTCCTAAATTTAACAGTAATGAGTAAAATTTTCCTACATCATAGTGGATTTACTAGAGGGTTCTAGTAATGGTTACTAATTTTTTCTCTCAGTACAAAATCCCTTCCCAAACATGTTTATTAACTCAGCTGTACTATTTCAATTATTTTATGAAATTAAAATTTAAGAAATAATCAAAAATATGACATTTCTTATATAATGCGAATTAGTATTTATATAATGATTTCTATAAAACACTTATTAAAAAATGTTTGATAATATTGGCACTAAATTAGGTCAGCCGGGATATACCTGCCAAAATTTTAGTAAAAAATAGGTCTACGTTCGAAAGTTCAAATCAATTCGGTCACACGCATCCATACACACAAACGCACGCACACGAACTCAAGCATATCTGCACGACAGGAAGAATTTTTTAATAACCTGCAGTATACTCTGAATCAGAATTTCTGATTCAGCAACCTTCAAACCATCTAAATACGTAAAAATTGCAGATCCCAAAATTGTTGTTATTATTTAGTTATTTTTATTAAAAACGCAATATGGATAAAATTGGAATACTACCGTGAAACAAAAACTAATCTATCATCACAAACGACATAGGATTTCACTTCAAACTCGTATCTGGGATTGGAGTATATGATGAAATAAAATGGAATTGTTACAGCGTAGCATCAGACTTTATGCTCTCTTTGTGAAGGGAATGTATACCTAGCCATTTTCTAAATTAAAGAATCATGTCACATCAAATTAACAAAATTTCAACTTTACATTTTATTAGAATGTACATCGTACTGAATAATTAATTTTTTTAATCATTTAGAAAAATGATACTGATTTATAATAATAATAATAATAATATTACAAAAGAATCAGTTAGAAAACTAAAAAATGAATCCATTACGACTTATTATCTACCAATACATTCTTTGCACGCAATTACGGATATTGAAGATTTTCTGTTCAAAAACAGAATAAGCCGTCCGATATCGCCTCTCAAATACTCCTCCGTGCAACGTACATCACCGTAGCTCCGCAAACCTTCGTCCTCCCTGTAATTACTCATCCACAAGACTGAAGCGAGATTAAAAAAGAATCCTACGAGCAGGCCTTCAATAAAAAAGATAGGAAAAGAAAACGAGACGACCGACTCTCATAAGACGCTGAAAAAGCGCGTGACGAAGACGCAATTAAGAGCGAAGCCAGCGGCGTCGTCACCGGTCCCTCGAATTTATCGCGAGCGCGCGAGCAAACGATTAAAAGTCCCGTTGGGCAAAGACGAGCTCGCACGCGGGGGCCTACGTTTACGAGATCCTTTAAAGCTCCCGTGGCTTTGCCGAGTCGACGCGCCGATGGCCATCTTTTTACGGAGAAACTCGAGAGAGTTTTTACAATTTTTTTAATTTTATAAGCCAGTTGTCTGGTCATTTGACACGGCTTCTTCAAACTTAATCAATTGTTACAATTGTAAGTGTCGAGTAGGGTCGTGCAGACAGTGTCTTTGTGATACTAGAAATAGTTCCAATTCCTGAGGCAACATTTATTTTATGCATGTATTTCTAGCGCCTCTCATGGCTGAACACATCAAATATGAAATTACTTGTTAAAATAATACGGTTATTTGATATAAATACACGCACACACATCATGCTCTAACATACGCATACATTATACACACATATATACGCACATACAAGAACGCACACACCCTAACTAAATATAAAGAAGTTGTATACATATATTAATGGATTCGATAGTAATTTCCATTAAAAGGTTTGAAACCATAATAACAACCAATTTAATTTCATAACGTTTCTCTCCTTTTGTACCTAAAAAGTAACAAAAGAATGTTTTTAACATATAATCTTTTTTTTAACCTTAAATAATATAAAAATGTAAAATTAAGGCTGCTTTTGTACAATATTCTGAGACAGATTAAGCATGGAAAATAAGAGTGTGCCGCTTTGAGTATCGCGTCGCTTTGCTAGCTTATCCCCTAAGAGTTACTATGTTCACTTTATATACGTATTTTCCCTACTCTGACACGGGGATGTATTTCTCCCGGTGTGTCGTTTACGAAGTTGAAATTTATATGCGCTCGGAATGGAGCGTAGCATTGATTATCGGGGTACTAGGGATTTCACCACATAGAGAATCGAATTATTTATACATACAATAATACCGTTTTATTTTAGTGTCTCATTCTTAAGGCAACATAATAGTCCGTTCTATTTAAAATGGAATAGAACCCTGGTAGAAAGTTAGCTAGAATGGCTGGTTAGCTTATTAATTATTAGCCAGATTAATAAGCTATTAATAAGGCAAATTATAGCTAATATCTGGCTAGAATCTGCTTAAGACTATGCTTTAAGCAGGAACGTATTTTGTTTGCAAATCTAACCTATTTATATATTGTTTTGAAAAGTTGATTAGTTTTTAAAAATATACATTATTATACTTTATTGAATACTCAATAGAGTATGCCGTAAAATAAATATTTTATCAACAAGTAACAACTTACGAGATTATAGAAATATGTATATGCAATACTAAAAGTATTTGATAACTAATAATTTCCTGCCCGAAAATGAATCAATCATAATTTAGTCAACAAAATTTTGTGATTGATGTCGAAAATAAAATTTTGTAATAGAACTTCATTGTAAAACTACAAATATTTGTTTAACAATTCTCCAAATTTCGTCATAACTTACATTATTCAGTTTTTATTGTTATTTTTAAAATAACAATAATTATATGACTACATGCATTATTTATAACATAAATTTCTTTAATAAAGAGACTTAAATTTATCTCGGGGCTTTGGTACTTTTTGTGTTAATAATACTTTTTAAATGCACGCGTCGTTATGTAAACAAATAACCTAACCTCCATTACTACTAGCCATTTAAGGTACATTTTTAACTTTAATTTAGTAAAATACTTAATGTAGTATGATTAGAATTGCGTATTACTTTGATTATTACAAAACTGTTAGTATTTCCATTATTATTTAATACATAAATTATCTAATTTATCAATTTTATATTAACTAGAATATTAAGCAGAATCTAGCTAGAAATTAGCTAAAAAGCATGTCATTTTTAACTGATTTCTAGCTAATTTCTTAACCAGAATTAAAGCAGATTTAGAAAATCTAACTAATATCTGGCTATAAACCAGCTTAGATTTCTACTAGGAAAGTTGTTTTCTGTTTAACTAAAAATTACCACGCAAAAACAAGTTGTCGCAAGAGAATACAAACAAATACAAAATAAGTTATATTTCAACAATAGAGCGATCGCTAAAAAAATTTCAAGAATGCGTACTATACTTTTGTCTAATATCGATATTACTAATAGATACTAAATAAAACTAGTAATAAATGATAACAAAGCAATATACTTAAAAACTTTTACGAAAGTCAATGTTAAAATGCTTTAAATAATCGCGATTGTCTGTATTATATTGAATAATAAATGTATTTTAGAAATTTATTACTTCTGAAAATCTATGACGTAAGGATATAATGAATGAATTTGAATGAATTTATATTCATAAATGTGTACGATTCTTTATACATTATCTCCCTCTTATTCTGTGAAACGGATATATTTTAAATCATTCTAAAGTTTAAAAATTTTGAGCATAAAAATAATTTGTAATTTATTCTAGTACATAATTTTTCGTCTATCGAACTGGAAAACGTTAACTGCTTCCACGTATAGCCGTCTTTAGTTTTATGAAGGAATAATTTAAAACGTTCACGTTGAATGTGTGATTTATGAACGTAAAATAAGTCACGTTGATTAAATTCACAATATAATATTGTAATATACAAAATTCAACGTTTGCTGTATTTAGAAATCGTTAGTTATTGTCAATAATAATAAGATAGAAGTTTAGCTATTTATTTGAAACGGTAGTTATTGTACATAATTATGATGCTGATAATATATTAAATTTATTTACTACACTCAAAAATCTAAAGAATTGTTTCATCTAAAATGAGTTCGTAAATTCTGAAAAGATTCGCGATCTTTCACTTATATTTATGGAGCAGATATAAAACAACGTAGGTAATCAGAATACAAATTGATATGATTTAGGTAGACTCTATTGCATTTTTTTCTTGATTTAGAAAGACATACATATTCTATCGAAATATTTAAGAACACACTGAAAGATACCATAATTTGATATACCATAATTAATTTAATTGCTTAATTTTTTGTATCTACATTCTTTAGCTTATTATAATCAATGTTGGAAATGATTGTTTTGTATTTCTTTTAACTGTTTGTTACAAATATTTAGAGGTCTAGTTTTAACTCCTGAATCACACTAGGACACAATATTAAATTTAAATTATTAAAAGCTACTAATTATTAAATTTCGAGTTAACCCTAAAATACTAACCGAAGTCTGTGTCCCTACGTGACCCCAAATTTTAGAAAAAAATAGTCTAATACCTTTATCTGTAACAATTTTTTTATTTATTTAACCCTTAGCTACCGTCGTAAAATGTGTGTCACGTACTACCGTCGTAGACACTACTCAATATTTTTAATATTTTTAAAAGGAATTCATTAATTTTAAGTTCAGAAAAAAATTCATGTAGCAAAATACGTTACTTCTTTATATATTTACACAATTTTTGTCATAAAAAATGTAAGAAATAAAAAATAAAAGTTCTATTATGGAAAAAAAAATTTCAAGTCTTTCCATAATTGCGAGATATATTTGGTTAGATGGTGTCTGTTAGCCACTACGACGATAGCTAAGGGTTAAAACCCTTATCTACAAATACATTATATTTGTAAACTAAAAGCTGTGTGCCAAGAGCACCCTTTCTTGGTTTGCTTTTCTCAGTTGCGTGGGTTCACGGTGAGATAACAGGCACGTGAATTCTGAAAATTTCATCTCTCATTCAAAACTGCGGACCTATGTCTACGAATCTCAACCCACGCCCATTCCGAAAACCCTCTGCATAACTGGTACGCAAATACATTAGAACCTTCAGCAGGACAAACGCTTCGAGGAATCTCCTCGCGAATTCAAAACTAAACAACCTAATTGTTTCCTTTGAAAGAGAATATTGAAAAGCCGAGAGAGAGAGAGAGAGAGAGAGAGAGAGAGAGAGAGAGAGAGAGAGAGAGAGAATTCCGAGTAACGCGCTGGATGCAGGAGGCAATGAGAGGGTTCGAGTACATTATAGATCTCAAGAGCTTATATCATATATAGTTTATATCATTATACGAAGTAATTGTTGTAATATAAAGGTAAATACAACAATCTTGATTCTAAGTATCATTTTGATACTCGTCGCGCCATCTCTTGGTACACGACGATTACAAGCATGCAAGCAGGCAAGCTCACGCGAGAGCGAGCGTACTCCACATGTCTCGCGCCTATACTATATGTACACGCTATACTTTAACTACTCGACTACAAGACTCCGATGTGAGCGCACGTATTGCCGACTAGGCTATCGCCGACTGTATATATATTACTTCAATATATCTACTTTATTAATTAACCTCAGGGTCTTTATTACTCACCCACGCATTCCAACAGTAATGTTTCATAAAACGATATTAATAAATGCAATTTCATGGTCCAAATAGGAAAAATATCATTTTAAAATCCTGCAATGAAATAAATAGGCAGCTTCATAAAGTCGGTATTTTCTCACCAGTGGGGCGTAATGGATTTTGTAAAATCTAATCTGTTAATCTAACACTCTGTTTGAAAAAGTTGAATAATTATATTTCAAGTTATATATGTATACATGAATATACTGACTTGAGAATGATTAGTTTAGTGTTAAAACAATTTATTAAGCGAAATTTTAAGAAGCTACATGTTCAAACTTTTTCATATGATTGATTTTTTTATTTTGATATTTTCTTGACAAACATTTCAAGAATATTCAATTCGTCGAGGTATCTCCATTAAAATCTGTAAAAGAATTTATTGATATAAACTATTTTACTGTAGATGTACAGTTATTACATTTTACGCATTCATAGCCGGTTCTGTATATAAAATAAATATCGTTGGCAAATTGTAAAAATTCAAACGGGATTCTATTCGCAGTAACATTCATATTCTTTATAATTTTTATGCATTTTTATACACTGAATTTTTTTAGATATTTGTTAACAAACTTCGTTTTTTCTATAGAATTTCTCCGAAGAATGAGTGAATGCGTGCTTTCAAAACTTGTGAAGTATGATAAAAGCAAACGTTGATGAGACTTTGACATGAATCGAACCGCGGATTTTTTCGTTCAGAGGAAAACGCGGTAGAGACCACATGAGCTATCTCTATACTGCACCTGCATTTCTCCTGACTCGTCACTTATACACGTAACAATATACATGTTTAAGCATTAACTAAATCTACATACACAAACGGAACAAGGACGAAATAGTGTAATTAACATGTTCCGTTTGTGTATGTAGATTTAGTTAATGCTTAAACATGTATATTGTTACGTGTATAAGTGACGAGTCAGGAGAAATGCAGGTGCAGTATAGAGATAAATAGTGTAATTAACACTATTTCGTCCTTGTTCCGTTATGAGGCATACGAGAGCGCAAATCTATATAAAGCTTGTTTAAATTGATAAAAGCTTGATAAATTTTTATTCCATAATCTTCACACTTCGGCAAGTGATAGAGGATTTCTAAGCGCATATTCGATTGATTTTGTTTTAAATAATCGGGACAAGGGTTATTAAATACCAATGAACCATCTGTAAGGTTATGCAAGCAATTCATTGATTGCAGTCCTGCTCTCGAGGTCAGGTCCACATAATAGTGATCGAAGTAGGACAGAGGATAGTGAGTTTTAAACGCGAAGTACCTCAGGAATTTATGCTGGATATATTGCAGGGTTTTTATTTGACCAACTTGGTATGGAGACCAGACTTGAGAGCAATAAAGTAGGTTAGGAAGCACGATTGATTTAAAGAGATGTTAGCGAACTCTTCACTTCGAAGAAAGCTTCTACGTGATGTTTGTTCATTGGTAGAAGAGAGTGTAGAGTCTGATGATACAATATTAACTCGGATGGTCCAAATAGTAAATCGAGAGTAGTTTTTCTTCGAATGTACTGAGATTATTTGGGAAGATCGATAAAATTTGAAAGTTGAACAGACCAAAACAGCTGATTCTCTCAGTTTAGGTAGTACCTTGTCAGTAAATGTAAGGTTGAGAGGATCATTGGACCGGACTACATTAGGCAGGTTCAGATCAGTAATAGTTCATTGATTTTATGATGGTTGGCCATGCTTTCAAAATTTTATTTTTGTAAACTTCACTCGACAAGTTTAGGGGATGTAAGACACCCCAATTAGCATTTTCTTCTTAGACAGTATGATTTTGACAAATAATTCAAAATTAATATCAACTTTAAAGAGATGAGTTGTATTCCGGCACAAAGCAGGATTCACCAGAGAAGATATTAATAATTCAATCACAGTTTAAATTTTCGAAATGATATTTACTCAATTGCCTAACCGATATATTCTTGTGATGCATTTACGATAAAGTCGATGCTTTCCCTGCTAGTCAAGCGTCTGAACTTATCGAAAGTCAAAGCTGTACTGTCCGCTGTTGTCGAGAGCGACCAACGCTGACCCCTTTTTAGGCACTTCTTTCGGGAAAACGTACTTGAGACAAAAACACACGTTTGTCAAGTCTGAAAATGTTGAGTAAAGCCTAGTATATTACACTATTCTAGCACTAACTCCAAAAAGTTGTAGTTTGAATAAATGTTGACTGTATATTAAATAAAGATAATAAACGTTTGATCGAGTCTATTACTTTCTCAATCCTGTTATTACAGATTATGTTCACTTTCTAAAGCGTTATATTTCTTGAAGTCGGTTCAATCTTATTTTCAAATTTTTATTTAACATTAATTACTTTAAAAGTTCTATACGCTAAGCAATATATAATGTCACAGATTTCATATGTACATATTATAATTGAGAAACCTATCTAGATGTATGTATATTTATCGAGTTTTGTAGTCTAGTACTATCTAGTCTGCCGATATTGGCCTTTATAGCTGATTCGGGCGCTACGATAAGATTTCTATCAGGGTATATAATATTTAAATATACATATTTGTATATATAAACATATGAAACGAAACATTACTATATGTTACGTTTTACCTTGTTCAAACGTAATTGCATACAACCGAAAATACGTATTCGAACGAAAGTACATATTCGAACACATAGAATTTTACTAAAATGCCCCCGTTTTCTCGCTCCACCGACTGGAGCGTAAAATAAGCACAGTTGAGAGATCGCGATGCGTTGGCTCCCCAAACTGCGTTCGTCTCCCGAACCGCGCATAAATCTAACAACTCTTATTTTTTGTTTTCGCTTACCGCTGAACATGGGCATGGTGAGCTCCGGGTGCAGCTGGGCGAGCTGGCGCGACAGGTACTTCTGGTTCCGGCAGTAGCTCGCGCTGAGCAGGGCGTCCAGGGTCCCGCCGCGCTCTCGCTCACGCTGCTGCTGCACATTGTTGACGTAGCTCGGCTGACCGAAGCCAGACGTGATCACTGCCGAGGACGAGCTCGTCGTTGCTGCCGCTGCGTTCGTAGTCGACGAAACGTTCGTAGTCGTGATCGCGGAGTTGCTGGCTGTCGAAGTGTTGCTGTTCGGCGCTGGATCCTCCTGGCCTGAGACAGAAAGGGGTGGAGGAGGATAATTAATTATGCTGGAGAGATTGGTGCTCGGAGTTATGACGCGAACGAGCTTAGCCGGGCGTAAAGAGACCGGTGCCGTTGCTTCGTTATCACTACAAAAAGTTGTTCTTAAAGTTAAAGGGAATAGTGCACCTAGGAATTTTAAAGGAACAACCGACGTTTGTAACTGCGTTGATTGCTTTTTGCCTTGCAATGCATTACTATGGCCATTTTACCAATCCATAAGGGTCAATGAAAGTTGCAATTTTCGATTCGAAAATGCTATCTATGGCAAAAACAAATATATGCATCAAAAATATGCAATATTTTGCTCGTATCTCAACAAAGTAGTTATTTTACACACACACATGCACGCATGCACGCACGCACACATATCCATCATATTTTATATGTTTTTAAGTTAAAATATTACAAAAATTTTTTTATTAAAACAATGTTTTCTCTTTGAGAAAGTAAAAGTATCTTTTAGTTATTTTTATTTAAAAAAAATACAGTTAATATATGATGAATGATTTAGTTTTACCTGATAAACTGTATTAACAACTAATTATGCATGTGATTTAGGGACCAACTAAGATTATCAAATGACTTTAATGCCCCATTCTCTTCATATGTACATATACTTATGTAGGAAAACGTATATATAGATATTTACGTACACACATATACATGTATGCAAGTATTTTTACTAATTTAATAATTAGGTATGTATAATTAAGCTATAAATTATGTAAGCAATAAGCGGAGAAAAGCTATTTAAAACTACCTTTTTAATCCTCTAAAATGTTCATAGAAAGTTAATTCTATAGAAACAGAAATTCTATAGAAACAAATAAACCTTTTTATTTACTTTAATGTATTTATTGTATAATCAATAATTTGATTAATCGTAGTTTCTAGGTTGATTTAATTATTACTGTGAATTTATTTATTTATTCATACCGACATAGTCTATTATTATTACAAAATTTTAAATAAAAATAAACTTCAAACACGAATATCCTGTAACGCAATTGACGCAGATAGGTATCTTCTTATTTCAAAGAGCTTCTAAATTATCAATTAGTATATATGAACTCAACATTTCAAATCCATGCACTTTGAAAGTTTTGAGTCAAATTATTTAGGATAAAAACATCTATAAGTAAATGTTTCATATATTTATTTCATTATTTATCTACAAATAAATTCGTCCAAGAAAAAATCTTTTAAAGTGGTTTAACTTTACACTTTAGCAGTAATAACCCCTTAATTCTGAACGATCAGATGGGGGTTCGAGAATTGATTCACGAAAGAGAGTTACGATCGAAGTTGCGTTAATGAGAACGTGTTGGTGGGAGTGGTTGATTCGTTTGAAAAGTTTCGATAAAGGTAGGAGAGCTTTGAAAAAAGAGATAAGGTACTTTTGTCATCAATCCTTTGATGTACTTATAGTAAAGTACATCAAAGGACTAAGGCAGTTCTCGCAGATTATAAATGCAAGAAATTAATGTTGAGGGCTTTATAGATAAATATGAGTAAACAGAAGACATATAAGCAGCTTCTATAGAATTTTATGACTGATACATGAATATAGAGTATTAATTATGATATAAAAACATTTTTTGAATAAAAAACATCGATATGTGTGACGAAGATTGATCATATATTTGTATATTCAATAGAATTTAATTTTTGCACAAAAGCGCATTAAAACATTGTATACAAAAATTATTTAAATATTATTTACTATTTTACATGGCATTCATCGGTAATGCTCATTCGAAATTCACAGTGGTAATCCAATTAAAACAAGGGGATGTTTGTTCTATCGACCCTTCAATTCAACCTAGTATTAGAATACATTGTCAGGACCGTACAAAAAAGCAGGGAAGGAATAACACTAAATGGGTTTTAACGCAATTATTAGCCTACGCAGACGATATATATATATATATATATATATATATATATATATATATATATATATATATATATATATATATATATATATATCGTCTGCGTAGGCTAATTATATATATATATATATATATATATATATATATATATATATATATATATATATATATATATATATGTATGTATATATATATGTATAATAGGGCAGAGTTATAACTCGTTTAAAAACTTTAAAACCTAATTCTCAATATTGAAAAATATTATAAGAAAAGTGAAGATTCACTCAAAAATAAGTGACTGTGTTTTCATTATCGCTTGGAGTGAGAAGTCACATCAAGAGTGAAAATTCACTTAAAAAAATTTAGAGCGTTGGCTTTCTATTCATTTAAATAAGCAATAATTAAGTCCTGGTAGAAAATTATCTAGTCTTATCGAGGCCTTCGATTATTCCCATGGCAAACTAGATAGAATTATCCTATATATATATATATATATATATACATATAAACTCTTATTTCGCGAAAGACTATCTTTAAAACTAAAATTTTCAAATATCCATTATTTTATTTATTCTTTAAACACCGCACTCAATTTTTATATTATCTCTAATAATTATAATCGAGGACAATGAGCAGTTAAAAATAAGACTGTTTTTGATGCGGCGACCGAAGTTACGGCCCTTTTAATTGCATCAATTAATTTTTTACGAGCCAACATCGTTCTAGTCTTTCGAGCTTTACTCCGGGAGACACATTAAGAAGAAACTGATTTCAACCGCTTATGTTTAATTATTATGATTAAAATCCCTTCTCCATTGGGCTAGAAATAGGTCATTCCCTGTAAGTAACTTTTATACGGGCTCTCAATTTTGAACTCGCATGACTCCCCGGGCGCTGATTGTTCCATATTACAATGAGAACGAGGTGCCGAATCGAGGCAGAGCGCGTTAGTCTGCTATTTTTGTCGGATGTGTGTTATGAAAGGAAATATTTAGGCAGAAACTTAAAGTATGCGTTTTCAAACAAATACCGAGAGCGCGAGGCCTCATTTCGCTTATCGATTTTAACAGCCAGCGAAGTGCGATGTTACCACTTGTGAGTTCATTTAGCTTCTGCGAGTTATAATTCATCGAATTCATTTGTGTAAGGGCGTCATCAATTGCAGCGTGCAATTCTGTAAGACCGTTTACTTTTCGTATTTCAAATGTTATAGCATATGAAAATGTTAAGTTATTACAATGAATTCCAAAAAATTTTGCAGATTAAAGTAATTTATTTTCTAAGCAATAATGAAATTTCCTACGACTAATTAAAATAAAATTCAAAACTCAATATTAGCTCTTAAAAATGAGATTAAATTATTGTACTTGAATGAATTTATATACTTTACGGAAAACTTGCGTGGAATAAAAGATCATTTCATGAAATTAATTAATTCGTTTTTCTATAGATTTCAACTTTATCATACTTTATTACATAATAGACTGTTACTTAAAAGTATCGTCGGTTTAAATCTCATTCATTCTGGCTTACTTTGTTCTTCTTCCGTGATTTAGCCCCACCATGTAAACAAAGACAGCATGTGCAAGATGCAGTCATAGCTACGTACAAATATTATACATAATGTACTCGAAGAAAATTTTAAATTTGTTAATCAACTTTAAAACCGCATATTTTTAGATTTGTATTAAATTATTACAAAAAAGTATTCCAAAGTGAACAAAATAAAATTTTACCCATAGGAATTCCAAGAAGTATATTTCCATACATGAGTAGCGATCGAACAAAATCAGATAATTCCACTTTTTCTAATTATGAGGAAATTAAGAAAAACTATATATTATTTTATACGTGATATATAACCTATTATATATGCTTTATTAACACTTTTAATTCGGCGAGAAAAATAGGATTTTGTAACAAGTTTTTTTTATATTGGTAACGAAAAATTTATAAAAGGCTATAAAAATATAAGAAAAATATTTTGCCATTGTATCTATACTATATTGAAAAATCAGTGGAAAATATTTTACCGTCACCTTTTTTGTAAGAGTATTTATATATCAAAAATATATATCTATAAATCGTACGAGTCACCGGTGACTCATGTCACAGTGAAAGGGATAATGACTGGCTTTTGAGTTTACATAAAAGATAACACCATACATATGAATACAACAATGTATTCTGATAAAAAACGTATAAAATCAATTTTCATCAAAAGTGGAATTATCTAGTTTCTGTTTGCTCTTTCCTCGAATGATAAACAATTGTACTATTTTTAAATAATAAATTATTGCAAAGAAACATCTTGAGTGAATGAAATAACTTATATTTTCTGTTTGAAAATTTTTCCCTACTATTATTAAAGCAGATTCAAATCGAAAAATAAGTAGTGATGATAATATAAGGGAACCCACTTTTTTCATTTAATTTTTAATTTTGAGTATAAATATCCGAGAAATATTTCTCTAGAACGTTGGTATCCTAATCAAAAACAATAATTTTCCAGAGATATTTAAAAAAAATTGAAAAATTAAATGAAAAAGGGTTTCCCGTATTTTTCGGTACCATTATAGCGCGTTGATTTCTGAAGCTTCATGACATTTAAAGGGTTAAGTCTATTCTTCAGGCACTTTCAATATTCTTCATTATTAATCAATCTGCACTCTACTCCTGCGCAATTGGGTAAAAAGAAGACATCGTTTACAGTGTTAAGAAAACATCGCTGACCGGCCTCATGACGAGCCGCGCGAGCACGTACGGTTTTACGTTCGATTGGAGAATGACGCAGAGAAAAAGAGTGAGAGAGAGAGAGATAGAGAGAGAGAAAGCATGAGAGTGAGAGAGAGAGAGAGTTTTTTCCGCAGGGCGCATACAAGAGCGACGTCGGCCGATGCGATTCGAGAGCTTGGGCCGAGACGAGCGCGACAAGGTGATGGCTGATAACGACTAGTGGATTTTTCTTTTCCATTTCAAGAGATGAATTTGCAGGAGGGAGCGAGCGGCGTTTCTTTTCGAATGCACTTCGAGAGGAATTGGAAATAAACGTTGGACGGAGAATTTATGCGAATACAGAAATCAATAGTGATTTTTTATAAAAGAGGAGATAGGGATGGGGTTTACTCGGGGTAAACAAGACGAAGGATGAAATGTAGCAGCGTTTGATGAGTATTTGTAAACAAAAACCACTGCCAATTCATTGGGGTGAAAAATAAAAAGTTAAGATCGTAAAGTGATCTTAAAGTGACATGCCTCAAAAAGGCACTATTTAAGACATTTTAAGACATGAAATCGTTGAAAAAATTAAAGCGAATTTAAGATTGCTTTGATACAACTTATTTTGATAGACTTAAGTGAAATTTGAGATGAAATTTTTGAAAATGTTTGAGTTGATTTTGAGATTGATTTTAGATCATGCGATTTAGCTTAATTAAGCAGAATTAAGACTAATTTTATTTAATTTTATAATACGATTTTAAGACAACTTTAAGAAGTCAATTTGAGATGATTATAAGACGCATTTTCGACAATATTTACGACGGTTTTAAGATATGTTAGTATTTTTTAATAAACAAACAGTATGTATTTAAAACTGAATTCAGGATAAGAAGGTACATTTATTATATTTTTCCAACGACGATACATAACAAATCTTTGTTTAACAGAATTTAAAAAGAAGCATATTTTACAGCCATTTTCATAATTTATGACTTTGACATTATAATATATAGAATATAGTTGAGATTTTAAACAAATATATAATCTTGAAAATCCAAGCTGGTTCAGTACCCCTTTAGTATCGATGAGAGCTCATCAAACACAATGGTTCGGACAACTCGAATGAAGTGATAATCAGCAATATGTGTTTGTATAAAAATACAAAATAATGTATTAAATAATAAGAATAAACTTATAATTAATTTATTTTTTACGAAATTGTGATTTCAAATAGATTTTACACATATTATACACACTTTTTATGCAATGTTGTGCACAATACATATTCTTGTTATAAGCTCATTGTTAAGGTTATTGTGTAAAATTTTTAAGTGCACAATATTTATCAATCAATGGGTGTGGGGTATTTTTGATTATAATATTTTAGTGTGAAAAAAATTATTTGTGTACAAAAAATCTGCAAAATGTATTAGGTTAATATTTTAATTTTTGTATATTAATTTAATGATAATTTAATATAATATTAAATTAATGAGTCTTATAAAAATAACTTTTTTGATAAATCAAAAATATTCTAGTCTTTGCAAGGAACGGTCAGATATATACTTTATAGCACTGTGTGACCTAAATTCGCATTTATCGTACGCTTTTCCGTGGCATAAATGATCGATTACACCACTGTTGCTAACTTCACATCGTACCATTATAAACACTGTGGAATAAACACAGTTGCCACTAGTATCCTTATAAAGTAAATCAATTGCTAAAATAGCGCATATAAAATGCGGTGCTGATTGTGAATTTTTTCACTTAATGATTGATTTCCTGGTAAATACGCATGCCAAGTATCAGAGAATAATTATAAATCCTTAAAAGAATGCTTCAAATTAAGAGGTTAGTTCAACGGATTGTATATGACAATTTGGCGCGTTTTTTGAATATTCAATCTGGAATTCAATTTAAAATTCAGTATTAATTTTTTTTTCATTATTAATATTATAAATTTATTAAAATTTAATTTAAATAATTTCAAGATAGGGTAAATAAATATATTCAAATTAACTGTTAACAATAAACATTTATTATTTTTTCAAAAAACAAAATATCTTATTTATATAAGGTTTTATTCAAGCAATGTACAAAGGTTGACATTGATTATTAATTAACTAATGAATTTTGGTTAAATAATAATTAGTTTATACGATTTATAATTTCCTTAATTTATTTTTTATGTTTTTTGGATTATATTTTTTTTATGCGGGGGGGCTCCGCCCCCCCCCCCCCCGAACCCCCCTTCTCCACTCCCGGCCCGCCCCCGCACCCTCCCCCATGTCGATGGCAGGTTTATGTAACTCATGCTACAATAGTATACTACGATACATGTACGCTCGGGTGCTAACTACGCGCCGTGCAATTATAGGCCACTTAGGTCACATGTATCGTAATATACTATTTTACTTAATGATTGATTTATTCATTAATTATAAAAAATGGCGAATTTATGTCACACGAGCTATAAAATAGTATACGATACTCGTGGCATAAACGACCTATGACACGACGTGAAATATCGCCCTCGCTCCGCTCGGGCGCTAACTTCACGCCGTGCCGTAATAGGCCGTTTATGCCACTTGTATCGTAATATACTATTATAGAGCGAATCATTTTTATAAGATATAATAAGATCTATTTTGTAACATACTAATCTAATATAGCAGATTATCCTAATCATCGGTAGACATATCATTCTATTGCAGGTTCTTAGTCATCCTTTCCATTGTCCCAATGATTTAATGGAGCTTACGCTGCCGAATATTCTTAAACAGAAGCTAGGAATGCTAAAATAGCTGTGGTATTTTACGCACGATTACAGTGTTAGGTTAGCCTGGAACAACAATTAAAAATCCACAAATAAATACATTGATAGAAAGGAAAATTTAATTTTAATAAACCAAAAATGTTTTAATTTGTTAATGCAAATAAATGATTTCATTTGTAAAATCGAAAGTTAGGTTATTTAATTACGAGGCAGTGCTTAAGTTTTGAATTTAATATTTAATTCGTTATTTTTATAAGTTTCTCAGTGAAACAGAAAATGTAATAAATCGACTTGTTTTTTACTTGTCTAATAAAATATTTTATTTATGAAATAATGTAGTCCGAAATCGTCAAAGTTTTTATAACACGGAATTGATTGAAAGCGGCTCGATGTTTATTTATCTTTTCATTGCTGCAAGCTGAATGATGCGTTATAATAAAGTTGCACTTTTTTGTAAAAAAATAAACAAAGCTATATTCAAACTGTTATGTCTTCGTGTTGATATGTCTTGCGACGATCACAAGTTTTAAAAGAACTTTGACGATTTCGGACTATTATTTCCTAAATGGAATTATTAGATAAGTAAAAAAGTAGATTTATTAAATTATGTGTTATACCAGAAACCTTTTGAAATAACGAATAAAATATTAATTTTAAAATTTGCGCATAGCCTCGATATATATCCTAACTTTTATAATAGATAACCTAACTTTTTATTGTACACGCGAAATCATTTATTTCATTAAAATTAAAATATTAACCGAATAGATTCGGAAGAAATTTTGTAAACAAATACTTTTTTCTGCGATAAAATATTCTAATCAAATATACCTTGCACTCATTGATTGTTTAATATTGTTCAATTAAAAATTTTATGTAATAACCTTAACTATTAGTGTATAATAATAATATGTATTGTGTACAAAATTAAATAGAAAATGTGTATATGAAATTTTTGTGTAGATATGTGTCCAATCTATATGAAATCATAATTTCGTGAACAAAAAGTTACTTTATAGTTTATTCTTATTATTTTATACATTATATTGTATTTTTATACAAACAGATATTGCTGCTCATCACTTCATGCCTGTTGTACGGGCCAATGCGTCTGATGAGCTCCCACCGATACTAAAGGGGTACTGGCAGTTAAAACGTATTCGATTTGAACCAGCTTGGATTATCAAGATTATATATTTATTTAAAATCTCAACTATATTTTATATATTATATATGTTAAAGTCATAATGTATGAATATGTCTGTAAAATATGCTTCTTTTTAAATTATGTCAAACAAAGATTCGTTATGTATCGTCATTGGAAAAATATAATAAATGTACCTTCTTATCCTGAATTCAGTTTTAAATACATACTGTTTGTTTATAAAAAAAAAGTAATACTAAAATATCTTAAAACCGTCGTAAATATTCTCGAAAATGCGTCTTATAATCATCTCAAATTGACGTCTGATATTTATATTTAGTAATTTATTAATTTAAACTTATGCAATAATATAGCATAAATTATGAAAAAGTATTGTTATTTAAAATATTCGTTAATATATATAATACATACCATTTTCATAAATAAATTTAAGATAAGATAATAATATGTAACTAAGATAATCTTAAAAATGTTCATTAAGTGTAATTATTCGAGTTAATTATTCAAAATAGTTTATTTACACTCATTTTAACTGAGAACCCAAATTTTAACTCTATTGAATTTTATTCCTAACAAATTGTATTGGAACATCAAAAATATATTGATTAACTAAAAAAAGTTCTACAGTCTTCTTTATTTTGAAACTATTCAATACAAAAATTTTTTATACTACTCGAACCTCAAAATCACAACTTTGATATCATTTATCGGCGCTCGTGGTATAAAATACGGTTCGAAACTAGTGAGTAAGTAGATTATTTACTCGCTTCGCTCGAGCGAAAAACGTCACGTGAATCTACTTCCGCGCTCGTGTCGAAATGTACTATTTTACAACTTATTGTAGTAAAAACATATTTTTGTGATAAAAACAAGAATATTAAAAAAAAAAATTTTATCCACACCTAATTATTTTATATTGTATCGCGGGATGTAAAATCCCATTTACAGAAATAACTCGACAGAAAGCACCTCAACCAGATCCAAAGTTCTCACAGCTAGAGGCCTGATTTCTTATTATCTATAGAAACAGCCTTCGGGCGAAAATAGATTTATTCTCGACCTAAAAAACCTTAATAAATATATATTACCCCCGAAGTTCAAAATGGAAAATATAAAAAATGTAATAAAGTTAGTTAGAGAAAGCGACTACATTATATCCAGAGATATAAAGGATTCATATTTCTTAATCCCTATAGATGCTGATTATAAAAAGTATCTCAAATTCATCTTCGGCGGCAAGCGTTATAGATTCAATTACCTACCATTCGGTATCTCACTTGCGCCTTATGTGTTTACTAAATTGTTAAAACCACTCATAGAATTTCTTAGATCGAAAGGTTATTTAAATCCGTCGTAAATCTAGACGATTTTCTATTAATTGCTAAAACAAAAAAGGAATGCGAGCACAATGTAAACGTTACGTTAAAGCAGTTGTTGTCTTTGGGATTTATTTTAAGTGAAAAAAAATGTCAACTAATTCCACAAGAACAATATACTTTCTTAGCCCTTTTAATCGACAGTAATAATTACAGCATTTATGTAACGGAAAGAAAAAGGGAACAAATATCAAATCTTTTAAGAAACTTTTATAAACAAAAATCGTGCAAGTAATATCGGCATGCCCTGGTGCAAGGTACGGCTTGATGTATAATAGACAGAAAGAGAAAAATATTTAGCTCTTGAAAATTCGAACAATAATTACGATAACAAAATGTTAATAACGAAAGAAATGCAGTCCGACTTAAATTGGTGGATTAAAAATGTTGCAAAGGCAAAAAATCCGATTCGAAAAATCATTTACGAACGCGAAATTTTTACAGACTCTACGTTGTCTGGCTGGGGTGCTGTTTGTCAAGCTAATAAAGTTAATGGCTGGTGGAGCTCTGAAGAGTGTAAAGAACATATTAACATTTTAGACGCCTTTTACGGATTAAGATATTTCGTTGAAATTATGCGCAACTCCGAGATTCTCTTACGCATTGATAACGCTACAGCCATTGCATATCTCAATAAAATCAGCGGAATACAATATAAGAAGCTATTAAAATGAAACAGGGACATATGGAGTTGGTGCGAAAAACGCAACATTTGGATTTTCGCATCTTACCATAAACACAAAAGAGAATACAGTGGCTGATCGGGAATCTCGTTTAACTTTCAAAGAAACCGAGTGGGAACTAGCCTCATGGGCTTATGAAACAATGTTAAAAGCATTCGGCCCATTTTACATAGATTTATTTGTATCCAGAGCAAATGCTAAGTGCAAAGCTTATATTTCATGGATAAAAGTCTCCGACTCTTTAACAGTTGATGAGTTCACGGTACCGTAGGATAGATACTATTTTTATGCATTTCCCCCCTTTGCAATTATTTTGAGTCTTGCGTAAAATATGCACTGATAACGCAGAAGGAATAGTAATTATTCCATGGTGGCCTACTCAGCCGTGGTTCCCTTTGCGTATGGAACTATTAATATCAGAACCTGTTAAATTTGATCCAAAATAAGACTTACTCGTTTCCTCTCTCAGGGAAGAACATCCGTTATCAACGAGCCTTTCCCTGGCGGCCGTTAAGTTGTCAGGGAGGTGTTCATGTCAAATGGGTTTTCCGAAGATGCCTTTGAAGTTATGACATTATCAATTCAAGACAGTACACTAAAACAGTACGAGAAGCCGATTCATGTCTGGTGGGACTTTTGTCAGAGGAAAAAAATCTCTCCATTAGAAGTGACTGCAAAACGGGTCACGCAACTGTTGACTATGCCTGGTGTTAAAAGCCTACACGGAGAGAATTTTCTAATAAAAATTATGACGAAATTCGCAGTAAAAATTACCGTGAATGACTATAAAGCTGGGACACTCTAACTTTCCGGCAGTTTTTATTGATATTTACGATAAATTTTACCGTACTGAAGGGTAAAATTTGCCTGCCGCAGAGTAAAAGTTCCCTGTACGAATCTTAGAGAAAACCAAAATTTGTGGTAAAATTTGTATGAAATATGTTTTAAAAATCTGGATTTTCTTCCAATTGTTGTAGCAGTATCATTAATACTTAAATAAGTACATTATACACATTTATATTTGAGTTAACCTAAAATGTGTACACGCTCAGTTTTTTCCTTTATTAGCTGTCTTCTTTTTCTCAAATCAGGCAAATTTTACCATTCAGTGCGGTAAAATTTATAGTCTGTGCAGTAAAATTTGTAGTCAATGAGGTAAAGTTTTTAGTAAAATATCAGTAAAAAGTGCCTGAAAATAGGACTGTCCCAGTTTTATAGTTATTTACGGTAATTTTTACCCTGAATTTCGTTATTATTTTTATTAGAAAATTCTCTCTGTGTATCTTTCAGTAGTCTTAATATCTATATATCCGCTTTATCTTTATTATGTTCCAAGGTTCTTTAAAGGCCTTTCAATCCAAGAGCCGCAAAAGCTTAAATATGAAGTTATTTGAGACCCGGAACCTGTAATAAAACTTCTCGGAATACTATATCCAAATACATATTTTTCATTAGTACAGTTGACAAAAAAGCTGGTTACTCTCATGGCACTAAGTACAGTTCAAAAGGTGCAAACACTGCCGATAATCTCAATTGATAACATCGTGTTTCTCAACAACTCATTTCAAATTAAAGTACCGACCGCATCAAAATTTCTGATCGTAACAGACTGCAACCATTATTGAATATCGCTACACTCTAAACCTAAAAGATTAAAAATTGACGTAAAAAAGAATAAACTGCGAAGTTTACTCATTTGCAAAGAAAAAACTGCTGATTCTCTACTTTATAAAAGTAGAAAATGTTATTGTAACTTTTAAAAGAGTAAAGTAGCGAATTTCATCTTTACGGAATGAGTAAATACCAAGATTTCTAGTTTTTTACATATATCTACGCATATAACCTCCTTAGTCAATTTAATAAAATCTTCGCTTGAGATACGACTTAAATTAATCTTTATTATGGATCACAGTGTACATAAATAAAATTAAATCAACTATAAATGCTTTGATCCATAATAAAGATCAATTTAAGTAGTATCTTAAGCAAAGAAATCATTAAATGGATTTAAACACACACACATAAATACATACATAAATAAAATTAAATTAACTATAAATGCTTTGATCCATAATAAAGATCAATTTAAGTAGTATCTTAAGCAAAGAAATCATTAAATGGATTTAAACACACACACACACACACACACACACGCACACACGCACGCACGCACGCACACACACACACACACACACACACACAAACACACGCACGCACGCACACACACACACACACACACACACACAAACACACGCACGCACGCACGCACGCACGCACGCACGCGCACACACACACACACACACACACACACGGACACACACACGGACATTTTCTAATAATAGTGTATTTTGATTCCTTATATTTCACATGTTCAAACATGTTTTTAGCAAAACTTTTTTTTACTATCACAAAGCTTTTTCTTTGTGGAAGCAAAAATAAATAAAGAAATTTGTAAAATGTACTCAAGGAGTAAAACATAATATATTAACATTCGAGCCTAATACCATTAACTTTTTACCTTTTTCAGTGTCATTTTTTTTTTGCAAATAACTGAATAGGGTTCTTTTAAGGCACTTCAAGGGATGTACGGAACATCTGTTACTTTTTATTGGTCCATAATGTTTCCAGATATTCAAATGCAAATGTTATCATCAAAATTTATTAGGTACGTGTTAATAATGCTCATATACAGAAACGAAAAATATAGTGTTGAAGAAAGGAGTTGATTTAAAAACGCAATATTTCTTGTTTCTTTATCTGAGCATTATTATTTGAGATAAAGATGATCAAAAAACGTGTTAGCCCCCTTATTCCATACGGCTCTTCAATTGTAGAAGTAATTTTCAACGAATCTACTTGAAACTAAGAAGAAATCTTGAGAACATAATTTCCTCGAAAATTATGGTTACAACTTACAAGGAGAACACCAACCCTAAAAATGAGGCCTAGCACCCTTAGTTTGTCCTAATGGACACTTGTATTCGAGATATAAGCTATT
This sequence comes from Gastracanthus pulcherrimus, assembly GCA_949152435.1. Lineage (NCBI taxonomy): Eukaryota > Metazoa > Arthropoda > Insecta > Hymenoptera > Pteromalidae > Gastracanthus > Gastracanthus pulcherrimus. The sequence continues at coordinate 25,945,853 of OX424575.1, read as the reverse complement.
TTACTCCGAATACTCGTTATTTTAGTGAAAAAGGTACCTCTTCTAGTAATTATAAATATGCATGAATTGATAGTAGAAAAAAATGGCCTTTATTAGCGATTGAAGATGATGACTAAAATTTCATAAATATTTGTATAAATTAAACTGTTTTAATTTCGTGGATTTTTTATACATTTTCGTCATCATCTTCAATTGTTGTTAACTTTGACTCAGATTAAAATTTTTTTGTCATACTTGCACGAAAACACATTTTTTCAAGCCCATATAGCGGGACTAAAGTGGCCATTTTCCGACCGGCGGGCGGAAAAGACTTTCGTTGTAAATTTTCCAAATTAAGCCCTAAGTGGGTTTAGGCCCCGAAACACGGGGTACCATCCGTATGATACACTCTAGTAGGCTGATTTTACAGTCTAACAAGCTTGTGTTAGTACCGTATCGAAGATCAACCAAATTTAGTTTCGCTTCATAGGCATAAAAAAACACGTTATCTATACATGTTACATACAAAATACGGTGTGTACCGTGGGAGAAAAGTAGGCTTTTTTCGCCCGCGGGCGAGGCTCGCAATATGAGTCGAAGACGAGCAAGTACGAGCCGAAGGCGAGTGCGTATTGCGAGCTCAAGACGAGTCACTGGCTACTTCCGGTCACCCTTATTTTCAATAATCTAAACATTTTTAGGTAAGAATTGGAATAGTATATCAAACGCATCATAAACTCATATTCATCTAATGTCCAAACAACCTTCTATTCTATTTTATTAACGAATTATACATAATCAAAGTTTTAGCCTACATTTCTAAGAAATCTGGTATATAAAACAAGTTTGTACGCATATTATTTGTTACTTTATGCAGTTATTTTTTGCTTCTTTATTAATTTGAACAATCTAACAATACGAAGTTGTGAAGAAGAGAGAGCATAAGCCCATTGCTTTTTTGTCATTTCAATTTAAATTACTAAGCAGAATTGGGGCGATCCCGGTCACAGTGTGATTTATATGACGCTCCCAAAAGTGAGGCTAAGAAGACGTTTGGCTGAGCTCTCAGGTAGGGCAACTATGCTTAAGTGTTTATGATTGAACAGTGAGTGAGTGAGATATGTGTTACATATTTCACTGTGTAAGTACGAATAATAATGCGGCTAATTATATGAAGATTCATATAATTGATTTAGAAAAATTTTTCACCTATAAAAGTAACTTTTTAATACTGTCCGGAATTATACCAAGACTGAACAGTATTACCCCTTGATGTGGGGTAAATCCGGTCAAAATGCTTTTTTTATTTCGGCTTGTAGATTCGAAATCTTAAATTTTTATATAAAACCAATAAGAAATATTTAAAGTCAATGGTGTGTACTAACATAATAATTATTTAAAGTTAAAAAAACAATTTGAAAGTGGAAATAACAAGCACGTTTGCTTAGTTATCCGGCCAAACCCCATTATCTCCTAGTAAGATCTACGCGAATTTCTGTGGATGTAAATAACATATAAAAAGCATAAAATATTTAAACACATATTATTTATATAATTTTATACATATTAATCAATAGTTTGAGTATCTTTTGTAACAAATATATATTTCTTATTCTTAAAAAGCTTACAAAGTTCTAAGAGTGGTCATTAAATACGAATCTTGTATGTCTTTTATTACGTGGGCAGTATTGGATAGAATGAGTGTGTACACATTTCCTCTTATACTAAAAAGGTACATGACCGGACGATAAAATAAACTATGCCACTGAAAAGCTGATGATACGTTCTAATATCGCGGACAGTGTCGACTTGAATCAACTTCTTTATTTAATATCACAGTTGATATAATGACTTGCTCAAAATTTTAATGACGAATTCACTATGCCGATGCAAGATAAAATACATTATAGGTTGGTCACCATTTGCTTCCGTCAGGAAATTTTCCTATGAAATAGCTTCGTTTGATGGCATATACATAATCCATTAGGTATTTATCAACTAAATCGCGTAATAGTTAGGATTATCGTGGTGCAGGACCATATTAGGTACAGTCACGTTATATATCAAATCTATAATTCTTTGAATATTAGACTTGACGAAGTTCAGGTTTGTATGCTGTATCCAATATCAAATACACGCTACGCACGATAATCGTTTTGCTTCAATCATGATATCTTTGCCTTGTACACGCTGTTTGATATTCGAAATGGTATTATATAGAGTGACTGTTGGTTTTCTTTGATCAAAATGTGCGCACGATATTTCAAACGGCTACAGAACGTTTAGAACTAATCAAATACAATTCTATGCAGTTTGCAATGTGACTGTGCACAGCATTAGTGTTGGGCAAATTGCACTGCGCAATTGGAGTATACATACATTAATAACGCATTGATGTTATAATGAAATGAAATGAAATTAGACATTCAAAATCTCTCTAAAAGAAGTGATCTTTGAAAGTTTCAGTGAAAATGGTCAAATAATTTTTTTTATGGCCATTTTTCAACATTTAAGAATTTTCAAATTTTGTTTTTCTGAAATTTTATCAATGCAGGAATGGCTTTTGGGAATTTTTCATACAATAAAGTAATCATAAAATCCTTCATTTTAGGATCGGAAACAATATTATATGAGGCGTTATTTAGTAATTATACTGTGTGACAACATATTTTTTCTTTTTGAAAACTATACGATAAAAGTCAGTGAAATTCTTACTGAATACTTGTTTCATATACATCTATATTCCTGTAAATTTTTAGGTAATATGACTGTTTGTTTTCTGAAAATAAAATAATAAAATGTCAAAAGAGTGTACTTTTTCTACAACGATAACTTAAATATCACTTGATTCAATGCCTTGAACATTTCAGAGAATATTTATTAGGTGTCAGGTATTGGGTGAATTATTTGAGCCGATTTGGTTCAGAATATTCTGAGATATTAGAGATTATTATTGTTACGGATTGGCATGGGATATATTTGTAAAATTAATAACCGTTTTTTTATATTTAGGAAAGTATTTTTACACGTTAATTGTATTGCATGATTAGTTGTAAAATGTTTAGAATATATTAGAAACCATTCGAATATAGGCTATTAAGTGGTTTTGTGTTGAAATAAAAAAATGTGTAACGTTATGGATCAATTTTTTTTTTTTTTTTTTTTTTATTATTTAACGTCGCCATGTTTGTGCTTCCATGTGGTGCTAATCGACGACGGGGGTCTGCGGTGTGTTTGTAAACAAAGCACATGTAATTTTTACAGAGGTGCTTGTATCAATCGGCAGAGACTAGGATTCGAACCCGGGTCACCGGCGTGGGAATCCGACACTCTACCGACTGAGCCGTCGCAGGCCCCATGGATCAATTTTGACTGTTTGTAATAAATACGAGTTAGTCTTGTTTGAATCGCCGTAGCGTTAACACATCACAGATTGGCCGCTAATTTCTTTTAGGCGAAATATATTAAAATCAAGTTAAAAATGATATGTGTTTAATTACTTATTTTCTTCCTGCCGTAACAATCTGCTTAGCGCAGTTACATTTTGGATATAACTTAATTTAATTTAATTTAATTAACTTAAATTTAATTTAATTTAATTTAATTTAACTTAATTTAATTAATTAAGTTAAATTTAATTTAATTTAATTTAACTTAATTTAATTAATTAAGTTAAATTTAATTTAATTTAATTTAACTTAATTTAATTTAACCGTAACAATTATATTTAAACAATACTTTTTCCCCTGTATATCAAGACATATTTAAACTTTATCGTTGAGCTTTTTCTTGTACATATTAAGTATTATTATATATAAGATTTACTATTCTACACTTCTAGCCGACTTTACGCATTATATTGCACGAAAAAATCCAAAAACTGGAAAGATAATGTTATATTAAAAATATTATTATTTTGTGATTTTTTAAAAATGATTTATTAATGACATAATTTATTTTTGCAATATTGAATCTGTATCTATCTATAAAATAGCATAGAACAATTACAATGTTTATACTACTTTGATGATGGAATTTGTAAACTAGTATATGTTGAATGAAAGAAAAACAATAATTAAACCTTTTATATGTATAGACTTGCTGTTGCAACGCTGTTACCCTAAGCGGGTCCTGGACGTAATCGTCCAGAGTGGACGGGTGGGTGCCTATCACCACTACACAGCGCATCCTCAGGTTGCGGATAGAGGAACGACCCCTGAGAAAGAGGTTAGCTGCGAATAAAATGAATAAGCAGTCGCGGACAGCCGATAGGCCCGGGCCTATTAAGGATGGGAACCTCGTGACAAGCGAACATGAACTATTGAAATTATGGAAAGACTATTTCGATAAGTTGTTAAACGTGCATGAAAACTCCTAGGAAATGGGAGATGAAATCCAGACTGCTGAACTGCATATGGACGAATCGACCTACAAAGAAGTAGAGGCCGCGATCAAAAAGCTAAAAAACAATAAGGCTGCAGGAAACGATTTTATACCAGCTGAACTACTTAAATATGGGGGCACCGCGCTTACATCTAAAATTTTTGATCTAGTATGCGCTATTTGGAGAAATTAAACAATACCAGAAAATTGGAAAGAATCCATCATTATACCGATCTTTAAAAAGGGAGATAAAACAGACTGCAATAACTACCGTGGAATCTTACTTTTAGCTACCTGCTACAAAGTTCTGTCAAACCTAATACAGGCCAGACTCACACCATTCGCGGAAGATATAATAGGAGATTATCAGTGTGGATTCCGGCGCAACAGGTCGACGAGCGATCAAATCTTTACCATAAGACAATTATTAGAGAAAAAGTGGGAATATTGCGAAACTATACACCAGCTATTTGTGGACTTTAAGAAAGCGTACGACTCTGTCAAACGAAGCAAAATGTATGAAATCCTAGTGCTCCTTGGCGTACCAAAAAAACTCGTAAAATTAATTCAAATATGTCTGAACGGAAGCAGTGGAAAGGTCCGAGTAGGCGGTAATGTATCTGAATCGTTCATGATACGCGACGGTTTGAAGCAAGGTGACGGGCTTTCAACGGTACTCTTTAACTTGACGCTAGAGTATGTAGAAAAATGCAGGCTAGCGAGCTAGGTGCAACACTCAACGGAACAACGCAGATTTTAGGCTATGCGGATGACTTGGATATAGTGGGAGATAATGGTGAAACGGTGGCGAGAAACGCGGAAATCCTTATAAATGCGGCTAAAGACACGGGGTTAGAAGTGAGCGAATTGAAAACGAAATATATGATCATGAAGAAACTGGGCATTCGCGAAGGAGGGGGGCATCTCAGAGTCGGAAATTTCACTTTTGAAAAGGTTAGCGAATTCAGATATTTAGGTACAACTATAAATGATCGAAACGAAATTAAAGCCGAGATTAATAAGAGACTTCATTCGGGTAATGCCTGCTTCTACGCTGTGAATAGATTACTTAAGTCAAAGCTACTGTCGAAAATGTCAAAATAAGGATATATAGGACTATAATAATGCCGGTAATCTTGTACGAGTGCGAAACCTGGGCGCTCACTAAAACGGAAGAAAATCGTTTTAGGGTATTTGAAAATAAAGTTCTGCGGAAAATATACGGGCCAAAGAAAGATGAGGAAACTGGGAAGTGGAGGAAACTGCACAATGACGAGCTACATAATTTGTATGCGTCACCAAATATTAACAGAATAATAAAATCACGCAGACTAAGATGGGCAGGGCACGTGGCAAGAATGGGCGATGATCGTACGGCAGCGCGCATAATGAAAGGAAAACCGAAGGCAACGCGATCTCTAGGTAGACCTAGATGCAGATGGGAGGATAACGTAAAAGCAGACGTAACTGAAATTCGGCGGGAGGGCGGGAAATGGATGGGGTTGGCACAAAATAGGGAAACGTGGAAAGCTTGCGTAGATGAGGCGATGAACTTTCGAGTTCGAAATGCCACTTAAAAAAAAAAAATATGTATAGACTTGATTTGATTTTATAGATAAAAATAGATTTTAGAATCAGTGACACATCGCTGACCAATGACATCCCGATATACGATATATACGATAATATATTTATTGAAAAATATTCATTACACAGTAGGGCAAAAATCACTAAATGAAAATATTTATATATTAATTTTAATTAATTTCTCTTTCAGAAAGTATAGTGCCAAAGCAGTTGGCAACGTTTCTTTTTGCAATTTCTACGTTTTTTAACAGAAGAAATGAAACAAAAGAATCGATCTAACATTTTTGGAACAGAATAGTGAGATAAGCTTTAAACTTAGAAAAGCTTTAAAAAAGTCATATCCTACGTAACTTTATGTTGAATCCGAATATGACCTCGGAATTTACCCATTGAGACAACGTTTCGAGATAAATGAGGTTAAAAGTATAAAATCGTAATATGATTCCATATATGATTTAGCAAAAGTCAGCATATGATACGGCATATGACTTATTATATAATTTGTAGTATGATTTGTCATATGATTACTTACATCATTTATCAGGTGATTAATCCTATTATTTTTCTAGTAGACATACCAAAATTTCTAGAATACTTCCTACGTCTTCGTATAGTACTACTCTTAAACTTCAAAATTAAGGTGGTGCTAAAGCCACCACTCACCGACAAACACGGGTAACCACAATTCTCATTCTATTTTTAATTTTGAGTAAATATCTCTATGAAGTGTTATGGTCCGTATAAAAATCAACAACACTTCATAGAGATATTTACTCAAAATTATAAATAAAATGAGAATTGTGGTTCCCCGTATTTGTCGGTGATACGTGGCTTTAGCATCACCTTAACTTAAATCGTCCTTATGAGATTTTTTTGTGAGATATACTGCTTTTAAGAAATTAAGGTGTTTATTTTAATGAAGCTTGTTTCACGTAGCACACACACCTTAATATCTTAAAAGCGGTATATCACGTGAAAATATCTTACGATGACGATTAAAGTTTATTTTAAACTTCAAGAGTAGTACTATACGAAGACATAGGTAGTATTCTAGAAATTTTTGAATGCCTACTAAAAAATAATAGGATTATTAATCACATTACAAATGGTATAAGTAATCATATGACTCACTATTCTGTTCCAAAGATACTAGATCGACTTTTTTATTTAATTTTTTTCTCTTAAAGAACGAAAAAATAGTATATTATTCATACGAAAAGAAAGATCTTGAATGTCATCCGCGTTTATTAACCTTTTGAATTTTCTTTAGCGGTTAATGAAAGAGAATCCAGAAGTGCATCGAATAAACTTCAAACTATTTCAAAATCTTAGAAAAAGGCGAAATGGCAGCATTAGAAAAGAATGTTGTTTCCATTTTTCATAACATGGATTTTAGCCGTCAGTTTTAAAATGTACTTAAAATCTGCATTTTTAGTGCATTTACAAAAATAAAAAATACGTATCTGCTTACTTTCGGAGTAGAATAATATATTTAATTTTAAAGAGGTTTGGTGACATGGTGCAGTCGGCCTGCATGATTTGAAATGGAATCGGTCTTATTCTTTTTATTGATTTAATTGTTATCCTTTCTAAGCTATAGCAGATATTGTTACATACAAAAATATAAAATTAGTGTTACGATTTATTTTTAAATTATACATGTTGCTATATTATACCTTGTCATATTGTACTTATTATTCAAACTTACGTCACATATCAATTGTTTTCTAATAATCATTGTTTATTAAATTTAATTTTTAAATCGTGCATTGCTTTATTTCTAATTTATTAAGGAAACAAGCCGTGGTTAAATCGTAAAGAAGTTAAAATGACTGAACTCAGTATCCAGATTTTTACTGTATAAAAATCAAAAGAATACAAAAGCAAATATCTATTTTGCTCGTATAATGTACTTCGACGATTCTAACCTTTTTTCACTCAGTATACTGAGAGCATCCCATGGAAGAATTTACTATTGGCAGAGTGATTGAGTATTAGTTGCCGACTCTACCAGTACTTGCAGACGTTAGAGGTCCAGCACTGAGATGTAACTGGGATGATAAAAACGGGCTAGTACAAAACTTTTCTTCTATATATACAAAATTACACAAGAAATATAAATTTTTAGACAAACTATCACTGTTGGCAAATTCTTTCATGGGGTATACGCAAAATAACGTAACTTTAAAAAATAATTCGAATGTTCCGACCGCCCTGCTCTTCCCTGTCCAAAACAGTTAAAAATAATACAATAGTTCTCTTCGGTTTTCTATTTTGTTTTGTGCATTCCATCGCAGACTACGAATAGCACTTGTCCCCGGGAAGGGGCTGGAAAGCGTTGGTCAAGCGCGAGTGCAAAAGAGCATTAGCATTATCGTGACCGTTGGGAATTCCACGTCCTTCTACAACTATTTACCAGCGTGCTACGTGGCTAACGCTGTAGAGCGAAAAATTGTAAAATATTCAGAGATGCCGCAAGCGCGTGAGTGCAGGCGAACCGTATATATCGTCGAAAAAATAAAAGCCCGCGAGATGTATTCCGTACCAACGAGTACATAATATGCAGTGGACCTTCCCCTGCGAAAAATAGGAACAAAAAGAAAGAGGGACCGCAGGGATTCAATGCGACATTTTTATCAAAAGAACTGCTTTGCATTTTGGAACTCGTCGCGCAATTTTGAAGCTCACTGGGATATCACTATCACTATTTCGCGGGAGCGCATACGAAATTACAGGCGCATATTGTTTGCATGACAAAGTCGATACATGACGAGAAGGGAGATAGCTTGCATTTTGTTTTCGAGAAATTCTAAATATTTCTAAATTCTAAATTCTAAATATCGCTAAATATTCCAGTTTGTAAAAGCAAGAATTAAATTTTTTCGACCTCCATTACATGGCAGCGTAAATGAAAATTATTAACATCAAGCATTTTATATATATTTTTTTTATTTAAATACTGACCGAATTGTTGCTCTAAAATATTACTGTTTATAAATGCAACAATTTAATTTTCTCAACCTCCATTACATTGCAGCGTGAATAAAATTATTAACATCAAATTTTATTCTGAACAAATAAAACACATATCTATCATATATATCATTTTGTGTACATTATTTTTATTTAAATACTGACTAATGTTTTATGTCACATAATTGTAGTAACAATGTGACTGATGCAACCACTGATTAAGAAATACACCACTTTTAGGAAAGTAATTTTATTTATTATGCAGGATGATTATATTATTTTCATGCTCCGTAATTCACTTTTCCTTTGCACAATGGTTGAGCTGATCTTTATAATGTGTAAGTTTGCAGTGCATAGAGATTAAAATGAACGGCGCTGAAAACGTGCAGTTCTATTCATTTATATTGCGCAAAGAACTTGACAATACCTGGTGGCTCTTTCTCTGTTGCCTGAGTTATTAAATTGTTCGGGTTTTATTCGAACTTTTTTCAAAATCCACGGAAATTAATTACACATATTCAAAAAATTATTCCACTATGAAAAATAATGAAAAAATTATTCCTTCTTTCATATTTAACGAAAAGAAGTTTAAAACAATTTGCAATTGAATTTTATTTCAATTAGTAGGATTAATGCTATATATATGAAAATAATCCTTTACTAATTAAACAGAGTTTGTATATATACTTTTGATGTAAAAAAGAACTAAATATACAGTGAATTTATATGAAGTGTTTTGTTTAAAATTACGTTTGAATTAAATCCTCAATCAATTTTGCAAAACGTGACACTAAAATCAGTATTGGATTATTATTTATTTAAGTTTATCTCTTAAGAATCCTTGATGTTCTATTTACACTTTAACTTATAAAAAACGCGTTAAGTCACGATGGTATATAAAACATCGGTAGTTCTCATGTCATGCACTTTTTTAACCTGCTTGGATATATATATATATATATATATATATATATATATATATATATATATATATATATTTCAGTAAATAAAAGTACTTTTTTGCCCGCCGGTGAGTTTTAACCTAGAGGTAAATTTTAAATAGCACTGTAAATTTTCTTGTAGATTTTGAATCTGGGTAGTTTCCTGAACATTTTGCAATCAAAATCAAAATCTTTCGTCGAGCCGTTTTTTAAATAATTCACTTTTTAGATTATAGAATTGAATTTCCAGTTTTTCTTCGCAAAATAACAAAATAATTTAATTTTGATCATAATTAATTAAAAAATAACAATATAATTTCATTCAACTTGTTCATTTAGCTATTTATCTATCTTTTTTTAATGAAAAATCTAATACAGACATTAAAACGTAAAACATGTAGGTATTAACATTTTTTTATATGCGCTACGAATGGTCAGGTTGAGAGACAATATCAAAAAATTCTCAATTATTTAACTGAATATCTATAAGACAATCTAAAAGAGTCGGATCAGGTTCACGAAATATTCAACAATTGGAGCTACTTCTGCAGCTTTGCCGGAGTAGCTCCAATTGTTGAATATTTCGTGGACCTGATCCGACTCTTTTAGATTGTCTTATACATATTCAGTCAAATAATTGAGAATTGTTTGATATTGTCTCTCAACCTGACCATTCGTAGCGCATATAAAAAAATGTTAATACCTACATGTTTTACGTTTTAATGTCTGTATTATATATATATATATATATATATATATATATATATATATATATATATAAGATAAATATTTCGAAAGATTTCAAAATACCTTTTACGAAATTATAGAACTTTTTTTTTATAAATTACGGATATCCTCGTAGAAAATTGACGATATATATATATATATCAAAGTGATTTCTGGTTAAGAACCCCACAAGCGCGTATATATATATATATATATATATATATATATATATATATATATATATACGCTTGTGGGGTTTTTAACCAGAAATCACTTTGATTTTCAGCTAAATTCTAGAAAATGGATCTAGCTAAATCCTAGTGTTCCCACTAGAAGATATCGTCAATATTCTACCAGGGTATCCATAATTTATAAAAAAAAACACAAGCTTTTATTTAATTGTAATGTTCTACAATTTCGTAAAAGGTATTTTTAAATCTTTCGAAATATTTATCTTTTTGAATCGAATTAAAGTTTCATTGAAAATTAACATTCCTAAATAAATCACTGACTTCTGTATGTTGCGCAGACATCAAAACAAATGCAAGGACTCGTTGGCTTGCGAGACCTTGCGTCTACCCAAAGCAGAACAACGATCACTGTCTCGCAAAGGTTTTCACGAAGAATGTAGCATTCTCTGGATTAAATATAAGTTCTACTGGAAAAATATGTTTGGCACGCTATAGGTAAATATACGACTACACGCTTAGCTTTCGTTTCGCATTTACGTGAAAAAATGTACGTTATTTCACTTTTTAAGTTCATTGAGGAATATATACAAAAAATATTTATGCAACCAAGTTACAAGATGCATTAAATATAATTTGAAAGAATAAAAACACCATAATTAAAGGGAGTACATTTTAACAGTTTTCTACAAAGCAGATTTCGGCTCCTTTTGTGAAGAATAATAATACATTCCCAAAAGAAATTTTCAAAAAGATCAAAACATTTTTTGTTAAAATAATAAAACATAAAAACTTTACTTTTCTTCGAAATCTGGTTTTCTTTGTATTTAACATTATGTATTTCATGTGTCCGGCACATGCTCGAAACTCATATTTCTTGAATATGGGACTGTAAAAGATTATACAAAACGTTTTTGCTTCATTTCATGAAGACTTCTTTTTTATAAGCGTTAAAACGAAGAAAATCTTGACCCAATAGCTCCCAACGTAAATCCTTAAAAAATCACGTTTTTTATTTTTGTATGTGATAACAATTATTGCTAAAGCAATAAAAATTGTTGTACAGTATTTTTAACATTTACTTTATAAGAAACAATTTATTTCATTAAGCTCGTACGTTTTATGTAGTTTCCTAAAAATTCAACGTTCTCTAGAATCTCTCTTAAACATATTTCGTTAGGATATAGGGGAGGTGGGGCAAGGACTAGCTAAGGGTCCAGGTAGCTTAATTTGTATCAAATCACCGATATAATTCAGTTTTAAGGTTTAGATGTCATTATAGGTTCATATACTAATAGAAAAATCATATGAAGTAAAAATAACCAATTTAGCTGATTTGCCAAAACTCTGTGGCAAAGTGGACTGAAGGTATCTAAGGTTCCAGGTGGCTTAATTTGTATCAAATCACCGATATAATTCAGTTTTGAGGTTTAGATATATATATATTAGTTCATAAAATAATAAAAAAATCATATGAAGTAAAAATAACTTTCCATCATGGGTTTTGTAATGATATTTGTAAATAACCAATTTAGCTAATTTTCCAAAACTATGTGGCAGGTGGTATGAGAATGGATTCTCCGTTGTATTGCAAAACAATTTCAGTTACATGCTGCGCTATTTTTTATATATTTGGCACTAATAACTCATTTTAAAATCGCAAATCAAGAGGCGCTATTATACAAAAACTCGCTGTCGATCACCAATATTTAATTACAATAGTGCAGATTTTTCACATTATTTGTGAGACAGTCCACTTTGTCTTATACCATTTTGCCCCACATTGACCTTTAAATATTGTACAAAACAAGTAGTCCATATTTGGTATAAAAATTATAACAAAGGTGATCTTTAAAGGGTTTTAGCTGGTCTTTACGATAGCGCTAAAACTTTTCACCTAAACTTACGTGGAACATTTCTATTTGTGTCCAAGAAAATAGCAAATCTTATAAAAGCGTGAAAAAAGCTGACACTACACTCACACAGACAAGGAGAAATTTCTAATTGACCTAAACACAATTTTTAATTGTGTGCATCTAACGCTGCTTGGAAAATTGCTATTTCACATTTTCACGCAGACACAAAATACGTATGACGTAACAAAGCTAGTTTTGTAGTTTAATCACTATAACCCATAGCACAGCAGCTGATGTAAATGTTGTACGACACTTACGACAGTATCGTAGGTGTTGTATGCCGTTGACGGGGATAACGCACAAGCTTTGACGTGTGTCGTAAGCAATGGTTACAAAGTTTGCGCACTAAATGTTACAGTTTCTTCTAAATTTGCAATTGTAAAATGCGATTAAAAATATTTGCGATACTGCCGTAGTACGACATCTACTTTTTGTGCTAGGGCTAGGGCCTCAAGAATAAAACAGCCAAGCGTTGGTCATTATCAGAATGCCTTTTGTAAAACTTTTACCATAATGGTATTTGCGCAATCACGTCCGAATGTCGTTAGTAATATTGGGAGTTTAAATTTCAAATTTAAATTTCCTATATTACTAACGACATTCGAATTATTTGATGTATGCTACCTGGTAGTTTAAATGTGGTAGCCGCCGGGAATGCTAAAATATTTCCCGTGGTGGACATTCTTTACTAAACTTGTTTCATTCTTCAAATAATACAAAAATATTATTGTAGCTTTGATAATAAAGTTTTTCCTATGCATGAATTTTCCAAAAACATTGAATACTTTTTCAAAATTACGTTGCTATATTATTGGAATTAAAAATTACTCCTACCCGTTGAAGCAAAATAAAATATGAGGCAGCAAAATTAGTACGTCCTTTTTACCCTGGACGTAAAATATATCTTATTAAATTTGTTAACATTTTTTCGAAATACTGTAGCTTCATTGTAAGAAAAGCTGATTTTCGCCAACCTCATTAGAAAATTTTTAAAAATTTAAATAAAATATATTTGTACCTGACGTTTAACTCCCTATAGGAGAGCCAATGGGAGATATAAAAAGAACGTACAGACAAAAATAATACTAAGATAAGAGAAGTTTTTTGTTGATTTAAGAATGCCCTCCGATGGCTTCGACCGCCCGCAGAAAAGTTGAGATGCACGAGCATTGAAGTGCTAAATCTTGTGGTAGTCGAAACTCTGAACCTCTTATCTCAATAGTACACTACTGTTTTATTGTTCTGACTGACACTAGAGATTCTAATTCTTCAGAAGTTTGCAACACCATAAATCATTAAAACAGATCGCCATTGGACAGAGAGTAACGGTACATTTGGATTCTGACGGATACGTATTTGATGTACAGTTGCGCGAACCTCAGCCGTAGTGAAACTTATGGACCCTAAACAGTGTTAAGTTTGTAGAGAATCAACGTAAATAAGTATAGCTCAAGTAAAATTATTATTTATATTCTACACAGTTCAAGAAATTTTTACATTAATCAGGGTACGTGAAAGATAGTAAAATTGATTACCTTTTTTCAATGTCCCATAAGACTACAACGCGAAAAATAACATTTCTACGACGGTCGTTATTCGCTTATATCATCCATGTGCTTACAGAAAGAATTTTTTATGAATCGTGTTACAGGAAATTTCCATTGACTATGTAAATATTATAGAACCCATTATACATATATGTAATAAAATTTGGAAAATTGATTTTCTCGAAATTTTGTATTATATTTGAATAGTGCACAGCCTTACGGATTACTAAGTAGGCTGATGTAGTGGTCCTCTAGGGAGTGATAGGAGAAACGAACGCCACGTTGATCTAAATGCATGGAAGTATATCTATAGAAGATCTAACTTCTGTCTCTATCTTATGCTCTTTTTACGGGCTTGACAGTCGACCAATCAGAAGCTGGGGCACGTTTTCCTATCACTCCCTGGAGGAGCACTAAGCTGATGTAGCTTTAGTTGACCTGCAAATACGTTGAACCATTTTCTATCAAGACTTTTGATCAAGACACCACAAACAACAACGTCATGCATTTCCACCCAACTCCATTGAAAGCCAAATTTCTATCTTACAGCACAGGGTTCTTTACATTTCTCTAGACAATCACCTGTATATATATATATATATATATATATATATATATATATATATATATATATGTATATATATATATATATATATATATATATATATATATATATATATATATATATATATATATATATTTGAATTCCTCAAGCCTATGTATAAAATGGTTTTCGTTAAAATATGAAAGAAAATTTTTTTGTGAAAACAATGCTTTTTCTTTGAGAAAGCAAAATTTATTTCGGCAAAAATGTTACAATTATATAAAATAGTCGTGATTTTTTTTAGATTTTTTAAGCTCATATATTTAAAATTGTATGAAGCTAAATATGACTTTATAGTTAAAATGTGCATTTTAATAATTTATTTAACAATATTTCATGTTATTTAGTTTTTTTTTATAAAAATATAGCACTTCTGCTACTTTGCGACTGTGGTAGTCACTTTTGTATTGGAAAAGCTATATTCATGATTTTTAGTGCAATGGTTCCAGTGATCAAACCCACTTTTTTCAGGATTTTAGGTTTTAAAATGAGTTTAATTCATCGAAAGGGGCATTAAAAGGTGAAACCACTTTTTATGAAAAATTCCGAAAATTTGCTAAAAACCCTTCGTTACTATTTTTTTAAGAGAATTAATTTTTTTTAATAAATGGATGTTGTAGTTTGCTAAAAATGTAGAAAATTATTAGATTTTTATATTTATCGTTAATAAACTTTGAATTTAAGGGTTTCAAAATCTGAAAAAATTCACATATATTCTACATACCAAAAAAAAACATTTTTACCAGAGAAATAAAAAAAAAATTTTAAGTAGTTGATCTCAGTCACCCATATATATACGTGACTCTGTGATATCGATAAAAATGTTCCTCTTGGTATGTAGACTGTATGTAAATTTTCTCAGGTTTTTCAGAGGGATATATATACACATATATGTCCTCGCACGAAAATAAAACAAATCGAGCTCCTCGATCGAGCAGTCCAACCTAGGACCATATAGGCAATTACGCGCCAGCGCCAACGCCAACGCACGCATCTTTCTTCCTATACACGTCTCCTCACCGATAGCGATCGAACGCTCGCGGCTCGATTCGCTCAGTCGTTGTCCCCTATTGTGCGCGGGTGGCTCCTTATAAAATCCTCGGCCAACGATCGTCCTTCCCCATTTAAGAGCTATCAATGCAAACGATCTAACGACCCCCCGGCCCGACGCGACTATATATAGACACGCGCACGCGTTATACACAGGAGAGAACAAAAGAAAAGGGAAGAAGGGGGAGGGGTGGTTTCGATCCTCGCGAACGACGGCGGCTCGCGAGAAAAGCGCCTTTACCGCGATTTTACGAGGCATAAGCGCGTGCGCCGAGCCGCCGCCGCCTCCAGCCTCCAGCCTCTAACGGCTAATGGAGTCGGATTAAGGTCTCTCTTTCTTACTCTCACTCTCTCGCTCTCTTTCTCGCACTCTCTTGATCTCCTTATCTCATTCTCTCGCTCTCTTTCTTTCACTCTCTCGTTCACTGATCTCTCTCATTCTGTCCTTCTGACTCTGCATCCTTCTTTATGCCGATCGGAGTCGCGAGAGAGTCGATGAAATGGCTGCCAGCGGCTATGGAATCTCTATCCTCTATAGGGGAGGCGCGACATTATCATCCTGGCGTTGTCCTTTATAGTATGGTAAAATAAGCACACCTCGTATTTTTACATGTTTTTACTTGTTTTTCTGTACTCGTTTTCCTTTCTCAAAATAAAAGCTTTGTTACGATGACGATTATGGTATGTGAGATTTTGTGATGAATTTCGGTGTTTTCGAGAATGCTGATCAACTAACAGGTTTTTCAAAAATGTATATCTGTCTTCTTTTTTTTTCTTTTTTTTTTTTAACATATAAACATGTTTTGTGCCTTGGGCAGTCGGAATAGACTAGTCTTAAGAAATGTCTGTATGTATATGTGTGTGTGTGTGTGTGTGCGTGCGTGCGTGCGTGCGTGCGTGCGTGCGTGTAGGTGTGTGTGTGTGTGTGTGTTTGTGTGTGTGTGTGTGTGTGTGTGTGTGTGTGTGTGTGTGTGTGTGTGTGTGTGTGTGTCTGTGTGTGTGTGTGTGTGTGTGTGTGTGTGCGTGCGTGCGTGCGTGCGTGCGTGCGTGCGTGCGTGTGTGCGTGCGTGCGTGCGTGAGTGCATGCGTGAGTGCGTGCGTGCGTGCGTGCGTGCGTGAGTGCATGCGTGAGTGCGTGCGTGCGTGCGTGCGTGCGTGCGTGCGTGTTCTGTGTCTGTATGTGCGTTAGTATATGGTATATCACCATTCGTTCGATTTTCGGTATAACTTTCCCAAACTTTGCACAGATGTTTGCCATAAATACCCAGTGTGTGCTTACAAGTTTCAAGAAAAATGATCAAATAATTTTTTTTATGGCCATTTGCAAAATTTACGAATTATAAAATTTCATTTCTTTGAAATTATTTCAATGCAGGAATGGTTTTTGGGAAGCGAATTTTTTATGCAATGAATTACTCATAAAATCCTTCATTTTATTTCAAAATCTTTTGAAATATTAGTGTTTATTCAATTTAAACATTTTTTTTCACCCTGTATATCACGACATCTCTAAGCTTTATCGTTGTGCTTTTTCTTGTACATATTAAGTATTATTATATATGAGATTTACTATTGTACACTTCTAGCCCACTTTACGTAGTATAATGCACGAAAAAAATCAAAGATAATGTTATATTAAAATATTATTTTGTTATCTTTTTAAAACGATTTAATAATGACATAATTTATTTTTACAATATTAAATCTGTATCTATCTATAATATAGCATAAAAAATCACATTTTTTATACTATTTTGATGGTGGAATTTGTAAACTAGTATATGTTAAATAATAGTAAAATTTTTAAATGTGTGACTTTAATAAATGATGCGTTTTTATGTCTTACGCATTTATTTTCACTGAAAGAAAAAAAGAAACAATAATTTACTCTTTCATAGATATAGATTTGATTTGATTTTATAAATAAAAAAAGATTTCAGAATCAATAACACATCGCTGACCAAAGACACCCTGATATACGATATACACAATAATATGTTTATAGAAAAATATTCATTTTTTAGTAGAGCACAAATTACTACATGAAAATAGTTAGACAGGAAAATAACCATAATGGGTAGTACTGCGCAACTTTTTCTTACTTATATAATAATTTTAATTAAATTCTCTTTGAGAAAGTATAGTGCCAAAGCAGTTGGCAACGTTTTTCATACTTTTCACATAAAATATCTTTTAAAGCATATCGGTTACTTAGAAGTTTCTTATCTTATTAAAAATATACATGAGTTAGGAAATGTTACGTTAGTTTACGGACAAGGTCCCGGAATTCTAGGTACTTGAATTATTACATCGCAGTGCTCAATGATGAAATATACTACAAAATTTCGAAACTGATACTAAACAGCGATACTTTGAAATCAATCATTTTATTTATTTCATCGGCATTCGACTCTCAAATATTGCAGAGAAGTCTAAACAGTCCAACTAGCATCCCGCTTGCTCTGTAAATGGCACAGTACTTTTACTCTCATAAACGAATCCACTTAAGTTTCAATAGAAAAAAGAGAAATTAAAAAGAATTATTTTTTTTTATTAAACAGAGCTTGCACCAATTTTTGTTAATTTTGAACAAACAAATTCTGAATTGAAATATAATTAATTGACGTACAACTAAACGTTGCTCAATAACTTGCGAGTATGCTGATGTAAGTCAATTTATTTAAAAAAAATATTGAATGTTTCCATACCTCTCACTATACAAATGTTACCGAAAAAATTTGAAATAATAAAAAAACTAGGAGAGGTTATTCATTTTATTCGAGAGGTTATTAGAGAGGTCACACTTTCCGCCCCGGGTCACGGATTTTGATAAAACAGATTGAGTGATATTCTCTGTTATTAAACGTGAAATCCAGTACTCGTATCGAGACTGCAAATACGCATTAGATTCTCCGATATGTTACTACACACAACTGTACACACAACGTACGATTTTTTAATAAAAATTGTGTCTCTTACACTCGAAAATTCGTTAAAACAAACAAGAAAGAACGCGAGAAGAGCTTTAATTTAAGGGGCAGGCCTGGGTTAAACCCAAAAAAATATTTCTCTTTCATGAGTCCAGAAAATTTTTTATTTTTAAAAGCAATCATTCTGCAAATTTGTATGCTATCAACACACAATAATATCTTAATTTTTACCGTTGTAAAACCTCAAAATCTTGATCCTACACGTCACGATAAATCATTATTTTCAATACCATAATTATTAAAGGAACTTTGTTCCTCACACGATTCTAGGTGATACGATGGACGAATATTTTTTATTCGTTTTTATAAGTTTTTATTATTATTTTTCGTAAATCCAATCAATTTTTTAAAAATATAAAAAAAAAATTTTCAAAAAATCGATTAGATCTCCAAACAAAAATAATAAAAAAAATTTTAACGAAAAAGTGCTCCACTCTTTTTGTAATACATGTCAAAAGGAGTCGAATAACCTTAAAAAAGAAGATTTTCGTTCATCGTGTGACCTAGAATCATGTGAGGAACAAAGTTCCTGTTTATAACACGCGAATAAAAAAGACCATTTTCGGCACCTATAAAGTGCAGCGAAAATAGTTTTCCGAGCGTCAAATAAAGGGTACCGACAATACTTATTTTCGCTACCTTTTATTGGTTACGAAAATACTCATTTTCGCTACCTTTTATTGGTAGCGAAAATACTAATTTTCGCTACATTTTATTTTCGGTAGCGAAAATGAGTATTTTCGGTACCCTTTGTTTATTTTTGCTCCATTTCCTTAATAAAGTGGACGACTCGAAAATATCTATTCTCAATCGACTTTGTAGACGACAAAGAATGGCCTTCTTTATGCACTTGTTATAAAAAGTACGGTACGCAACTTGGAGCAAAAGGGTATTTCCATTTTCGCCCCTAGTTGTGTAATATACTATTAATAAATATGGTA
Source organism: Gastracanthus pulcherrimus (assembly GCA_949152435.1). NCBI lineage: Eukaryota > Metazoa > Arthropoda > Insecta > Hymenoptera > Pteromalidae > Gastracanthus > Gastracanthus pulcherrimus. Next base: position 25,926,028 of record OX424575.1, on the reverse strand, counting down.
TTGAAAATAATGAGTTATCGTGATGCGTAGGATCAAGATTTTGAGGTTCTACGACGGTAAAATTTAAGATATTATTGTGTATTGATATTATTATAGCATACAAATTTTCAGAATGATTGCTCACAAAAATAAAAAGTTTTCTGAACTCATAAAAGAGAAATATTTTTTTGTGTTTAACCCAGGCCTGCCCCTTTAAGCTTTGTTTTGTACAAAAATATTGTTAATGTTCATCCGAGGTCGAAGTTCCAGTGTACTTTGGAGAGGTAATTTCAAACCGTTCGCGTTAGACCTGGTTCGCTATAGTCATGATAAATCCATATTTCTCTCCCGTATTTGGATAATGTAATAGACGAAGTTCGTATGCATCATAACTGGCTCTACAGTTTCAACCGAATTCGTTTCAAAATTATAATCGTTCGCATATGGGTATATTAATTTAATACATAATATTCGCTTGTACTTCATGAAAACTGTATAAATAGAATTTTTTATGTTTATATTCAGTATTACTGATAACTGTTTCTAACATACACACTTTTCATCTTTTGTTTTATATATCGTCACAGACTCAATTCCTGATCAGACACCTGCTTTGAACACGCATTTCTAAATATAATAAGTATTCCTGAAATCTTAAAAAAATCTTTGGAAACCAAAAATTTAAGGTAACGTTTTATGTAAGAAAGTGATCAGGAATCGGGCAACTCTAAAAATGCAAATTGCAATCACCAAAAATAGTACGAAACTGCAATGGTCGGTAAGCATGTATAAGGTACAGAGGACTTCGGCCTCTTATTAAGGTTTTATGAAATCCCCTGTTACCAAAAGTTCCGGGGACCCACTTATTTCCTTTAATAATCAATTACAAAAATTATCTTTCTAAGATGCTTTTGAAAAATCTGAAAACTGCTGGTCTTCGTGCATCAAACTGTGCTCGTCTATAGCTTCGGAATCTCCCCTACTGCGCATTCGGGCGGCGAGGAAGAACGTAGGAAATAAACTGGGCGCCGTCTGGTCCGTCGCGCAGCTCCCTTATCTGTCTCTTACCCTAACGAGCGAGAAAAATGTGCCTGCTGATTGCTGTTGCCGTGCGTTCGTCGATCTCTTATTATATGAGCAATTGGGTGGTCTATCTTCATTACGTAGTTTTCGCACAGACGCCGTTCGAAATGAATTATTATCGAATAATCTGCTTTCTCGTTGGTAACTGGCAATAGAATTTAAACAGACCGCAATTGATGTAAGAAGCGGGATTTAGACTCAATTATATAAGGAAGAACTCTAGTAGAAATTAAAAAATAATAATAGTCAAAAAACTAGGCACTAGATACTTGAAATTAACAAAATTATTAACCTATAAGCCGTGAACATATCAAAGTCTTGTTATGGTAAGATTTAATATGGTACAAATATAATTCAGTATTTAGAATGTCTATATGGTCAAAATTGGAAAAATGTGATTTTACGGGATTTGAATTTTTTTTAAAACCTCCAAGGCCAGATGTGATATTGTTTTTTTTATCGTTTTCTAGAAAGTAGTTTCTGGGTTTTTCCTTAATTCACCGATAAGTGGTTACATTTTTCAAATGATATGCAAGATTTCTATAGTACATTTCTTGAAATAGATGTAATAATATTTTATTAATATTTATTATTTTATTTATAATAATGAATGTCCTATAAATTGTGTAAATAAGGTAATAATTAAAATTGACATATAAAAATATAGCTAATAAATTATGCTACAAGTATATATAAACTAATATTTTTTTATAAACTTAAGGAAATATTGTTTCCCCGTGTAAAAAAATCGAGAAAGGAATGCATATAGAAAAGTCTCATTTTTGGCCAAGCGCGGGCGGTATCTGTTACATGTTGAACTTTATTGCACCCAGATGTCAAGCGCAGGCTGCGGCAGGCCGCACTATAGGTTGCACGCCGACTAGTCCGTTCCCTTGTATGCATTAAAAACGCGTTTTATTCTTTATTTCTTTGTTTTTATGTTCCTCGATTTATTATAATGACAATATACAGAAAAAAATATTAAGTGGTATAAATAGATACAAAAGATTTAAGCCAGTTACATGTAGGATATAACGTTATTTTGCAATAGTAAACATTTGAGTAAGGTAAATGTCTGATAAATGTCTCACTGACTGGACACGTCCCACCAACTGGACACTTGATCAAAAATGTATTATTACTGAATTAATATTTATTTTAGCGCATATATTTTCTGAAATTATAATTCAGAATTTATTATTTTAATGATTAAATCAACTATATTCTTACTTTTATCTTGCTTCGCAAAGTATAAAAAGATTATGTAAAGCTATGTTCCCGTTTTGGGCAATGCACGTGCATTCTTAAGGGTTAGGCTAGGAAACGCCACTTTTTTCATAAGTTTTTAATAAACTTACTCTCTCTCTCTCTCGCGCTCTCTCTCTCTCTCTCTCTCGCGTGCGCTCTCTCTCTCTCTCTCTCTCGCTCTCTCACTCAGTTTTCTATTTTTTAAGTTTCTGAGGCATAATAAGATCACGTTTAATAGAAAATGAGCGGTATTATGGGCAAAAAATATTTTTTTATATAGATTGTACCTGCCCAATATATGGACATTTGTTTTACGGCATTGTTTTCATTACGAAATTTAAGTTAGAAATTAGATTAGAAATGCACTCAAATATTATGTCTTTAGAATTATAATTATGTATTGCTACTTATCATTAATGATACAAATTATACTCTGTATACCACAATAATAAGTTTCTCTAAGTATATACATTAATAATTTGGATCAAAACATTGTAAAATATATGTATCAAGGTATTGGGACTATATTTCTTGGACGCTGGTACATGGACGTTTTACGTTGTCCACTTATTAGTGTATTAAGAGACGTGATTTTTTATTCATTTATCTCCTTATTAATAATAAAATCTCGTATTTCTTTATTTTATGTGCTGCAAAATAGTAATATTTATTGAAATGTAAAAGCCTTTTGCACTTTTACGATATTTGTATGTGTCCTATAGCGGGTATGAACTCTTAGTAAGCTTAACCGTCCAGTTAGTAGGATATTTACCTTATGTTATTCAGACGATTTTTCTACGGTTTTTAAAAAAAGAATGAGCTTTGTTGTAATATGTTATGAGTTATGCCCTCTATGTTCATATTTTTACTGAACTACTACTGTAATTGGGTACTTGCATGAACATTTTTTTTCGTCGGTATGCATGATTTGGATATAGAACATAAGCCAAAGCTTGATTCATTAGAAGTTTAAAAAAGAAAATTAAATTGAAAGAAGTTATAGCCTAAATAAGTTCCTTTTTCGAAAAGAAGATTCTTCGTGTATATATGAAGCTTGCGCTAAAGAATCATTTTCCGCTCGCTTTATATGCACGATAAAGCATACTTTCGGTGTAGGTAGGACAAAAACCAATATTTTTTTTGCACATTGTGACAAAATATAATATTCGCCACACGGGTGTAATCTTTACACTCTAGTGACGAAAACTACTATTTCACCACACTGCGCGTAAAGTGCTGACTGTACGCCCTCTCAGCAGGCCGTACAGTACCGCATGGACTGCCTAGGGAATAAAGTGACTTGCGCATGCGCGATGCGCCTTTTTCCGCTCTCGACTGCGTCTCGAGCGGTAAAACAGCGCGTCGCGCGTACACAAGTCACTTTACTTCTAGACAGAGCATGGGGTACTGTACGGCCTGCTGAGATGCGTACAGTCATTTCTTTACGGGGGTGTGGTGAAAAGTAGTATACGCACCTCTGGAGTACAGTAGGCAAGCATGCACTGTGTGAAATGCCGACCTCGCTTCGCTCGGTCGGCAACGTCACACAGTGCGTACATTGCCCACTTTACTCCCTTGATGCTAATGTACTATTATTTCTCATTAGCGTCCCTGATTATTTCACTATACCGCTAGTACTTTACAATAGATTTTATGCTGAATCAATGGCCAAATGATGAGTTATCGGATATATAATTAAACTAGTAATTAGGTGGTACAAACATAGGTTATATATATATATATATATATATATATATATATATATATATATATATATATATATATATATATATATATATATATATATATATATATATATATATATGAAAATCATGCAATACCGATTAAAAATGAAACTAATAACAGATACCAATGACGCACATTGTTCTAATGACGAACTTACTTATGACGTATACTCAGACTACCTGAATTACATGGTCTTATCAGCAGACGATTTGATATGCATGAAACCATTGAGAAGCACACTTATAATAATGATGTAGGGCTAATTGCGTTAGCGCATTTCAATTTCATCAAGATTTTACACAGAATTCGAAGGCATACAAGCAGCATGAATATCTATTAAATTACAGTAATGAGACCTAAGTAATGTAATTCCACGTGTGCGCATCCCAATTTCATGCACATTCAGCAATCCGAACTGCTGCGCTGCTGAATATACTTCATTAACATCAAGTAGAAGTATATAATAATCAAAGTTATTATATAAATACAAATTTTTCATGAATACTTTGAAAAGCATCGGCTTTTAGCATAAATGCGTCACAGGAATGTATCGGTTAGGCATTTGAATAAATATAATTTTGGAAGTTTAAACTGTGATCGAATTATTAATATCTCCTCTGGTGATTCCTGCTTTGCGTCAGAACAATATATCCAACGGGAACCATTTTCGTTAAGGTGCAGCTCTACCGATTTTTGACAAAAAAATCGACTTTTTATTGACTTTTCTTAAAATTTGTAATGGAAGGAATATTTGAAAAAAGTTAGATGTCAGATGGTAGAATATTTTGAATGAGAGGCTTTTTCGCTGAAGCTATTAAATGGGAAATATTTTCCTTATTTTAGGGTTTTAAAAAAGTATGAAATAGCCCTGGTAGAAATCTTATCGTGGCGTCTACATTCGCTATAACGGCCTTTGTAGGCAAACTAGATAGTACTAGACTGTACAAAACTCGATAAATCCACACAGATCTACATAGTTTTCTCAATAATAATATGTACGTATACAATCTCTGAGGTTATATATTATTTATTGAACAGAACTTTTATTGTAAAAATGAATGTTAAAAAAAGATTAACATGCAAGTTTTCAATTATAATAATAAGATCTATAGTTCTATTCATACTATTTACATATAAAAGTAGTCAGAAAGCATATCTAACCTAAGAAATGAAAATTTAGAAATCATGTTCCTTGCATATGAAAAACAGTGATCACAAAATAATGTTATTGATTGATGTAGTTGTTTCTTGAAAAGTAATATATAAATAATAATAATATCATATGTACAAATATGTACTTTATGACATGCTTTATTTAAAAACTAGAATTTTAATTTCAGAATTGCAAATAAATTTGTATCCATATGTGAGTTCTTATAATACATAAACTGCTCATCCGTGACAACATTTTCAAAGACAAACACAATAGTCGAACACATGTAGACGATAATTTTCTTTATAAGTAACAAATTTCTATGTTTTAACTGGCCATATATGTCAAATTAAAGTGTTTGATTATAAATTAATCACAGTAGGAAATACAAAAATAGAACATACATATAATAACTCAAATACATTATTTTTTTTAAAAATAGAAAATTAATCAGTTGATAATAATTTAGGATGGAACATAATCAAATGTAAGGAAACAAATTTTACATAAATAAAATAAATATTTACACTAATACTTCATATAGTTATTTGGATATTCAGATTATTTTCTTATTTTGATTGTTTAATATATATGTGTAACATAATATTATTATTGAGTTCTTAAATACAAAAACTCGATGCATCTAAAATTTGATAACCTTACACTTTAGAGGTTATTTACATTTACTTACATTGGTTATAGGTGAACAATAGCATGTAAATACCATTAAATCAAAATAATACATAATAATCATAATAGATTACGCTTATGTTTCTTAAAACATAACCTTGAAGTGGCCGTTATTGTCATAATTTTGGTTATCTAGTTTTATCGGGGCTAATAATATGGGAAACTAGAAGGAACGACCGTTACACGCCTTTGTAGTATCTATCTAGTTTGCCTACATAGATCTACACAGCGCGAGATTATTCTACATAGATCTATAAAGTGGACGGGATAAATTTCTACCAGGGAGGCTGATCAGATTTTAGGTCTAAGGAAACTTTTCCATTTAATGGCTTTAAGGTGGAGCTCTACTGATTTTTCTAAATTTTTCAATATCATTTTTTAAGCGAAAAAAACTGATATTGAGGAAACAATTATTTTGAAGATTTTAAGTTCAGAGGGTAGATCGTTAGAACATTTTTAAAATATGCTATTTTTAAGCAGATAAAAGTGTATTTCAGCGTATAAAACAATAATTATTGCACTAGAGGGACTCTAATTGATATTTGAAATACTTACATCTTTTTTTTATTTATATTTTTATTAACTAACAAATATAGTTTATTATAATAAAAGTAAGAGTGTAAATATTTTCTTTTATTGTTTATTACGCATATTTTGATGTATCGCACCATCACAAGATGTAATAATAACGTGACATTGAACAAAGAATGAGGATCAATCAATCTCTTACCCTCTTATTCTTATATGTATCCCCACTCAAGCTCATTCCCCCTGTTTCTCTTTTTCTCGTTTTCAATATTTGCTCCCTACTATACTGACTCAAGTTTGTATGTTCGTTTCTCATTAATGCCTGTGCATCTTCAATCTTATTCCCTTCATGATTAAAAGTTAATCTTCAAAAATATAAGATTCTTTCGAAAGTTACACCGGTATTTTGCTTTATTAATATCATGTTCTCTACAAGCAAAAAAGCGGATATTACTAATATTGTTTCTCCAAAGACGATGCTATGTGGTACTAAACAAAAAAGGTTTCCTAAAAACATATTAGAAACCCGTTTTGAGACCTTAGGTATCAAAATACACTATTTTTAGAAAACGTTCGAATGTATGCGGGTGTGCGTGCGTATTTGGATATGTGTGCGAGTATGAGTATGCATGTGTGTGTATATTCGAGGTTGTATATTTTTTATTATATATCGAGAACGGCTTGGCCATTTTTGACCGTACAAATGTCGATTTTTCTTTTTTTTTGTGAAGAGTCAAAATCAAAAAGAGTTTTAAAGATTTGTCAATTTCTTTTTGTTTTGTAATAATTTTTATAATAATTTTTGTAATAATTTTCCTAATATACGATATTTTAAAATCAATTACTTAATAGATTACTTAATAATACTTAATAAATGAAGACTTATTAGACTAGCTATTGCCATTATTTTGTTACTTACGGAAAAAGATTTTCTTAAATAGGTTACATATTGGAAACTAATTATGGATTTTTTAATTGTATTAATATGTAAATATTAATAATAAATTTGAATTAAATTAGAGTGTTGCTATTAATAAATAGCAGTTTACATAAATACATTATAACAAATAATTTCCTATTGAAAGTATTAATTAAATTCTTTTGCTTAGAGGGAGAGTGCACACCCTGTGGGAGACGATTTTTTATCAAACTTCAGGAGGTGGTTTCTGATACCTAAAAATTAAGTCTAGCACCCGTAATATTTTCCAGTGGTCTCTCGTTATCGAGATAGGAGGTATTTTGCTTCAAATATGCGTTATTTTAATAAAAAATGTACCTCTTCTTTTGACAATAACTCTGCAAGCTTTTATGGTAGAAAAATTGACCCAAAAGATAATTAAAGTACGTTGTTAGCACTCTCCTTGTTAGTACAGACGAAAGGTTGTGAGTCAGAAGAGTATAAGTCTGAAATGTGGATCAGTTCAAGTAAAAAGAAAACTTAATTGGGGACAAGATACCAAAGAAGGTGAATTAGTAAAGAGACTTGAAATAGAAACGATTAGGAAGATTTAACAAAAGAGCGTGAATGAAGAGCAAGAAATAGCTAGAGAGAGAATGAGACGATCAGGGTGTCGAAAAACCCAGTTTTGTAATGTATAGATTAAGAATGAAGATTAGTATTATGAACATAATGTATACTTAACCTTCTGGCGTGGTATTCCGAGATATCTCGTCCAAACGGAGTTTTTACCGTAGCCAGGTGGACGAAATATCTCGTCCTGACATTTCGGGCCATAACTTTTGACTGATAACACTATTAAAGTACCTACGACCACACAAATTAAAACTGACAATTCACTTTTTATGATAAGCTTGGTTCGACTTTTGATTATTCTACATTTCTTTTTGAAAAAATCGAGATGTTATCTATCCATTTTCCGAACGTGTAAAAAAAATATGCAATCAGGAACGGAAAAGTTGGGTAGAACGTTTACGCAGGGGGTTAAAGTAATTTCTTTTATGACTTCATTTCATCTCATTTCACAAAGCTTCTTATTACTTCGCTACAAAGCTTATAATATTTTGTAAAGTGTAGTTTGTTTTTACCTTGCAATGTGTCTTCAAACTAACAACAACGCTCTTAGTATTTCAAGTTTACTTTAAATTAAACAAAAAAACCCTGTAACTGAATAATCTCGTTGTCTATATTGATTAAAGCCAATATCGCTAGGACCCGTGTTCCTCAAAGTTAATTGAGCACCTTCAAAATCAGAATGCAAATAAACCCAATCATTACTCATCATCCGTCCCACCATCGTCGTTGCATCTACTCTTACCCTTTACACTCCCCTGATCGTTTGTTCTCACGCCTATGGCGCCAGCGCCGCGATTATCGGCCACCCTACGTGGTTCGCGCTACAAGGGAGAAGGGGCGACCAGCCGACAGAGACGAAGAGCCGGAAAGAGCGAGCGAGAACCGCAGATAATCGAGTGTATCCTCACGCGCGCGTGCCTTCCATATGAATCGATATAGCGCTCATCTCCGTGTCTCCGTTCCACTCAACGGCCCATTGTCGAGTGGCGTTTTATCGCTGCTACGTGTGCGACAAAGAGAGCCCCTGAAGATATATAATGCAAGCGTGACGTGAGATACAGTTTGTATCGGTCCACTAAGGGGCAGAGGGGGAGATGAAAGATCGAGGATGCAGATTCGAGAGCGTTTGCAGCGGGCGAGAGGAATTCCAGAGGTGTCGACTTGTATTATGGCTGCTTTGGTCGTGCACGCGGACGAGGCCGAGGCGCATTAATTCTCAAAGCGCTCCGTGTTACGGCACAAAGCAGGATTCACGAGAGGAGATATTAATAATTCGATCAGAGTTTAAGCTTCCAATATTATATCTATTCAAATGCCTAGCCGATATATTCATGTGGCGCATTTACGCTAAAGGCCGATTAGATGATTTTCCTGCTATGTTACACGTCTGAACCTATCGAGAGCCAAAGTTGCACTGCCCGCCGTTGTCGAGAGCGCCAACACTGGTCCATTTTTACGACCTTCATTCGGGAAAACGTACTTGAGACAAAAACACATGCTCAACCTTTACACGTAACCGATTTCATTCGGTTCTCTTTCTTTCATAATGTTTTACCTATTGCTTTTCAGCAGTTTAGCATTACAATATTTACTTACATATTAAATCGTTGCGCTTGACGCTGCACCGTGTTCGAGAGTAAATCGTGGAAGAAGATGTTCGATCTCATCGGATAATTAGTTCGGGAATCGTTAAGAGTACATTGTAATATAACGTTTTTAGTATTTATATTACACGCTTTGAGACTATGACAAAATATTTGACATATTTTTTGTCCACGTATCTTTGATAGCTATGTATGCATCGATGAGAAAATTAATGATGTACCTACAATTTTGAAATAAAAAAACTGCATAACCGCTTTCGAAAAGTCTTTGTGCGTTCTATTTGTAATTAGATGAGCTGTGGAATAATCCACAATTAAATGGTTTTGTCAATACATTATTTTAATTTAGCTTCTGTAACGAACAAAAAACATTTTCTGGTAATATTTTTGCAAACATGGTCTAAATACCGAAGTTTCGGTATTGTATACATTTAAGGGAAGGTTATAACAGGGTTTTCCGCCAGGCCGGAGGAGGGTAAGTATATATTATATGCTCCTATATAATATATACCTCTAATGCACCCTAGCGCGGTTGCACAGAGTCACAAGCCCCAGTTCCGAGAGCTTGAGCGGTATTAAACGCGCGCCGAATAGGCTCTCACGCGCCACCGGCTCGCTCTCCCAGTCTGCTTCTCGTAGGTGACTCTCCACATACACGTGTTCGGCCACTGAGCTCGAGACTCAGCCACCTTAAAATCCTCGTTAGCGGGGGAAAGCAGGAAGGAATGGGAGTATGCTGCGTGCAAGCTGATGGACGAAAAGTATGCACCTTGCTTTAATGATAATTAGCGAATTTTTGACAAATATGAAAAAAAATACTCTCCTGTAAGGCAAGCACTGGACGTTGAGATTTAAAAATTCATTTCAATTTAAAAAATATATTTGGCAAAAAATGATTAAAACTTTATAAATCAAGGAAATTTTTTTTTAGTATATTACCATATTACTAAAATGGAAATATGCGTCAAATTTAAAATAAAAAGATACAATTGAAGGTCTTGTTATCAGCTTTTAACTAAAATTATGCACAAATCTCCATACCGTAAATTACCAGAAGTAAATTACATCAACCTATGGCATAAATCATTTAAGATGCTAGAAAAATTACAGAATATTGAGACTGGAACAGTTTCTATATTTAGATATATTTACGTTTGCCAATTTTTACGTAGATTCTATTCGGAAAAAAATTCAAAAAAATTTTTGGTTTTAAAAAATCATCGAAAATTAGAGTCTCGAAAAATGTTCAAAGATAGCCTGTTTTTTGTTAAAATTTAAGACATATGACTCTTCACTTAGAAAAAAAAAATTTCTATGAAGTGGATGTGGTTGACTTTCCATTTTAGTGATATGGTAAGTTACTAAATTTTTTTTTGCTTTGATTTATAAAGTTTTAATCATTTCTTTACCAAATGTATTAAAAAAATGCATAAATGTACTTAAAAAACTTTGAAATCGAGGTAGAAACCTCTAAATCTCAACGTCCAGCGCATGCCTTGCAGGAGAATTATTTTTTTCTCATTTGTCAACTTTTATAAGGTTTACAAGAAGCAAAACCGAAACTTTGATAATTTTAGACCACCCTACTACACCGCTTATCGATTGCCACCTTCGCGGCACAATGAGTGCATTTCGAGCGGAGATGCGCGGCATTTTTAGTCCGAGTCGTGGCCTGACCACAACCCATCTCTCTCTCGCATTCTTATAAGTAATACTTAATTACCTTTTACCCAATTTCTTTGTTGTTCTTTCGATTAATCACACCAACCTCACAATAGTGCCCGTCGCTCAATTGCGTTGGACAAACGAGCGCGACATTCGAACATACCATTTCGTAACACTAGGTAATAACTCGTTAACGCTTATGAGGTTGTGAATTCAAAAGCGAAACAGATCTTATTTATACTATTTATATATAATATAACTTGCCTTGAAAATATGAGGTTTATATACTGATTGTTTTTACGAGAAAATGAATTGAATTACTAATGTCTTTTTTATACCTAGTGATAAAGAGAGAGACTGGTCAAACGAGCTTTAATGTTTTAGAAAGATAAAGCGCGTGCCATATACACTACACAGCTGTTAACCTGTGTCAACCTTAAAAATTAATCGACTGTTTGCATAATATTGACTACAATTCACGTCATATATATTGTATATGTAAAATTTTATCAATGTTTATTAGTATAGTATCATTGTAATTTGATTAAAGTTGATAAATGAACGTTTGTACATTTTTAAAATTAACCAGTCCATAGGCAGATTATACTACAAATCTGTGGCAAAAGAAGCGACATTTCTAGTCAGTAACTCGGTAAAAAGCTGGTAAGTTTTTACAAATTTGACTATGTACTACTCAAAACTAGCTAACGTTTCCTTTGTTCCGTTTCTTTTGTTTGGGGGTTATTTTCAGCATAATTTGCTTCTGATTTGTAGGACATAAGCCTGGTATCAAAATGGGCCCCATATGGCCGTCCGACGGCTTAATTGAACGTAGAGTGAAAATTAATTATAAACACAAATTACATAGAATTTATTAACAAAACGCTAGTTAACGTATTTTAAAAAACAAAAACTGTTAAAATCTTCAACAGCAATAATGTGTGACAATTCTAACATGACTATACTTTTTTCTTTTAATTCTCCATTATCTTCCTTTGTCTTACAATCAGCAAATAATTTGTTTACTCTAATGTAGGCTTCCGAATCGTAATATTTAGTATAGTATGGAATAAAATAAAAAGAACTTCATTTCACTTGCGAAATATATGTAATTAAAGAAAATCATTAAAATACAATAGGTATTTTTAAATAATGCATCCAAACGAAATAAATTAATGTCTTATGACATAATTTTTTCAGTAGTATTATATCTTGCACACAAATTGCTATGTATTTCGTTCTCATCCCCTTGAAACCAATTGGTATACGTTTTATGTTTGTCATAATTTCACGGTACAGAATGAATGAGCGAAAAAATTTATGAATTGGATATTTCGCAAAGTATGCTTTTAGCTTCCACAACAAGTTTAGCATTATATTTATGATGTACACGTATACACAGTTTAATAAAATAAACCAAAAATACAAAAAAATTTAATTTTGCTAATATTTGATGAAACGTATTTTTCTTAAAAAATTGTGTTTCAGCACATTTTTAATTATCAATTTTTAGTAACAATCATATTCCAAGAGACACTGAAAAAATTCGCGGAAATCGTAAATAATTGGGCAGGAGTAATAAACTGTTTGACAATTGTAAATGCGAATGAACATAGTCGTCCTAGAAAACGATGAGGGTCAAAATCGCCTATAAACTTAATCCTAACTTTGACTATTTATTGCGGATAGGTACGTTGCTTTAAAGGGGACAGGTTGAGTTAAATAGTGTAAAAATATCATTATCCATCATGTAGACTGCAAAAAAGATTTTATTGTAATCTAAGTTGATGCAATTTTTTATATCTTAATATATATGCCATGTATAATTTTGCCACGAGTTTAACTCCACTCAATAAAGTGATCTTTATTGTCCTCTGAAAATTCGCTAATCGGCATTATTGAATTTGAACCATTCTAACCACTTATAATTAACCATTTTAATCACATATAGCATACATATTATTACATACGTAGAAAATGACCGCGCCCAGGTCCAATAGCCAAAAAATCACTTTTTAAATAGATATACATGATAATTCTTACAGTTTTCATTCTATTGACTTGAAATTTTAAAAACATATTCTCTAATAAAAAATATTTAAGGCCAGGTTACTCCAAAAAACGTGATTTTTTTCAATAAATTTTATTCATAGTACAAAACATGTTGAGTAATCAATTTTTTTTACATATGAAAGCACATATATTAAATTACTTGAAAAAAATTCTTTTTTGTTCAAAATGGCGGTTTTGAAAATGGCTGCTGAAACTCGTCTGATTAGTAGATGGATGACATCATTTCTTGGAAACGAATTATCTGAAAGCAAAAAACAAAACGGTTTTATGTTCTGTATCGAATTGGCTATGGCCTCAAGCAGAATGAAACATTTTCAATGAAAAAAAACAAAATGGCGGACTTTTGAAAAAAATAAAAGTCCGCCATTTTGTTTTTTTTCATTGAAAATGTTTCATTCTGCTTGAGGCCATAGTTAATTCGATACAGAACATGAAACCGTTTTGTTTTTTGCTTTCAGATAATTCGTTTCCAAGAAATGATGTCATCCATCTACTAATCAGACGAGTTTCAGCAGCCATTTTCAAAACCGCCATTTTTAACAAAAAAAAAAATTTTTCAAGTAAATTAATATATGTGCTTTTATATGTAAAAAAAATTGATTACTCAACATGTTTTGTACTATGAATAAAATTTATTGAAAAAAATCACGTTTTTTGGAGTAACCTGGCCTTAAGCCTCTTCATCGAGAATTTTAGAACAAAAATATTATTTTTTTAAAACCAAAACTAAATATATGCCAACAAAATATATACAATTTAATAGTACATTGTGTACCATGGGAGAGAAGTAGGCTTTTTTCACCCGTGTCTCAGGTTTGCAATACGAGTGGAAGGCGAGCAAGCATGAGCCGAAGGCAAGTGCGTATTTTCGGGCTGAAGACAAGTATGGCAAACACACTAGGGCGAAAAAGGCCTTTCTCTCATGGGGCACACCGTATTTTTTGTCAAACATGTATTGATAACGTGTTTTTTTATGCCTATGAAGCGAAACTAAATGTGACTGTTCTTCGACACGGTGCAAACACACGCTTGTTGGACTGTAAAATCACCCTACTAAAGTGTTTAGGCACACTTAAACATGTAGTATCATCCGGATAGTCCTCCGTGTTTAGGGGGGCCTAAACTCTCTTAGGGCTAATTTCCGAAAATCAGCCTACTAGTAGGTATCATCCAGATGATACTCGCCGGTCGGAAAACGGCCACTTTAGTCCCGCTATATGGGCATGAAAAAACGCGTTTCCGTGCAAGTGTGACAAGAATATTTCGGGAGTAAAATAGCAATCATAAAATTATCTTAATATGACTAAGGATATTATGTATAAATACTTACGCAACCGCATAAAGATTTTGGTTAGTGATAATTTTAGTAACTCACCTGTAACAGAAAAGAGTAACATTAAAAACACAGTCAGATATAATGAATCTAGTTTTGCAGTTAAGCATGTAATCTTACGTACTAACTGTATTCTATGTCAATTTAAAGTAGATCCCTCATATTTCCGGAATACTTTGCACCCGAGTGTAGTTAAGGTGATGCTAAAGCAACCTGTCCCCGACAAATACGAGGATCCACTTTTCTCATTTCATTTTTAATTTAGAGTAAATATCTTTATAGAAAGTTGTTATTCCAACCAATAAGAATAACTTATCATAGAGATATTTTCTTAAAATTAAAAAATGAAAGTGGTTCCCCGTATTTACCAGTAACACGGGGTTTAACATCACCTTAAATCTCGATTATTTCGAATATCGATAATACTAAATTCTCGATAGTCCAAAGTGAAAGTCCGGATTTTAAGTTTCGTACCTAGACCAATGTAAAATAACCTATATAATTAAAAATATGAAGAATAGATAATTTAACAGTACATTGTACAACGAGGGAAGAAAATTAACTATTTCTAGCGAGGGTGAGGTGTTTAGCACGAGTCGGAGTCGAGAGCGCCGAAAGCGTCCGAAATAGTCTGAAATGGCGCCGAAGGAGTCTGAAATAGCTTTTCTCCCCGTATTGCGCATCGTATTTTTTTCAACTAAGGCAGGATAGTGCATTTTTTATGCATTAAAGTTGGTTAGGTGATCGTTGATTTAGAGTCGTACACTACGTAGTTGAAAGGCATTAATAGCGGGGAAAAATTACTACTTTCCCCACGCTTTCCTCCCTTCGCTCGGGCAGTAAACCCACGCTCAAGAATAATCTTCGACATTATTCCCTTGTTACATAATGTACTATTTTCCCCCGCTTCTCAAGAATTACGAAAAAATGTAGGAAATGAGCTCAGGACTCATGGTTTCAGGTAAAAACATATATATTTAATTTTATATATTAGGGGAAACCAAGGTAAGTGAAGATAGTAACTCTAAAAGTCGAAAAAAATGTATTTTTTAGACTTAAAACATTATTTTATAAGTTGCAGAAGAAACTTCTTACATCAGTAAACATATCAGCATCTTAGAAAAAAGTCATTTTTTACGTTTAATATTATTTACCTATTTTCGTAAAATACCGGTTTACTTTACCCAGGCCTTTCAGTGCTGGGGAAAGTGAAGGATAAAATTAAATGTTTTGAAAATATTTTACTAGTTTCTGTACAAGAATAGATAAAAACGTTAATTTAGATAATAATAAAACTAAAAAGTCATCTTAAAACCTTTAAAATATTGTAAAATACGAAACAGTCAAATATGGAGATTATGTTGGCCCATATTGGTATAGATACGACATTCGTTGCAACAAAGGCTTTGTATACTACACTAACACTTACTTTGATCAATACTTTGTTAAATTTTCTACCAGACCGTATATAAATTAGTGCTTTCGCATTATATTCCAGACTACTTTACCCCGAGACGTCGATTCTTTAAAATGTTTGTTTAACCCTCCTGCGCAGAAGTTTATTTTCGTGTATATCAATTAGATCAAATGTAAGTCTGCAACAATATTTTCTGCAAATTTCTAACATCTTCTAAATTAAAGCTATACTATTTAGCTTTAATTTGAGAGGCTGTAGATGGCCTAACAAAGTAAAGATTTAACATTGTGATACAAAATATGTACAAAAATGACGTGCAGTTTAGACGAGTATACTCGGCTTTCTGCGCAGGGGGGTTAAATAAAGAATAACCTCTTTTAAAGCTCTTCATTATTGGTAATGGAAAGTAAACGTACATCCTTGCATAATTACCTTTCACCAAAATTAAAATTAGACGTAAATAACAATTTGTTGAAAAAACAATAAGTATGATTCACATTACCCGTGTGATCACTTTACCCCAGTTTCCCCTATTTACATTTTTATTTGTTGCTTTTATTTTGTTTAATTGTCAATTTTTTAAAGTACATAAATATATAAATTAAAAGACAAAATCGAAATAAGAAAAGGTGCAAATATTTGAATTGTACGATAAAAAGTCAAAATTAAAAATACAACAAATTTCAACTGCATTGGGCACGACTTGAAATACGCGATCACCTACCCAACTTTAATGCATAAAAATGACCCAATCATGCCTTTGTTGAAAAAATATGGTGTATAACACGAGAAGAAAAGCTACTTCAAACTTGGGTAAGGTATTTTCAGTACTCGTCTTGGTCTGGGGCGCTTTCGGCGCCCTCGACTTCGACTCGTCCTGAATACCTCGTTCTGACTAGAAATAGCTCATTTTCTCGTCTAGTTGCTCAATGTACTATTTTTTACACTCTTTTCAAAGACGCTTGAAATGCATGGTCTTCTACGCTACTTTTAGGCAGGAAAAAGGACACATTTTATGCCTGCGTTAAGAAGAATTTATCGTCTACTCAAATATACAGCATCTTATGGAGAAAGAATATGTTATTACATCTAAAATACGATAAATAAAATGATAAAAATTAACTTTGCAATTATTAATGCCGGATTTGATACATTTGTAGAACCAACACCAGTCATAATCTATTTATATATTATTCTTCTTAAAAAAAGATTAAATAATTTGAAATTTGTTTCAATTACTGATGAATTTTGTATTTTTAATTCGAAGTTCGATAATTTAACATTATTTTACAATCTCACAATGTCATCTCACAAATGCAACACACTCTTATGAATACAAATATCATGCATCTTGTATTTGCGCACAATAAGAAGCATCAATCCACATAAAACTTGTCTACGTGATGCAGCATTTTTCGTAACCATGCACAGAGAAAAGTATTGTACTAAAAATGACTATTCCCGTTTAATAAATAAGCTTGTCACCAACAGAAGTAATGTTACAGTGTTAAAAAGCAATAGCTACAACATTATGAAAGAAAGAGAACCGAATAAAATCGGCTACGCGTAAAGGTTGAGCATGTGTTTTTGTCTCAAGTGTATTTCCGAAAGAAGGTCGTAAAAAAGGGCCAGCGTTGACACTCTCGACAACAACAAGGCAGTGCAGCTTTGACTCTTGATAGGTTCAGAAGTGTAACTAGCAAAAGCATCAACTATTAGCGTAAATGCGTCACAGGAATAAATCAGCTAGTCATTTGAATAAATATAATTTGGATAACATAGCTTTTAGTTTGAATTATAAATAGTTCAATTTTATTTTCACTATTATTAGAGGGTAAATTGCTAGTTTAAATAATGTAGATAAATTATTAGTTTAATTCCTTACAATGCAAATAAAATAAATATTCGTTCTAAGAAAAATAAATTAATTATGTAAAATTTTCATAACACATTTAATTCAAATTTAGGTAACTTTTTTTAAATACTTCTCTCTCAAACTGAGATGAGTGTTGTGGTAAACATGATTATCGCCGCTTATTTATTTATTTATTGAAAACCAGAAAGAGATACAGTTTATATACAAACTGCAAAACCCTGCAGAGGTAAACTTAGTTACCTATACGCAAGTCTGGTATTAAGACATAACACAAAGTCTTAGTAAATAAGCCTTTTTTTTTCATTAACGTCGCCAAGTTTGAGCTCCCATGTGGTGCTAATCGACGACGGGGGTCTGCGGTGTGTTTGTAAACAAAGAACATGTAATTTTTACAGAGGTGCTTGTATCAATCGGCAGAGACTAGGATTGGAACCGGGTCACCGGCGTGGGAATCCGACACTCTACCGACTGAGCCGCCGCAGGCCCCGTAGTAAATAAGCCCTTAACAATTATATTATATTATTATTATTATTATTATTATTAGTATTGTTTTCTTCACTACAACTTAATAATTGCAACATAATAAGAATAAAGACTCTACTAAACAAATTAATTAATTTGGAATTTCGATAGATGACATAAAGTAAATATACTTGAATTTCCTGATTGTGCCCAACGCTAGATTGAGTAATTACCTAACGTAGTGCGTGTGATAAAAATAAATAATCGGACGACAGAGTCCGATATTTTGAGAAAATATCTCTCTGGAAGGTGATAATTGCAAATTAAATTAAAAAAGTGGTTCCGTGTAATTGTCGGTGATGGGAGGATTTAGCATCACCTTAAGGGGGTGCATCAGACCCACTATACTGACCGAGTACCATCAACTCGAATTCCCGTTCCATTCTAAATAATTGCATCATATTCAATTTTCCTTTTCAGGATCGCTTTATTTTGTGAAAATGAAGAGCAGATCAGTCCAATTATAAGGAAAATCACCTCATATATTCAAGTGTATACATGCGGTAAAATGCAAAACATATTTAAATGTTAATTAATGTTAATCTATCAGTATAATCTTCCATTCATATGTCCAAGCACGCGTTAGTGAATGAGAAAACTTTATTAGTTCAAAATGAATAGTTAATACATTTTCAGGTAAAAATTATCATTTATTAAATCTTACCTAATTTAAAAATAATATAGTTAAAAATATAATGAAAAAAATACATTTTTGAAAGTACAGGCCACTAGGTCCCCTTGCATGGCAATAACCTCTCAAGATTTGAGAGTCAAAATGATTGTATCAGAATTTTTAAGTTTATATTGTGATCCAAATACATATAGTTACGCAGCTAATGCGGAAGTTTGAAAAAATTAAATAAAGTTATATCCATAAAATATTATTGTTATTGTTGTTATTATTGTTATTATTATTATTATTTTATTATGTAAAAGGGTTCATCCCGTGTATAAATAATTAAATAAATAAATAAATAAATAAATAAATAAATAAATAAATAAATAAATAAATAAATAAATAAATAAATAAATAAATAAATAAATAAATAAATAAATAAATAAATAAATAAATAAATAAATAAATAAATAAATAAATAAATAAATAAATAAATAAATAAATAAATAAATAAATAAATAAATAAATAAATAAATAAATAAATAAATAAATAAATAAATAAATAAATAAATAAATAAATAAATAAATAAATAAATAAATAAATAAATAAATAAATAAATAAATAAATAAATAAATAAATAAATAAATAAATAAATAAATAAATAAATAAATAAATAAATAAATAAATAAATAAATAAATAAATAAATAAATAAATAAATAAATAAATAAATAAATAAATAAATAAATATTCTGGTTTTGACGAGCTCGAGAGCTCATTAGCGCAACAATACATGTATGCCAGATATTATGGGCTTATCCGGAGTAGTTCTAGTATGAGAATCCGAGTTCGGAATTATTTTTCCAGGGAGAGTGGTACCCAATAGGAAATCACAGTAGTGCACAAATGTCCGAAAACATGTTTCTAACACGTTTTTTTGAAAACTTTTTTTATTAATATCACAAAGCTTGATCTTTGAGCAAGCAAAACACTAAAACAATAAGTCTTACTAAATACATCTCTGACAGTGCATGCATACAACAAGCCAAAAATATCGCATTTCGCTTTCGCTTGCCTTTCCATACCCACCTCCACCGTGTAATGCTAGTGTTAGACGCGTCGTCTGCGTCGTCGACCGCGTTGGTTTTCCCCCGTATATATAACTATAACGCCCAGCGGCATATGGCTCGAGGTTCGCGCTCGCGGTAATGGAGCGCACCGACGCGCGATCGAAAAATCAATTTCGCGCGATATCGCTGCTGTTTATTAATTTCGCCAGTAGCTGCTGCTGCTGCTGGGCGAGAGTGAAAAAAAGTGGCGCCCGACCGGAGGCACTCGAGAGCGATAACGCGTAAAGTACAAAATAGATGTATAAATAGAAGATGGCGAGGGGGGCAAGGGAAAGCAGGGAAGAGTGCGCGAGGCTCGAAAAGAGATAGTGCGCGGGCAAGGAAAAAAGTATGAGAGAGAGAGAGACGGATGAGAGAGAGAGAGAGAGAGAGAGAGAGAGAGACAGAGAGAGATCGAAATAACTTACACGTGTGGGTTTGGTTGGATACTGCTAGGCGAAGTGTCGAGTGAATTTTTTGTTGGCAGATGTACGAGAGAAAGAGAGTGCAAGGGGAGTGACAGTGAAAGCTAAACGAATGTACACGCTCTGTATTTTCAAGCTCACCTCTTGCTCTAAATAATTTGAATACTGGTGCTTGAACCTATGCCAATTCGCTATTTGTGAAATATATATTGGAAGCATCTTTTATTGTAAAATATATTTTTTTTGTTTAAAAAGGATAACAAATATATATATACTAGGGGGTACCCCCTGCTCGCTCCGCTCACCAACCCCCAAAGCATCATGAAACTTTTTGTTTTTATGAAGGTTTTCTATTTTTCCACACCACCCGGGAGATAAAAAGATTGGCGCGTTTTTTTGTTTTGTTAATTAAGCTTTTTTATACATTCAAATTTATGTTTTATTTAATTCATTTATAAATAAATATATGTAACTCATACTTACATTTATTTATATTTAGTTTTAAGTATTGTATTTTTTAACATATATATTTATTTTAATTTTCTTTTTTATTTGAATGTAATATTGTAAAGCTCTTTTTAATTCGTATGTAATAATCTATATACGTTAATTTAATATTAATGAATATAATTAAAAAAATAATTTTTTTGAATGTAATAAGAATTTACATTACTTTAATTTTTGTTTTAAATTAACAATATATCTTGTTATATTATATTATGAAAAACTTAAAAATTTCACTCATATAAATCTAAATTAATTTGCATGTATTTTATTTATGTGTTATACTTTTTATATATTTTTTAGATTTATAATAGTAATAATGAAGATGAATCCAAAAATGTATTTTATAAAATTTAAGTCTTATAAATCTAAATATGGTATATTTTAGAAAAACCAAGAAATTATTGATGAAAACAAAGAATCAGAAAATCAGTAAAATGGAATATACTGCACTGATATGTATAATAAATAAAACACTTTATAAATTTATAAACATTCACAATTATTATTATAAACAATTTTTATATGTATAATATGTATATAGAAAAAAAAAACAAAAATAAAAAATGATAATTAATAGAAAAATAAGTAAATGAGGAGGGCATGAGGAGGGCTGGGAGGAGGGCTATGAGGAGGATACAAAGAGGAGGGGCGAGGAGGGACAAGGAGGGGCGAGGAGGGCAAAAAATAAGATCAAAATAACGTATTTTTTTAAACGATATTACCTTGTTTTGAGGAGGAGAATGAAGAGGGCAAAATGAGGGGCGAGGAGGGCGTAAATCTTATAAGATTTACAAACAACTATATGATATAGGAAGATATATATATATATATATATATATATATATATATATATATATATATCCCTCTCTGGGTTAATATTCACGTCTGTGATAGGTGCTGTCTGCATTACACTGCACGGAAAGCGGCTTGGGAGCTTTATAGCCTCAATAGGTACTACTACCGTATAAATTGCGATAGCGTTATGATGATTGGCTCACAGACAGCACTGGAGCCCAAGTGGTATTATATTAGTTTTATTAGTTTTATTTGTAAATAAATAATCCAAAATGTTTTTAACTTGTAACACAGTTTACATACCTGCTTTGGAGAAAACCAATAACCAAAGTACGTGTGAGTTGAATTTGGGTTTAGAGTTGAAGGTGTTCATTAGATGCATTTTAATTTTAATTATTTTTTGTTATTCAGTTAAAATGATTTTGGACCAAACACTGTTTTGAAAAATTAAACTAATTATGAAATAAGTAGAATGTTGGAAAAATATATTTAAATTATGTATCTGTAATGATTCAATGGTCAAAAGGTGCTGAACAATGGAAGTGTAATAAACATGATGGCCTTATAACTCCTACAAAACCAAAAATTAGCTTTGAAATTTAATATATACAACAATATATGTATAATATATGTACAAAATCAAAGATACTATACTACAAATAGGTGTGATCGATAGCTGTTACGAAGAGCTAATTTAGGTTACTACGATACTTTTTATAACGTTTTTTGTCAAACAGTAGATAAAATATGGTGTGGAGGTGTTTGAGTAAATGGATGTGTGTATATATATATATATATCCATTTACTCAAACACCTCTACACACACGTACGTCACCACTCACGCAAACACCGTAATAAGCAAAATTTTTTTATTACAAAGTAAGTCTTCTGAACAGAAGGTTCTGGGTTCGAATTTCGACTGGGTATCGTTGGCTTTTTTTTGCAACAAAAATTGTTTAAGTGCCTCTACCACGGTTCTTATGATTCAGATCCCATGTAAAACTGTAGTGCCAGTTGTGATGTATATACGTCACACAACACACGAACACGCACACGCACGCACAGACACAGATACACAAATATATATATATACTCTCGCTCCGTCGTGAGCACTACGCTTCTAAAATTCTAAAGTTAAAAATCAATAACAAGTTTTTAATTAAACAATTAGACACTTGTTATTGATTTTTAACATGCACACAATATACACAAGCATGCGCGTCCACACACACGTGAACAGTTGGTGACTGTTTGCGGACTATGACAGAGTACGTACTCAGCCAAAATTCACTTACCGTAGGCTTAAAAATCTAATTCACATCCATTTCCCTTGAAACATTAAGAAAATCTTCAAGATACACTTTTACCTAGTCCAAGTGCTACACTTTTTCAAAAAGTAAAAAGTTTGAGTTTTTTTAAGAAAAAATGTCAATCTTTTTAGGTTTGAAATAAAAAACCGCTGCCAATTAATTGGCACTTAGCTTCCTGAAACTAAATTAATTGTTCCAATATGAAATTTTTTGATATTATAAATTAATTTTAAATTGCTATATCTTTTCGAAATATAATCGTTTAAACTAAAAATTCGTTTCAGTATACAATAAAAGAAGGGAAAGAGCCTATCCGAAAATTATGGTGGCAAAATATAGGTAATTTTACACTCTTATTAATGTATTTACACTAAATTGATCATAAAATTTCTAACATGTCAATAAACCCGAAAATGTAAAACTCTAAAAACGAAAAATTAAAAAATTTTAATAAAACAAAAATAAGTCGATGAATCTTGCAATTTCTTTCAAATTTTCAATTTTTATTTAAAAACGAAAAAATTAGCCCTGTTTAGTTAAAAATTACCGCGCTGATCTCGAGATATACACCTTTAAAAAAAATTTCAAAAAACATATAAACTAAATATCACAGAAAATAAAAGATCTTATGATCTGAAAAAACATAAATATCATGAGAAAGTAAAAAGATACTTTTTTGGAAAGTTTCAGATAAAATG
Organism: Gastracanthus pulcherrimus; assembly: GCA_949152435.1. NCBI lineage: Eukaryota > Metazoa > Arthropoda > Insecta > Hymenoptera > Pteromalidae > Gastracanthus > Gastracanthus pulcherrimus. Next base: position 25,902,118 of record OX424575.1, on the reverse strand, counting down.
ATGTCGTCGGAGAAATAAAATCAATTTTCTTTACTAAATTATTTTTTTCTCGACAAAAGAAAAACGTCAAGACTCAAAAATTTTACTATATATTTGTCTCTATGTTCCTAATCATCTGAATTTTTTTCAAACATGTTCTATCACATGTTCCCGGGATATAACCGTTTAAACAAAAAATGACGTTTTCGTGTATAACAAAACAAGGGAATGACCTTATACAAACTTTCAGATTGGAAAAGTTAGGTAATTTTATGCTCTTTCAAGTGCACTTACGCTGGATCGATTATATTAGTTCTAATGTATGAAAATGAAAAACCGCTATAAATACATAAAAACATCGACAAATAAAAAATATTTATTGTGCCGCCTTCTTTTAAGGAGCTATCCTAGTTTCTCACTTTCAAAAAATCAATTTTTTTGTATTTTTCATTAGTTTAACATTTAAAGAATAATATCCCAAAATATTAAAGTCGGATCTGAAATATTATCGAAATAGCAGGCTGCTGAAGCGAAGCCGCTCGGCAGCTAGGTATAGTCGACCCTCATGCAGAAGCTGAAGTAGATAAAACTTTAACACGTTTTTCTCGAAACTGCATTTTTCAAAATGTCTGCAGCCCTAACTCGCGAAGAATTGATGAATCGATTCGAAATTTTTAGGTTATGCTCGGCATACATTTTCACATATCATGACCTAGGATCTTTTTGATCCGTTAAAAAATGCAAATTTTCAATGCTAGAAATGGACGATTTCTTTGAAAATTCGAAACTTATTTCAAAATGCCTAATTTGTCAATTTTCAATATTTTTCAAAAACCCTATTTCATGGTATGCAGAATGTTATCTATTTTAACGCCTTTCTTTAATTTTTTTATTTCAGGCACTCTGACTTTATTTACATCTGCAGCCATTTTACTACTTTTTTTTTATGGACCTCCAAGAAATGGCTTATATCTCGGCTAAAACTCCATATTTGAACGTGAAAAAATTTGTAGAACTACATTAAATGATGCTAAATACAGTACAAAAAATCCCATAACATTTGGTCGTATAGTTCTTTTTAAATCCCAGAAAATCGACCCCATTTTCAGTACTATAAACTAGTGTAGCCCCGTAAGAAAAACAAAAAAAAATATGCCCTGAAACATTAATTTGCACCGTATACATGCAGAGTAATGCTGATACATGTCCATACACACACACACGCATGCACGCACGCACCACACGCACCACACGCACGTACGCACACACACACACACGCACACGCACACACACATACACACATACACACACAGACACACATATACACACACACGCACACACATCCATACAGACATTTTCTAAAAATTGTGCTTTTTTATTTCTTAAGTCTCAAAACATGTTTTTAGCAATACTTTTTCCTCTTTGAGGAAGCAAAATTGAAGAAAAATGACAACAAGTGTTGCTAGTAAAGTATCAACCGACAAAATGCCTTGACAAAGAAATGTATTATTGTATTATGATGGTAATTCAGTGATAATTGCGATCACATTACATTGGCAACGTTTATCAATATGTTAAGAAATTCTGTAATAAAATGGAAGTCATCTCATAAGAGAGTAAATCTGTCACGATCCTGTAGCGCATTTTCAGTAAGAGATAGAAGATTCGTTTTAAAGTGCTCTCAAGATGCATCAATAGTCTCTAATGAGTAATGAGGATTGTCTATCTCCAGGGTATTTTATTAACTTCAAACTTATATAATATTTATTCTTTAAGATTGTCGAGTATAATCAAATTCTATTTTTATAATTGATCATTATATGTGTTACGTGCAAAGCCCAAATAAATTACGCATTTTGTGCAAAACTCAATGCGTCGGACTGCGAATTGCACATTCACTTCGTACAAAGTTGGACAGATGACTTTACAGGCCGAAAATATTATCTAATCAGGAAGATACTTTTTGTAAAACTAAATTTAATGAAATTACGCGTCTATATGTTTATTCAGCGAGACTCACCCCCCCGCGGAAGAAGTCCTTTGAGATTATCAGTGTGGATTTCCCCGAAATAAGTCGACTAACGACCAGATGTTCGCAGTTAGGCAACTCTTAGAAAAGAAATGGGAATTAGCAAAACGGTACACCAACTATTTATTGATTAAATAAAAGCATATGACTCGATTATAAGGGCCAAAATGTACCACGTCTTACTATTACTAGGGATTCCAAAAAAAACTAGTTAATTTAATAAAAATGTGTCTAGATAATATCAGGGGCATAGTTCGCACAGGAAACAGTCTATAAGAACCATTCGAAATCCACAATAGATTAAAACTGGGGGATGCGCTATCAACACTTCTGTTTAACCTAGTATTAGAATACGTTGTCAGGTTCGTACAAGAAAGCGGGGAAGGAGTAGTACTGAACGGTTTCTTAACGCAATTGCTAGCCTATGAAGACGATATAGATATAATAGGACAGAACAGGGAAACCATAATAAAAAACATTGAAATACTAATAAAAACGGCAAAAGAAGTAGGTCTAGAAATTAACGAAAAGATAATGGAATACATGGTCACTGACAGAACGGCACCTGTGAGTGAGTATAGCGACCTGAAGGTGTTAGACAAAACCTTTAAAATAGTAAAAGAATTTAAATACTTCGGCACTATAATTGACTCCAAAAATGAGACGCATAAAGAAATTAAGAAAAGACTGCATTCCAGAAATGCATGCCTTTATTCGGCGGGCAAATTACTAAAATCGCGACTACTATAACGGAAGACAAAATTAGAGATATATAGGAAAATTATTATGTCAGTAGTCCTATACGGATGCGAAACATGGGCACTATCTAAGCGGGAGGATAATAGGTTCAGAGTATTTGAGAACAGAGTTATGAGACGAATATTTGGAGGCAAAATTAATGAGTTAGCCGGAAAATGTAGAATCTTACACAATAGAGAAATGAACGAGTTATACGGAGAAGCGGATATTACTAGAGTTATAAAATCTCGAAGACTGGGATGGGCTGGGCATGTAGTGAGGATGGAAAATGATAAGACATCACGTAGAGTACTGGTAGGAAAACCAGAAAGCACAAGGCCTGCGAGTAGACCAATACGAAGGTTGGAAGACAATGTCGGAGCCGACTTGCGAGAAATAGGATACTATGAGGAAAACTGGATTAACCTCGCATGTCGCAATGTTCGCGCATGAACCATTAATATCCTGCACATTATAGTGATGCGCGGAAATTACTGGTTAAAGGGTTATATCCCCCTTATGCTCTAAAAAACAAGGCTTTGTTAATTATTTTTTTTAAAGGACATTTGAGATTAAAGGTATACAAATAATATAACATTGGATTAAGCAACTCTTGAAGAAGAGAAAAAAAAAATTTATTGATATTTTTTTTACAAAATGGCGGCTGTGCAGTGATTACCGTGAACCGCTTTTTCAAAAAGGTCTTCCGCGGCGAGCAGTACAAGTCTCGTTCAACTCCAACTATAACAAAAAAAAAATTTCTATTATCTACATAAGTTTTGCTAGTGAAGTACACATGATTATATTTTTAGAATTTTTTTTCGCGAAATGGCGATTGTTTTAACAAAAAATCGAGTTTTCGACGAATAAAATCGACTTCAATTGTTTAAAACTTCTTTTCTTGTTAATTAATCGTTAAAATCGTGTGTACTAAACTCGTGTGTACAACTACTAGATAATCAAACAATGAATCTACTGTTAAAATTTTAAGTCAATCGGATGCAAACTTTTTGAGTTCTACTGCTTGCCGATTTTGAAAACATGGTTTCGAGAAAAACGCGTTTGAAGTTTCAAAATGCTATACATCTTAAGAATCGCAAAAATATAGTCCATAATAATTTTTTTACCTTCAGTCTGCTATCCCTGCACCATATAATTGTCCTTCCAGGGCCTTCATTTCCTCTTCTTCTTTTTTTTTGCCTGATGTAATGCTGCGCCTGGCCTCTTTCGCGATATCGGACATACGATGATCAGCGGTTTTGACGCGATTGGCGTCCGTTTCCACGCAAAACTCGTACATGTTTGGTCCAACAGTCAACTCAAGAGCATCGTAAACGGCAAACAGACCCGAGAAGCCGTCATTGAAGATAATAACGGCTACGTCAGTCGCAATGTCAACTATAGTCTTACCGCTTGACACCGTCTTTGGAGCAATTGACCACACTACAGCATTAAACGACTCGTTATTGTTCTGAGTATACGCACCCAAGCAGCGTGACAGAAGGTTGTCGGAGCTGAGTTCATTATAAATGGGTTTTATTGCGTTAAAAACATCCTCATGCATTGGACTCTTGTGCTCGTACGTTGCAAGTGTACCAAGCGCTGTACTGCGCTGCCAAGAACACCAAGAGTCTACTCCGACGGGACACTTCTCGTGCTGTGTATTCTCCTTCGTCGACATTTTATGAAGTAACGTTGCCCAAATTTCATTCCGCATTTTTTCGACTGAATCGTAGTTTCTCCTAATAGCAAGTCCGTAATAAATAGAAAGTACATCAATTAACTTTCCGGTCAACTTTTCTCGGCCGCCAAGACCTTTCGTTGTTTTTTTCAAATTGCGCACACGCGTTCCCATGCGCTTCTGAACGTGTCCGACACATTCTTTTTTTCAACGATGAAATCTTTATAAGGTTTTGAGTCAATAATACCTTTATATGTTTTTGAATCGCCGTCGCCGATATATTTCAAATATTTGATATTATGAAGTTTTTCTGAGCGTTTGAACATTTCTATAACTGCGTCGATCTCCATTTTCCCGGCACTACCTTCATGGTTGGCATCACAATTCTGTTTGTGTGAAGGGTATACCTCTTCGTATTCAGCAGTACCTTCTTTTTTTGCCAATATTCACACATTTTACAGTACTTAGATTTTACACACACATCCAATACCTTGCCAGTGTACCAACCAATCAAAGTCACCAATCCGAACAAAGACGTAATCCCTCTCTTTCGCCAAGATCCATCGCCTGACACCGTAAGACCTTCTTTTTCACCTCGTTCGATAGAAATTTCTTTTTCTTTAATCGCTGATTTTTTCATAGATATAATTCGAACAGATGAAGTAGCAGTGGCGATATTAGATATGATCTTACTGTAAGTTTTGATGAATCAGTAGCCGAAATTATTATCAACATCGCGGTCACGGTCTAAATCAGTAGTTTTCAATTTCTTAGCCGAGGTACTAACGTGCTCCAAATCGCCTACGAACGAATGGCGGTTAGGCGGGCGTCGATTACTAATTTTACTCCGTTTTGTACTTGTATTTCTTGTTTTACTGCCTTTGCGACCACTGTACACCTTTTCACTCATAATTAAGTACTTGTAAATATAATTCACAGTTAAAAAGTAAAGCAAAACTCAAAATAACAACGTAAACAACGAGAATGGCTGATCGACTTAACACAGGGCAAGTGTGAGTAAACACGTGCTGTAAAGACGCTGTAACCGTCGTAATGTCATGTAGCGACCTCTATAATTAAAATTTAAAATACGATATCGATCGTAGGTAACTTCTACTAATTTCCAAAGCCGCGAAATTCAAAAAAGCGAGCATCGCTAAAATAAGCGAAAATTGTGATTTTGGAGCATCAAAACTGTTTGGAAAAAATTTATTTAAAAAATTTTTGAGTTTAAATCGGTACTTGGGCATTGTAGATGTTGATTCTAGGATTCTTTTGGCAAGATTTAAGCCAATAAAAAAATGGAAAAAAATAAAAAAATTTGGAGGATATAACCACTTAAATAATTTTTTAATAAATTATCTTAAAAAGATCATAAATATAAAATAATGAATTAAATTTTATATTTAAATATATAGTTAGTGAGTATTAAAAACTCTTTATTGTTCATAAATTATGCTTCGTTGAATGGAATAATACTGTAGCTGATTTAGCTAGCAATTAGCCGAAAGGATTTTTCCTTGCACATAAATTAATGCGCGTTACAACGTTGCAATTAATGTAAGGACAGAAAAATGGTGAGGCTGCAATCATTTCAAAGCGATGAAATTTTGATAAACACCGCGTTGCCAAGGGGTATTTTGTTATGGTTATGGTTTTATCGAGTAACCAAAACAATTATTAAAAAATAACAACTTTTACATTGTGTTTGGTGAACAAATTCCGGAAAAAATTTTAAATAAATTTTATACATTTAAACAACATATTGACATATTGTTAACGACAATTACAGGGATTAATCGCATAATTAGGGACCGTTCATTACTTATGTAAGCAGCCTCAGGGGGAGGGGGGGGAGGGAGTCTAAAATTTCTTACGATTTCTTACCAGGGGGGGGGGGGGGGTGATACAGTAATTTCATACGTAAAAAATATATTATTATTTACATAATATTATAATTAATTATTGTAGTTAATATTGTTACTACGAATATTGTGCATTCTACGAATGCATATAACCCGTCGTCGAAATAGTAAAAGGTGATCTGTCGGCTGAATTCGACTGAAATTCAACCGTCAATCGACTTCGACCGAGTAATAAGATATTGCTCATATGCACCATCAAAAATCGGATTCAGGAGGGCAAAATACATCTAAAAAGCTTTGGTGCATCTATCTACATCAAAGAGGCCAAGGAAACCTAGCTGGACCCTAGACTAATATAAGCAGTCGGTCTGGACTCACTGTATTTTGTAATAGGCAAAAATGAAAAATGTAAAAATTATTTTCTTATAAAACATACTATTTTATCTTTTTTACTCTTGCCAGTAAATAATTAAAAGTGAGAAATTATTAGTTCAAAAACACTTCTCCGCGCGATTTCTGAATTAGCCTGTTCTTCAAGCGCGAATTGAGTTAGCCTGTTTTTTAAGCGAAAACTGAGAAACGCGTTTTCCGAATTCAGATAATAACAAAATCTTTTGAAAATCGAACAAGATAATGTTTACATAATTACAAGGCATAGTATGCCGCTTTTTAAAAGAAAATTGTTTTCACAAGAATCTGTGTTACCGACATCTTCATTTTAAACAATTATTAGAGATTGGACAGTTTTTCTTAGAATAAACGGTTTACTATGCCTTTTGAATTTGTATAAGCATTGACTGCTTCAAATTTTAAAAGATTCGTTTGTTATTTGCATCCGGGAAACTGTTTTGAAAATTTTTCGTGGTAAGCAATGCGTATGGGTGCTGCTGAAATTAAAAAATAACAAAGCATCTTATTATCTTTAGTATAAGAAAAGACTTTATAAAAAGATGCTTTGTCCAAAGATTTGTTACAAACTACTTCTTGGAAATAACTCAATTTTATAATTAATTAAGTTTTACCTCGATATGATTTAGAAAATCTTACGTAAGAGGGTTGGGAGGGGGTCATGATAATCTTATGAATTCTTATGTAGGGGTGGGAGGGGGTCAATAAAGACGGAAAATTGCCTTACGTAAGTAATAAACCATACCTTACGTCTAAATACATTAAAAACATTTTAACGCCAAAGCTATGAACCGTACGTTACTTCTAAATACATTAAAAATATTTTAACGCCAAAGCTTTATACGTAAAGCTGTCACAGTAATCGGTATTGCTTTAGGAGCTATACCGATTATCAAGGTAACGAACGAAAGTATATTCAGGGTTATAATGGTAGGAGAGCGATTCTCCTTTTTCAGTGTACAGTTACGTTGTTACGTATAAGTACATATCAAGTCACGTGTTAATAATTTTCATTAGTGATACGTGGCTGCATATGACTATATTGCCGTCAAAAGCAAGAAGGTCTGTAACTTCAAAAAATTCAAAAATGAGATTTTTGATTATTCTGACACATATGTACCATATCTATAATAATAAAATAGAAAATGAGGTAAAAATGTAATATTTTGTGCAAAATCACAATATTTAATGTTACGGTTTTGGTGATATTTGGTATTTTCATAAACAAAAACGCCGTAAAGATACGATGTTAAGGGGGCACACCACCTTTAAAATCTGAAACAAAAAAATTAATTAAGAATTTTTATTTTGATATTTATTTTAATAAGGGTTTTTTTTCCTGAAAGTATACATAAAAACCTACCAATTTGTATATTTTTTGCCTTCGTTGGACCTTCTATGCCTCCATGGCAAACCAGACTGTTTTCGAAGACTTTAAGCACTGTTCGTAAGATTCCAAGTCTATGCATGGATGGATTGGGCTAAAAATTTATGGAGATACTCATTATAGTAGTACTTTGAACGAGTAGAAGTATTTTTTTATATGAACATTGTCAATATAACACTTATTTTCTAATAATTTTATCACTTTTATAGATGTAAAAAATTTTCTACTCGTTCAAATCAAAATCCCTACGCTCATATGAAAAATACTACTATAATGAGTATCTCCATAAATTTTGAGCCCAATCTTTCCATGCGTTCACTTGAAATCTTACGGACAGTAAGATGAAATTGATAAAAACAACATTTAGAGTTATTTAACAATTAAGTTACAAGTTCTAATAGATATAATTTATACTCATCTTATCAATTGCAACTACTTTTTTCTTCTTTTCAACGTAGTAGACAAACATCTGGAGCAGTGTACATCAATATTTTCTGGTGCGTGGAGTCCCATGAGTCTTCCTCTTTGAATAACCTGAAATGAAAAAAAAACACAAAAATGAATAAATTGAGTAAACTGTACTTATCATACTAAACTCTTGAGCGACACTTTCACACACTTCACTCAACTGTTTATTTATTTCATCAAAAGCCGATTGGGCAACTGGCTTGCATAGGTCCATAATCCCACAAAAAGTTGAAAGGCCAGCGTGTCCATGTCCAAGTGCACGAGCAGACAGCACAGATCTTCTGTTCACTTCATATGCATTTCCTTTGGCTCCTACTTTGTTGCTGGAGTTGATCGCTGCTATTTCACCACACTTTGAGCACACAATATCTATTTTGAAACCAAGACCCTGCACACCAGATTCACTTAATTGAACACTCTCATGGCACCGATTACAACACAGAACACTTCTAAGTTTAGAAAATAAAATTGAAGTGTCAATGATTCTGTTTGTTGTATCACTGGTGTCCCTAGCACTAGCTGTGTTTTGGAGTTTTCTCGCTGAGCTGGTGGATAGTCTTGGCTTCTTTTGTGAATCTTCCTTTTTTATCTCTTTTAGAAGACATTTTCACTACACTGATTTACACACATTCACAAATTGTCAAATGCAATTAAAACACTGTATAAGTTCAGTACAATAAAAATATTAGCTGTGTTTACTAACAGGTGGTTTGTAAACATAAAAGCCAACTGTCAAAAGTAGCAAAAATGTACGGGTAAGGTTAATCAAAAATTCGATCTGATTTATCGACCTTTATATCAAACGCATGTAAGTTCAACTATTCACCTGTAGTGGCGCTGAAGGATTCTAGCCTTCAAATTGGTTCCAATTATATTATATTTTATTGCTTTATAACTAAATAAAATAATCAATCAAACATTTAGTTATAAATAATAATAAAATAAATAATAATTGATAAAATACTGAATTTACGCAAAATCGGCAAAAAAGCTGTCTCGGTATTTATATTGTAACTTTAAAAGGAATTATGATATCTTAAAACGGTTTTCGGGAGCTTATTCTACGGGAAATTTCCTATAAATAAGGTAAATAAAAAAAAAACGATTTTTTGACAATTTAAAGGTGGTTTGCCCCCTTAAGCAAGAAAGACGTAAACTTCATGAAGTCGCGACTTTTTTGTTTACGGTATGACGATTATGTCTTTTTTGGTTATGAACAATTGATTTACGCCTTTCTTGTTTATGAAAAGTAATTCACGACGATTTGATTTAATTCCTGCAATAATTATAATTATCGAAAGACATCAATTTAGTGATAATCAATTTTATTATGAAAAGAAATTTCCATTTTACACTTTATTGACAATAGGCAAGAAAGTATAAAATGCAAACTGATTGCTCTTTGGGTATTTAATTATTTTAAAGTGAATCTATTGAACTCCACGAGCTATAAACCCATGTATACTACTACAACGGACTTTTGTCATTCCACTTTCCTCAATTCGGATAGGTAACTGTATTATGACAGTTTATCCTCCGAAAAAGAAATTAATGCGTAAATAACATCCGAAAGAGAGGAATGTCTGAGCAAAGAAAGAGAATATATATTTTGAATGTAAATAAAAGATAAGAATAAGTTTTTATTAAGAAATAATGAAAAAATTCCATAGAGCAATCAGTTTGCATTTTATGACCAACTCTGGAGTATCACTTAGCGTCTGTAATAGGTACTTGCCAGCATTGCACTGACGATGGCTCACTGGCAAAGTACTGGAGCCGAAATGCTATTATATAATTTTTTCATCATTTCTTAATAAAAACATATTCTTATCTTTTATTTACATTCAAAATATATATTCTTTTTCTTTGCTCAGACATTCCTCTCTTTCGGTTGTTATTTACGCATTAATTTCTTTTTCGGAGGATAAACTGTCATAATACAGTCACCTATCCGAATTCAGGAAAGCGGAATGACAAAAGTCCGTTGGAGTAGTATATGTGAGTTTATAGCTCGTGAAGTTCAATAGATTCACTTTAAAATAGATAATCAATTTTATTTATCATGAACGAAAGTATAACGTTAGAACCAATCGATTTAATAAATTGTTATGTCGATGAAAACGGATTTATAAAAGTTAAACGGAAAAATGGTGAAACTGCAGCTAGTTCGCAAGATATGATTGGTAATTTATTTATGTTTAATTTAAACTTATAGCTTTATTTTATTATTTACAAAGAGATTTCGTGTATATCGAGGTTAATTTAAGATTATGAGCGTATATTTTTTCATTATTAGAACTTGAAAATATGATCAACAATGTTCCGTCTCTCAATGATTCTATTCATAAAGAAAATGAACCATTACCAGATATAAGCGATGCTGCAGTGAATGGAAGTACCAGTAACGAGACACAAAATGCGTCGAACAGTAATGATGAATCTCCAGATGTCATAGGTTGATTCTTAATTCTTATTCAATTTATATTTTCACATTTTAAATATTTATACACGCATTTTCAACCTTAGAATATACAAAAAAAGGCACGATCAGAAAACGAAAAGCAAAGGCTCCAAGAGAAACGTTAGAAGCAAAATGCGATAGAGTTGCCGAAAATCATGCAGTTCGAGAGTGTTGCGATGTTTCAAAGTGCCGATTAAAATGATCCGGCCAAACCATCTAGATTCCCTAAACGAATTTGAACGATGTCTATAAAGTATCATTTTAGAAAAAACACCGGTGAATTAACACGAGTTTGTAGAATTTTTTTTCTCACGACATTGGGTTTGAAAGCAAATAACGACAAGATGATATTGCGCATCGTGCGCGGCTCGGATAAGCAAGAAATCACTCCCCTTGACGGTAATCGTGGCCGTCAATCATCGAAACACAAAATTAACACAGAAGTTGTATTCGCGCACATTGAAAAATACAATCCAACGGTATCTCATTACAGAAGAGAATATGCTCCGAATGCTCGGTATTTACCTAGTGATATTTCAATTACTAGTATGTATGAAGATTTTTGTCAAGAACATAAGGAGCTGAAGATTTCGATTAGTATTTACAGTAGATTCTTGAAGGCAATGAATATTAGTTTTACAAAGTTAGGGCATGAAGAGTGCGAAAAATGTGAGACATTTAAATTGCACAATTCTCAACACAATGAGACGAATCTTGATGCAGATTGCGATGCCTGTACGACTTGGAAAACTCATATCGACAAAGCTAAGCTCAGCCGCGAGAAATACCGCGAATACGCAGATCAGTCACTTCCAGATGGTGTCATTTGTTGTTCCGTTGATTTGCTAAAAGTTATAATGCTCCCCAGAATTGATACTTTCAAAGTTGTTTTATTTACAAAAAGACAAGGATCAAATAAAAAAAAATACTTTTGCAGTTTTATGGCATGAGGGTATTTCGGCTAGGCGCAAAGAGGATCTGATTTCTGCGTATAATGCTTTTTTCTTACATCACAGAGATTCTAAGAAAATCATTTTGTGGCTCGATAATTGTACTGCCCAAAACAAAAATTGATGTTTCTTAACGTATCTTATTCACATTATTAATTCTAATGAAATATCATCTGATACCATTGAAATTAACTATTTTGAACCAGGTCATACATTTATGAGTGCTGATAGTTTTCATCATCAGGTAGAAAAATCATTAAAAAAAACAGAAAAGAACGTATGACTTCAATGATTTTTGCGATGCAGTGAAAGGTGCGAATACTCAGACCATCACAAAAGCCATGGAGCATACTGATTTTTATAACTGGCTAGACGGTCATTCTGTACAAAGAACGAACAATCTAAAATTAAACAATCCAAAACCATTACTTGGAAACATGGTTCAAATCATTGCCGAACGAGGGTTAATGACGTTGACGTATAAAACCTCTTTCAATGGTGACTCTTACAAGCTCGATTTTTTATCAGTATGAAAAACATTATTTATGAAAAACGTATCAAAAAAACCTGATGCCTTAGAAAAACCTTGCGGAATCGACGAAGATGTGAAAAATCTTATGGTGAAAACATTTCTCCCTTTAATGCCAAATAATCGTCATTCTTTATGGCAAAACTTGGCAAACAATAAATAATGTTTTATTAATATTAGAAATCTTTACGTTAAAGCATTAAAATCCCTGGTAGAAATTTATCCCGTCCACTTTATAGATCTATGTAGAATAATCTCGCACTGTGTAGATCTATGTAGGCAAACTAGATAGTTACTATAAAGGCGTGTAACGGTCGACCCTTCTAGTTTCCCATATTATTTGCCCCGATAAAACTAGATAAGCAAAATTATGACAATAACAACCACTTAAAGGTTATGTTTTAAGAAACAGAAGCCTAATCTATTATGCTTATTATGTATTATTTTGATTTAAAGGTATTTACTTGTTATTGTTCACCTATTACCAATGTAAATAATTGTAAATAACCTCTAAAGTGTAAGGTTATCTAATTTTAGATACATCGAGTTTTTGTATTTAAAAACTCAATAGCAATATTATGTTACACATATATATTAAACAATCAAAATAAGAAAATAATCTGAATATCCAAATAACTAAGTATATGAAGTATTAGTGCATATATTTATTTTGTTTATGTAAAATTATTTTCCTTACATTTGATTATGTTCCATCCTAAATACAGGCTTGGTTTCCAAACCTGTATGGTTTATGTAAGGAAAACTATTTTCACACACATTTATTATCAACTGATTAATTTTCTATTTTTATAAAGAAATAATGTATTTGAGTTATTATATACATATGTTCTATTTTTGTATTTCCTACTGTGATTAATTTATAATCAAACACTTTCATTTGACATCTATGGCCAGTTAATACATAGTAATTTGTTACTTATAAAGAAAATTATCGTCTACATGTGTTCGACTAATGTGTTTGTCTTTGAAAATGTTGTCACGGATGAGCAGTTTATGTATTATAAAAACTCGCAGATGGATACAAAATTATTTGTAGTTCTGAAATTAAAATTCTAGTTTTTAAATAAAGCATGTCATAAAGTACATATTTGTACGTATGATATTATTATTATTTATAAATTACTTTTCAAGAAACAACTACATGAATCAATAACATTATTTTGTGATCACTGCTTTTCATATGCAAGGAACATTGTTTCTAAATTTTCATTTCTTAGGTTAGATATGCTTTCTGACTACTTTTATATGTAAATAGTATGGATATAACTGTAGATCTTATTATTATAATTGAAAACTTGCATGTTAAACTTTATTTAACATTAATTTTTACAATAAAAGTTCTGTTCAATAAATAATATATAACCTCACAGATTTTATACGTACATATTATTATTGAGAAAACTATATAGATCTATGTGGATTTATCGAGTTTTGTACACTCTTGTACTATCTAGTTTGCCTATAAAGGCCGTTATAGCGAATGTGGCCGCCACGATAAGATTTCTACCAGGGATGTTTATTTTATTTACGCAAATATTAAATAAAACTGTTGAAATAATATAAATCCTGTTAAAAAAATATGCATTAATAATTATTTTTAGCATATTTTTAATTAATAAAAAAATAGTTTTATTATTTTCTGTATAAAGCTCAATCAGTTCCACTATTAATAACAGTATTTTCAATATTCTAACTTATTAGTTTATGCATAGTAAAAAAATTATCATTTATGTTGGTTTATACGGCTTTCTTGCTTATGGTCGCCCTCTAATTTCATAACCAAAAAGCCGTAACTAACATTTTTTTAATGAAATCATAATTGTACTCGTTTTTTAAATGTCTTCTTGTTTAGATCATTAATAATTATATACAAAAAAATTCACTTTGATAAAAATGATTAATTTAATAGAAAACGGCAGGCTTTCAAATTTCATATAAAAATTGCGACGAAAGTGACATTTTGAAGTTACAGACCTTCTTGCTTACGGCGGCAGTATATACGACGGTATCAAATTGCAAGTATAATTACATATAGTTACATGTAATGCGTTTTTATCCGAGTAGAAAATTCACGCATTATCAGATGCTTCAAAATATATAATTGCAGGCTTTTCTTGAAAAAGAAACGCAATTTTCGAGTAATCTACTTCTTCAGGATGAAATTATGACTTGTAAAAAAGTCGTAAGAACTTTCGTCGACAAATAGTTAAGTACATAATATTTGATGAATTTTATATTTGACTTTTACATGAAATTAGATGACATTTATCAATTATAAATTTATTAATTTGAAAATATAACTTTGTTCATTGTTTTAGTTTAATTGCATGATTTTCTTTTGCACAAATTACTTTGACATATTCTATATGATAATAAATTAAACATTGAATAATAGATTTTAAGTAATCACGGATACTTTATTATTTATAATTTCATTATTAAAAGAGTATTTAAACAATCCATTATTAACATTTAAGCTGTCAAGGAAGTGCATTTCAAATAATAGAGATGAGGAATGAAATTTATTATCAATTTTGATGTGTTTTTCTCATTATTGTATAGTCTTTTTTATACTAATTTTATATCAGACTTTTTATTCTTATCAAATATATTTAGAAACTTTAAATTATTTAGCTCGTTTTATTAGTTTTGTATATTTTTTATTCTTAATGTTGGAAATAATATTTAGATAGCTTGTGAGACATGGTATTCTGCGACTTTTCGAATTGATTAATTGTTATACCTTACTAAGGAAACCGATTCGCTGAGTTTCTACGTATTTATTACCTGCCATGAGAGGCAACTAATCCCGAAAAAAAAATTATAATAATTTTTTACATAATTTAACTTGCAGAAAAAAAGTATTTTAAGACCGTTTTCTTCTTTTTTGGAAGATGATATTTAATTAAATCGTAAAGATAACTAAACTTGTCGAACTACTTATCAATTGTAAATAGTAAGATACATTGAAGATAAACGTAATAATATTAGGATTCTTATGATTTAATGTACTACTAAAATAGACTCATTTATAATTGATTTAGCAGGAATACATAGCACTTCAAACTAAGATCATTCATTGTGATAGACAGTTTTATAAATAGAATTTGGAGTTGGACTACTTGTCACTGAACCATTTAAATAGATATACTTATATTTTTAAAAATTTTAAGTTTCAGTAAAGATAACATTTAGATTTCTATTCGTAGCAAACATTCGTTAACGTCGAAGTATTTCTTTTTCTTCCATTGTTTCGAACGAAATACGGCGCATCTATTTATTTTTCAATATATCATGTTTAATTAAAGCATTAAGAGGGGAGTCTTATGTAAATAAGATTATTTGTAAGTGCTTCTTTTACAAAGAAATTATTTATTATCATATAATCTTACATATGTCATATATTTACTACATATACTTATCACATATATTGGGGGTCTCCGTAGCTCAACTGGTTAAGGGGAGATCGGAGTCCTATACCTTATACCCAGTTGTCAACATTATCGACTTTACGTTTTACGCAGTCGATTGTTACTTTAATAAAAATTTACGAACGTACGCACATTCATCGTGATAAATAGATTGTGCGTACGTTTGCGTAATTTGAAATTCTCATTTATTCATTGAATAAAACGAAAATCTGCAATGTCGGTATCCGGCATCCCCAATTCCCCATTGGGTTGATTTTATCGGCAACGAATTCGCAACTCGTTGTTCCGGACTAATCGCTGACGTAGATCGAACTTAAGCCCGATAACTATGTCCCAAACGTCAAACATAAAAAACAGAAAATGAAAAATAAGTATAAAGGGCATGTCTCGTTAAAATAATAAAATAAAAATGAGAAAATAAAATAAAAAATATACAAATCTTTTCTTATGAAAAAAGGTACCTACTTTTCAAAAGTAGAAAAAATGGTAGTTATTTTTATCGCTATATATATATAGATAGGCGAATAGGCTAAAAACGGTGGGAAAGTTGGCTACCTTAAAAACGGTCTAAATCATACAAATCGAAAAATTTTCTCTTTATTATAAAAACACCATGCGAATGAACCAATATTTTCAATCAAAAACGTGTAAAATGAGTAAATAGTGGAACTTTAAACAAAATTTTACGGTTAAAAAAATCGATTTTTCATAATAAACTTTTTTTAAGGTAATGTAAATTTGCATTACGTATTGAAAAATGACTTTTTACAGATTTTTAATTTTACGATATTTCATAAAGCATATTTTAGAATATAAATCGTAAATTCTACAATTTATATCGTGTCAGTTCCGATATTGTTTTTTCAGTATATTAAATTATTATTTAAACAAATTAATATTAAAAATTGACAGTTTTAAACATTCTATCATTCACCGCCAATTATTTCAAACGATCGCCGTCTAATCTTTATTTTACAACAATTTTTTTAATTTATGATATTTTTAAATCGATTAATTAATTTATGAACATAAGCTTATAATCCGCTGAATCGACAAAGTACTATGTAATATATATATATATATATATATATATATATTTAATTCTGTGCATGCAAATGTATGTAATAGAGCTTGGCATTAGCTACTTTTTAAAGCAAGAATTTTTGGTTTAGCTTTCGCCGTTATTTTATTGTAAATAGATTTTTTATAATCGTTACGCATAGGATAGACATTACAAAAGAGTAATTAAAATTAAGCTTTATTTGAATAAAATAATAGTACATTGTTCAACTAGGCCGGAAAATAGACTTTTTCTAATCGAGAATGATGGTTGAGTACGAGCGGATACACAAGTGCCCAAATCATCATCCGAGTTTGAAAAAGCCCTTTCCACCCGTGTTACACACCGTATTTTTTTTAACAAGTGTGGGAATAGGGCCTTTGTTATGCATGCAATGGGAATGGGGAAATGGGCATTTCGAGTCGTCCACCAGAACTACGATATAAAAAGAATACATTTTTTCCTAAATTATGAACTTTTTCCAAAATTATGAACTTTTCCAAACTTTTTAATTTTTTTCAAAATATTGAGTTCAAATTTTGGAAAATATAAAATTTTGACATTATTTTCAGAGATTTTCAGGAGCGGGAGGGAATCATTGCCTCCCGCTCCGGCAAAGACGCTCGGAATACCCAGTTTTCCATTCGTTTTGTCAGCATGGAAAAGGGTCTTTTTCATGCGCGTGTTGAGAAAAAATTTATACCAACTACAATATTCAACCAAAAATATTATTTTCATGATTTTGGATGTCTACTTTCTCTAACATATAACAAAACATACTATACGTTTTTATTTGTACTCACGAGTTGTATAAGTACCACTTTAAATTAAACTGGCATTGAATTTAATTCATTGTATAGCCACTCGCTTTATCTCTAAATTTTCTACAGTGTACCCTTCAGCGAAGATTTAACGACTGGCTTAACAAACCAATTAACGTCAATTGATTACGGTGTGTAATTAAATTTGATTTTCAAACACGCCCTTATCTATACGTAAGTACCTACCGAGAGTGAAAGAGATACATAGGAAAAGAGGCAGACAGGCAAAGGATACACTGTTGACATAATGACTGCTCCTATTTAGTAAATATTTCATAGCTAATTTTAAGTCATATAGGGAGAATCTTGTAATAAAAATTACAGTGAATATCTTAGCAAGAGTGCGACATTTTATCTAAAAATTAATCTGATTATCGGTACAATCTACCCTGATAAACGGTAAAAATTATAATGAATAGCGTGCATTTAACGTTGAGGATAATCTATTTCGTAAAATAGACATATTATCATGCTTTCTACTACTATATTATTAAACAAAAATTATTGGATGTGACTGACGTAGTCCATCACATTATATTTATGCGACTTCTGTTCTCGAATTAGAATTGTGGCTCTGTTACAACAGATTACAAGCATAATCATACAGACTGCTCTCACAATACAATTTCAAGGCCCGACAGATGATTTGAAGTGATTAAACTTAAATGTTAATGTTTAACTAAGGTCGATGCTCCAGATTCTCAAGGAAAAGGTAAATGAAGATAATTCTTATTTTAGAGAGAGAGAGAGAGAGAGAGAGAGGGAGAGAGAGAGAGAGAGAGAGAGAGAGAGAGAGAGAGAGAGAGAGAGAGAGAGAGAGAGACTCTCCTGAGCTGCAAAGTCGCTCGCGGCCACCTAAACGAGTACTCGCTCAATCTACTCTCATGGATGCATATTTGTATCAGCTCAAGTTGCTGTTTCTTTACTGGAAGAATTATCACGTTTTTCATCTGAAAACATTAGGGCTCAGAATATCTGCAAATCCACTTTTCAATATCATCATTACAATTTTGCAAGTCAACGTCCAGAAAGAGCGATGTCCGAAGAAATGAAAATCAACTGTGTGTATGTACGTGAGTTTACAATCCTCCCACGACCGGACTTAAAGACTTTCAAATATAGCTATTTTTCTGATGTTTCGATTCTATTTATTTATCCTCCAATCCTTTATTATGTACTAGCAACCTTGTCATGGCTTTCCCCGGGGCTAAAGAGTGCGTGGAACTCAAAATTTAGAGATGTCTATTATTTCATAATGGTGCGTCTGTGCAGAATGATGAAACAGTCTTTGTGATTAAAAATCAAATGTATAACTTCTTAATAAAGTTATTCACTTTACGCTTTTTCACTCCCGTAGGGGATGATTAGGGTCCTGAAAGTCCTGAACTTAATTTTTAGACATTTGCATGAGTAACCTTTGTGAACAAAAACCCACAACTGTATATCTACCAAAACTTCAAAGATACCGGCCAATACGTAAAAACACGTTTACCCCTTCTCACGCCTCCCCCTCCCCTTCGGGGATGATTAGGGTAAAATCCTGAAATTGATGTTCAGGTATTTGCACTACCTAACCTTTGCGAACAAAACACCAACTTTATACAACTCGGTCATTAATTCACTGACCTCTACGATACAGCCCCATCCTCCAGTGCAATCATCCCTGTACATTTACTAAAAATTCACTCTACGCAAACATTCCTAGAAGCGCGAGCTCGCGGCGATGTAAATGCTGGCGGAGGCGCGCGCTCTTGCGCTGCGATGCGTCGGCGTCGCGGCGCTTCTCTCTCTCTCTCTCTCTCTCACTACACGGAAGGCGAAGCAGCAGCAGCAGCAGCGGCAGCGGCGGCAAGCCGGCAAACGGCTCGACGCGTTCCTGGCGAGCGGACGCGGCGCGATGAGCGCGGGCGGCCGCGAAAATATACGTTCATGCGCGCCTAACACATCGCTCGTCTTTCTCTCTCGACTGTGTAATTGATCAATCTCTCGAGTTCCCCCGTAATAGGCGCGGAGAGGTTTGTACCATGCTGCGTGCTGCTTTTCTCTACACGTCCGCGAGTGTTTGTCGCGAGTTTTTTTTTTTTCCTTGGCAGCGAAAAGTGTTGCATAGGTGGTGGTGATACGGCCCGGGTGCAAGTGGAATTATCGGGTGTTTCGCGGAGGTGATTAGTTTGGTGTTGCGGGTGAAGTGAGAATTTTGTGGTTAGAAGTTGGAGGTGGAATTTTGTTTGGAGAGGCGTTAGAGAGGTTCGTAGTACGGCGCTTCAACGAAGAGGAAGTTTGTTTCTACTTTTTTCGTGAAAAGGGGCAATTTTTGCAAATGCCTTTGAATTTAGAAAGGGATTGACTACGGAATTTACGTAAAATGAAAGTGTCAAGATGATCGTGAAGTATTTTGATGCATCGTGTAAAATGTGCGACTAAACTTTTCACTCTTTTTGCCGTCAAATAAGTAAGAATTTACGTAAATCATATGTGTTATATTTAATCTTTTTTTCAATGAGCAAGTTTTGGAAACTTTAAGGGATAAGAAACACAAAGACTAATAATAATTTTACAAAAGTAATATTTAATAACAAATGAAAATTTTTTAATCATTCAATAATTTTAATGAAATAACATCCACATTATTGTTATGAGAAAGTAAATAAATAGTTAATATAAAAAAGACGGGTTTGTTTCAAAAATTGTTTATTATTATTTACCTAAGATTTTTATGAATATATAAATTTTGTCTATTATTATAAAATGTATAAACTAAATAATCTAGATTGAACAAAATAGTAGGCTTTATTAAATTATAGGGTAATAAAATGAACCGTAACGTTGAAATTTACTTATGATTAATGATGTTCCTACTTAAGTTTAATAATAGAAGTTCAGGAACTATGTACTCATAGAAGCTAAAGGCTTACAAGAAAATATAACACGAGAGTTTGAACATAAAACAAAATCTATGTACATAGTAAATTTAAAAATAATAACAATAAACAATAACTTTGTATTTTGTAAAACATAATTAGAGTTGTTTTCATCTAATTAATGTTTTACACAAATTTCATTTTTTACTAATTTTTATTGATTAAACAAAATGATAATTTTCATATCTAATGAAACATTACATGCTCTTACGCATATTATGTTGAATTAATTTTATTTAATTTAAGATGTATATAGAGAAAATATATTTTATATAGATCATGCCGATCAAGAATATTATATTTTATTTAAAAGAAGATTAAGTGGATATTTTATTAAATTTGTAATACAAAATTAAAATAGGTAGTTTATACAGATCGTCTTAAAATACATAAATAATTCATTTTAATTATAACCAACTTAATTTTTTATATTATTAAACAGAAAATTACCATTTTTTTTTTATAAATTCAAATATTTCGAAAGCTCAACGATGTAGAAAATTTATATTTTTCTTAATCTTAAGGGAAGAAAAAATTTGACTTCTATAAACTGTTTTCATTTTTTTTTAATGTTTTCGTTTTTATCTAAAATTCAATATTTTTCAAAATTTGCGTGACAAAAAAAGTTAAATAACGACGCCCTAAGTAAGGCTATACGTCAGTAAAAGTCAAAAGTCAGTTAAAGAAAAAAATTTAATCCCATAAAACAAAAAAGTAATCATAAATAATTAAGAATTTACTTATATGTAATTATTACTACTAATTTACTTTAAAGTCATTTTTCTGAATTCTATATTTTCATAACTTCCAGTGGCGTTTTGCGAATCCGATTTTATTTTTATGTTTTAAATGTATGGTAATCTACCTTTTAAATACATTTTTTTTAAATCTATGTTGAGATCTATTGATAAAAGTTTAAATACAAATTTTGGCTCGGCAATAATAAAATACATGATTTTTGTGGAAATAAAAAATTAGAAACTTAATTAAGCTATAGAATTTTTTTAGAAAGAAAAATAGAATAATATTGTAACATAGATTTCTAAGTTGTACTTAAAAGAATACATACATTCAAGCTGATCAACATTCACCGATGCCTGTTGCGCAAAACGATAATCAAAATAATGTCCTTTTTTTCAAGCTTTTATGGCTGTTCTGATACTTCAAAGGCGGTTTAGGGAGATTTTAACTAGTGCAATTATATGTTGTTTTTACGTAGTATTATATACAAAAAAATAAAAAATATATTTGTCAATGCTTTCAGATTTTGTTTTTTTTCTATAGCTTCTTCTCTTAATAACTAATATCCGAGCGTACATTTTTTTATATTTAATTAAATGAGAAGACCGGATTTATAAAAAAAACTATTCAAAAAATTGTGAAATTGTAGCTTTTATCATTTAATATTTCTTTTGATTATAAAATGATTCCTAGCTTTGTTATTGCAACAATTAGGTTTTGAACACATAATCTAATAATCAATTGTTGATTATTTTAAAGCTCAACAGCTGTAACAAATAATTAATGTCGACACCAAATAAACCTGTACAACGAGAGAAAATATAGTAAAACATAATACAGATTTAATCTCTTTTTGTCGCATTATTCTCATCTTATGAAGATAATAACAATGATAAATATTGGTAAAATGAAGTTTTTCATGGTTCGAACACATGTAAAATTAAATTTAAGACTTAAAAATTAGCTTGCGTTAAAAATTATACATATATAAGGTGGATGTCCCGACTACTGACACCCTCAAGGATCGATTGTTGCATTATTGCATAGTTTATACTATTTGTTAAACAAAAATATATATTTTTCTATTTATTTATCATTATATATTACACGTAGATAATAACAACGAGGTTGTAATTTCAATAAAGATTATTGTTAATTATAAATTCATGAAATTAATAATAATATTCTCATGAGCTATTATTGACTACTGACACCCCGACTATTGACACCCATTTACTTTCATGCCCAAACAATAATATTTGATTTTATATCTATTAATGAATTAACATTCTTAAAGTATACTTTGGACTTAAGCTTTGACGTATAGGTATCTAAATGATTAGTTTAAATGTATTGTCACAAATATTTGAAATCTTTCCCAGGAAGCGTTAAACATCGTGCAAAATGAACGTCACCGCTGAAGCCAAGGATGTTAGATTGTATTCACTAACTCGCGCGGCAGTGTCAGTAGTTGGGCAAATGCGCCGTTTTCTTGCCGAACTACTGACATGTCAGTAATACGAAAATGTCTGAAACGCTTGTACCTAACGCTGACATCCAATAACTAAATAAACTGCCTTTGATAATTCTTCTTTTTTATGTAGTAGATATATCTGGTATATAAATATTACCTATTAAACTATTTTTTATTGCATATATCGCTGTAATATAGAAATAATAGTCTTCTTTATTTCGCAATATTTTCATGTTCACTCTGAATACAGACATAATTTTAAACGTTTTCGTAGCCTCGAATTTTATTATTATTTTTTAAAAGTTTCTGAAATTAAAAGATGTCACGTTTGTTTATTCATTATACTAAAAACAGTTACCGATTGCTTATATATTATTTTCAGATATTATTTGATAGAGTTTATATTTTATTTATAATAAAATAGATTTGGGTGTCAGTAGTTGGGTGGGGTGTCAGTAATACGGACATTCACCCTTTGAGAGATTTTGCAGAACTTTTAACTTACAGTTTAAAAAAGAGCATTATTTATTTTTAGAAGGATAGTATTCAAAGACATTTTTTAATGTTTTAGTGGCCACAAATATTAAGAAAAACTTAACGCCCTTCATTTTTTCAAGACTTAATCTTTAATTCGGGCGATTGCAAACATTTTTGCTACAAAAAATTAAGAAATAATAATTTTTAATATGATTTGTTTTGTGCTTTTATAATGCCTGGGTTAAAAAATCACTTTAAACAGAGTGAAATACGTTAAGAAAAGTAAAAACTGAAAAAAACAATGGGTTTTATACTTTTTGTATACAGATTTGGAGTATGTCAGTCGAAAAAAGCGAATTTTAAAACTAAGGGCGCTGTGAGTAACATTCTTTGAGCTTCATAACATTTTTTCTACAAGTGGCATACTTATATACAGAGAATATTTCGATTCCTTTAAAAAAACATATATCCGCAAGATATTTTTAAAATGGACAAAACTTTTTTAGCTAAAATGATGAAATACAAAAAAAATTGCTTTTCTTTCAAATTTGGTTTCCTAAATAGTTAGCATTGTATGTTTTTTATGTGAATATGGGGCTGTAGAAGATTACATAAAAAAGTTTTTGCATCATTTTATAAAAATTTTATTTTTTATAAGTGTTCAAAGGAAGAAAACCTTGACTAGTCCCCAATGCAGATCCTTGAAAAATCACATGTCTTTGATTTTCTTTATGCAATAAGGATTGTTGCTAAAGTAATAAAAATTAATGTATGGTGTTCTTTAACGTTTACTTTATAAGAAGTATTTTTTTCATGTATGTCAACAAGTTACACTCATAGGTTTTATGTGTAGTTTTCTGAAAGTTAAAAGCTCTGTAGAACCTCTATTATTGAGGAAGAAAACATCCACAGCGCCAACGGTACTGAAAACCTATGCTCATAGCAGCCATGTTGTTTATTTTAACATAGGAAACATATCTACGAAATATATATATATATATGAAAAATGGCCGTCAAGAGGATAGGCCACCAGAGGTCGCATGGCATGTTTAAACTCCAAATAAATAGATGCGTGTAAAAGCTAAAATGAATTGGATGAAATTTTTTTTAAATGCTTTACGGCAAGTGAATTATGCCATGGAACAAAAGTAATCGTATCGGCTTGTGTACAGTGGCGTCTGCGAATTTAAGACCACTGATAAATTTTTCATTTACATAACGTGTATTTACCAATATCTTAGAAAATCTACAACTTTGGAAGTAAAAATCGTAGATTATTTTTTAAATAAGCAAATTGACGATATTATCTTCTTTAAAATAGTGATGGAGTTTAAAATAGTTCAAAACTTAAGGACAACAATTACCATTTAAATAAATGTATTTTTAGTCCTTAAGTTTGATCTATTGTTCCAGTGTCATTTTATGGAAAATAAATATAAAATCATTTTTCTTTTTCTTTTTAAATTATACTACTAACAAAGAGAGAATACGAGATGTGGGTAATAATTTTTTATAAAACATTTAAGAATCATTTACTACTTTCCAAAAATGCTGCCTAGCACCCGCAGTTTGATGAAACAGACCTGATATCACGAGATGTAGCTAAAACACTAACATTACCCATATGCTTAATGTTAAAATATCGCATATGCAGATATAGTGCTAATGATAAGGTTTTTAGCTATATATCGTCATATAAGACCTATTCAAACAAACTGTGGGTTCTATGCTTCAATTCTAGGTACTCGTAAATGATTGTTAAATGTTTTATTAAAAATCACGATCCACGTTTCGTTCTCTTTCCTTGTAAGTTAAGCCTTACTTGTTACTATTTAAAATCAAAACTTTTCCTTTAATAAATTTTGTTTTAATTAAAATTTTAAAGTTTATATAACCCCTTAGATAAGGTAAACTATTCAAATATTTAAGTATATAAATATTCTTTAAATAATATCTAAATTCGCAATAAAGTCGTCATCAATAACTTATTGTGAAATTTGTCCAACCACTGGTATCTTACACGTAAATCATATGGGAACTCTTCAATAAAAATGTCCATGCCTTTCATATTGTTTGAAACAATTATCTACTTGTTTTTAAATACTCTTCCCATATATATTCTGAGTGCCATCTTATATGAACATCAAGGAATTCGTAAAGAGAACAGCTAGTCCACAGTGATTAAAGTTGCGAATCCTCACGCGATCCATCAGCAATTTAAATTCTTTTGCCAATTGTATCATGGACCATACAACAAAAAAACTAGAAAAGGTCCCTATTCCATTTCATTTGGGGCATGAAATTTAAGAAATCGCAGGAAATCCTTCATTCTCCCGCTGTGCAGCCTCTCAAAGCAGCAATCGTTATCCGTTGCAGCTCGTTCAGGCGCCTCGCTCCACACCCGACGACGATGGGGCGCCCGCAGAGACGAAAACTCCCTGCCACCACGAGCACGAGCAACCAGACCTGCGAGCAGCCTCGCAACAAAAGATAAAACCGAAAGAAAAAGTGACCCACAGCAACAAGAAACAGCCTGAAAGCAAAGCTCCGGATGCGAACTCGCGAGCAGCCGGGATAATGAGCAGCCACAGCAACAACAACGACTTGAACGCGACGTGGACGGACTACGGGGAGATCGAACACAACGTCAGCTATCCTCTCACCGGCAGCCTGATCAACGTCCTGGAGATGTACTACGTGCCGGCACTGGTGATCCTCGGCTCCCTCGGCAATTGTCTGTCGGTGTACGTGGTCTTCGCGACGAAGATGCGGCGCACCTCCTCGAGCTTCTATCTGGCGGCCCTGGCCCTCAGCGACACCGGCTTCCTCATGTCCGTTTTCGTCGCCTGGCTGCCCTTTGTCAACGTCCACATCATGAATCAGCAAGGATTCTGCCAGTTCTTCGTCTATCTCACCAGTGTCTGCAGCTTCCTTAGTGCCTGGTGCGTCTCTCTCTCTCTGTGTGTGTGTGTGTGTGTGTGTGTGTGTGTGTGTCTATTGTGGGTTCGCACGATGAGATCGAGATGGCGATCGAGATGGAGTGGAGCAGTTAAGCTTTTTGCGGTGATGATTCGCCGTTCGGAATACTTTTTCGATCTTTGGGTTTTGGTTAATCGATGGATATTATCTGAGAAAAGTACCCGGGTAATAGAGAAGCATGCATAATTATATATCATGTTTGAATATGTCGCTGTGTGTAAATACACGGAGAGAAATTGTACACTAAATTTTACGAAACGGTTGCGAAATTTGAACAAGAAGTTTGGTAATCTGATCCACAGACTGGAAAAACCCAAAAAATTACCAAACTTTATAGTAAATTTTACTGTACGTTTTGTAAATGTTACTGTAATGTGTGCGAAATTTTACTGGACAGTATAATAATTTGTAGGTTCGCATGTCGTCAGCTGAATCATAAACTTACCTTACAATGCAATGATCAAGAACACATATTCTTAGCATTATTTACGTTTTATTTACATCAATTAACTTCTAAATAATTACTTTATAATTTTTTAATATAGTTCAAATTATTAATTTATAAACATAATAATTATCATTTCGCTAAGATATATTTTGGCTTGGATCATCAGTCGGCTTAGAATAATGTAAATTATGAGGACGATAAGAAGTACTGTTGATATGAAACAGTGTTACTGGTAAGTGATCCACCTCCCGTATTGTGGGCGGTAGTTCGATTCCCAGCGGTTGCATTTTTTTTAAAATGATTAAAAATCGTAATAAAAAAATTACAGTACTGTTTTATAAAATTTTGAAAATTGTCAGCTTGTGACCAAATCACCGAACTTTCTGGTAAAAATTCGAGTACATTTGTGTAAAATTTACTGAACAATTTCTCTTCGTGTAAGGTAAATCTACCAGTACCTGAACGCTTTGTAGTAGTCGAGATAATTCCTTAAATTCTAATACTAAAATTAACACTGCCAATAAAAAGTCATATACCCATCTGAAAGAGAATTTAGTTTTCTGTGGAATCAAATTTATAAATTCTCGATAAATTTTTTTTAATAAAATCTTATTTCTATGTATTAATACAATACGGTTGTCATGTACTTTGAACGTAGAAGTATGTAAATATATAATTTATAGTATGTGCTAATCACGTAACCTATCATCTTAACCTGCACGTGCGCCCACGACTTGAAAATTACGACGCTGAGGTGCCAAACATCAACAGTAATTAGTGTTGAATTTTCAGTAATATGTCATCTCAGTTTGTTGATAAACTGACAATAGTCACTAAAGAGACTCTTATTACACGAAACAAAATATTTCTTATGCAAACATTTATTTATAATAACGTAAAATTCATACGGTTGGCCAGGTATAGGGCAAGCACGATTTTTCATGTACGAGTACCGGACCACTTATTTATTAACGTAAAAACTATTTTTTCGCACACATTAACACACTTAAAATACTATTAAATAACCTTAGAAAACTTTTAAATGCATAAAATGCTTAAAAATAATAAATAACTCTTAAATTCGAAGTAGCATTTCTTATAAGTTGGACTTACGGCATAATACAACTTCGACGACTAAGAAAGAAAGATGATTTTTTGGGATTTTTTTTCTCAAAAACTATAAAAGCTATTAACATGTCATTTTATTAATTTTATTTATTGACTCTTTAGCTATATAATCATATTTTTTATTTTCAAAGATTTATTTGTTTATTTTTTTTATTTGAAATAGCGCGGAAGAACAGGGTGAGTACGATAACTCCCCTTCAATGATATCCAAAAAAATTCTTAATCTACGTATGAATAACTGTCGTGAACTAGAATAAATTAATTGGATAAAAAATTAACAAAATGGCAACCAATTAAAATAATAAATAAATAGAATATATATATGATTCTACATGATATATGCAAATACATACATAATTATATACAACCCAAATTTTCCAAGTAAAAAGAGACTGGCAGACTGACATAGTTATTCTATCAATAATATGAGTTGTATCAAACGGCCACTACGTGTTTTATTCAAATTTACTTAATCTCACTAGATACTTCTCTGATTGTGAGTAACTGAACAATATGTGAATGATATTTTACAATCATTATCCCCCCTGCGTATGTGTCATCCCTGACTCAGACATCTGCGAATTCGCCAATTTTTAATTACACTTGAATTTTCACCATTTTCCACCTGGAAATTGGAAAAGAACTTGAAATTGAGGCCAAATTTATTTGAAGGATGCATTCATAAGCTTTCATTTGCGTGGTCGCGTGTAATAAAAGTGAATACATCAAAAGTTATATAAAAAAATGTTATGATGAATTAACTCGTCATTTGGGGTATTATAATAGAGAAAATCATTCTCTACCCACTAGACTATTTTTAATTTATCTGACTCTGATTGTATTAATTGTATTCTACTTTGAAAGTTAAAGTAAGGTAGGGAGGTAGTAAGTTAGGTTATTAAAGTTTACACTGAAAGAAAGGATTCTTTGCGGCAAAGAATATTTCTTAACTGTTAAGTTTTGTGGATTTGAATACGGTAAAATGAATATTTCTTAACAATTAAATGTACGACTTAAAAGTTAAGAACTGAGTACTTAAGTCGTATGTCACTAGTTGACCGCCTGACTATAAGGTTAACTGAATTTTTCAAGCTCCTGTGATGTTTATAAGACCGTTACATGTCAGATTAAGATTTTGTCTGACAATGATGCTTTTTATGTCACTGCATTCTCAAGTTCGAGTTATTAATTGTTAAATATTTACGACAAGTACATGAGACTTCGATCCCGCATGGACATGACTCATTTGCCACATGGAATCTTTTCTCTCATTGTATATGCAGAAGGGGCATACGCATGGAAAAATACTTCTCACGGTGAATTATTTTTAGGTGGGTTTACACTGATTTTTGAAAAAAAACTAGAAAAAAATGTATGACTCATTTTGTAAGCTCTACGTTTGTAAGAACATTTCGAGACCTGATAAAATAACAAAATTTCATAATCAACAAAGTTATAACCATTCAAAGAAAATAATTAACATTGCTTCTTATGTAGAACTGAATATTTAAATGCGCTTTTCTCGAAACTTATTTTTCAAACTTCAAAAAGTTGCTCGCGCATTTAGAGTCGATGTATGTAGCTGTAACTTGCAGCAAATATTCTTATGAGCACTGTTTAAAGAAGTAAGTATTTTTTTCAAGAATTGCGTACATACAAATTTTTGCCGATTAAATATGTATACAAAAACATGATATTTTTTGTCATATATTTATTTAAAATGGAGATATACTTTTTTCAAGCTATTTATGGTAGAAAAATATAATAAATAAAACTAACTTTGTTCGTTACGGGTTCTAACGTTAGTGAAAATTTATTAGGTTGATATTGTCAAACTTAAATACGCAAGGAACTTTTTTAATTAACCTTTCTTTTGACTGCAAAAAAGTTCATTTTGTTCAATGAATTGGGATTAGGAAAGTGAAAATTTCTCAAAATTGGTATATATTCCTCTTTTTTTGTTACTAATAACATATTAAAATTTTGAAATAAAATTCCGGATGTTTATCGATTTTTAAAAAACTTTTTAAATTTTTTTTAGATTTTTACAAACTTAAATGTAGAAATGTAGTTCTGACAGAAAGGGGTTGCTTTACCAGCCAATTTGCAGAGTTTGATAAGTGCTATGAAAAACTGTCGTTAATCTTATCTTCAAATATATTAATGAGCAAATTTTTCACATGATGAAATTTCAGAGATAGATATTGACCTTATCATAAAATGAAATAGTTCTTAATATTCAACGTTAATTCTTCTATGTAAGCTTATTGTTTGTTTCTTATATAATTCTGCTTGATACTATTTTTATTTTCTATGCCAATGCAGTGATAGAAATATAAACATTTTCGAAGTCTATCAATTTAAGTCATTTTCATATTAGTGAAAATCACAGAAAAAGACCAAATGTACTAGACATATAAAATACGCGGAAGCAGCTCGGATGATCCAATGTCAAACGGAAGCGCATCTGCGCAGCAATACTAGCAACATATTTTTTAAGACAACAGAACCGAGCTACGCCCCTCTGAAAAGGCTTTCGATGTCTTTTATTATCGAGTTATTTTTAGGAATTATTAGATTCGTTTTTGTAAATTTGTCAATATGACACTATTTTTTATGTTAAAGGTTGCATTTTGATTGAATATTTAATAAAACATTACATCGATGACCACCTTAAAATTACAAATAAATTGGTTATATATTTTTAGATGAGGATACATTTTTCGTCATATATTATCTTTTTTTTTCGGTAAATTTAATCATTTTATCAAAATATAACTGAAAAAGAAATTTTTCATTTATTTGATGGTCGTTTTCAAACTTGTATATTGTTTGCTCCGCTGCAAGGTTTTGAGATCGCTTATTTGAAAAAATTATTCGTCGATTAAATTTTAGAATAATCGATTATTCGAAAAAAGTATTCGTCGAATAATTTTCATAACTCGAATGTTAAAAAATAAAGATAAATGTTCAAAATTGACCTTACGAAAGTTCCACGACTTCTACACGTTAAAACCATTTTTTTAGCTTGTAGAAATTCTTTACATGAAAATCAGATGCGTCAATTCCAGTTAAAAAATAATGCGGCTTTATATACAAAGTAATCACATCAAGTGTAAAGTTTACACGTGCACAGTATTTCACTACACTAGGTATACACGACAGAAATAAACAGATTGTTGATCTGGAAAGCCGACCATCTGTCCATAACCGGGCCAAGCATACAATTTAAACTTAAAATAAATAAAATATAAATAAATTAAATAAATTAGATTATAAATTTAAATTTATAATAATTTAAAATTTCTACAAGCTAAAGAAATATTTGTAACGTGTAAAATACGTCGGATATTACTTTCGTATTGTTAATTTTGAACATTTTTCTTTTAAGATTCGGGTATTCGAAAAGTATTCGATGAATACTTTTTTTTAATACTATTTGGAACCATTCCTATGAGCCTTATTTTTTCATGTGAAACATTTAAAAAATGAAACTTTCTTATTCCGCTGAGTATTTCGCAAGATATGAAAAGTATTCGCCGAAATTTTGCGTTCGAATACTTACCGAACTATGGCTGAAACGCTGCGATGAATGATATAAATACAAATTAATATTAGAAATACACAATAAGTAGGGAAATTCTAAGTTTTAAAGATATATACAAACATATTTAAGGTAGGAATCTGATGTTTCATGGCCAAAATATAAAAAAAAAATTTATTTAATTTTTTTAATCATTGTAATTGTAAGAATGTTTTGAAAACTATCAGATATCAAAACTTTATATTTTAACAAAGATATACGCATTTAATTAATACAATTTATATTAGATAACATACAAAATTAAATCTTTAAACGGGGTGACAGGGCTAATTTTTTTTGTTTTTTAATGAAGATTCCAAATTAAAAAGAAATTTAAAGATTCTTCGACTCGATTTTCTTAAAAACAATTTTTCGATTTTTGGATTTTTGAGTTTTAGTATTTCGAGTTTTTTGTTATGTTACAAATATTATAATTAATTTAGTATAAGTACATTAAAAAAATATAAAATTACCTATCTTTTACAACTGCGTATTTTGAATAGGCTCTTTCCCTTCTTTTATTATACATGAAAAGAGTCATATTTAGTTTAAACGGTTATATCTCGAAAATCTATGATGGCAAAACGAGTGGCAAATCGTTCACAAAATTTTAGATGATTAGGAATTCAGTGAATCTACGCACTAACATCTTATTACATTTAATGAAAATATTTAAATAATTTTGGTAAATCACGTACAGAGATAAAATTGCTATAATAAGGATTATATTACCTAACGTTCTGTAATTTTAGTAAAAAATTATCTTTTGGCATACCATCAATGATAAAAAGGCACACCCTTTTCTTTGCTATTATTTAGAAAAGGATATAGCAATTTTAAATTAATTTATTAGAACAAAGAATTTCATATTGTAACAATTAATTTAGTTTGAGGAAGCTAAGTGCCAATTAATTGGCAGCGGTGTTCTTATATCATTTGATCCATCAGTCAATATCAAAAAACGTGATTTCTTATGCATTATCATAAGTCAAATGAAATCTAAATAGTTTTGAGAAAGTAGAAGACGATTTTTAATATTCTGCAAACAGTTTATTTTGTTGACCAATCAAGGAAATTAATTAATTAATTAATTAATTAATAATATCGTATTTTATCAATAACCCTGCAAATAATCGATATCTTGAGCTTAAAATTGATATAGAACCTATTAATATGATCCTACATAAGCCTTCAAAATGTTAGCTCATAAGACTGAACAATAAAAAGAGGTTCCCTTTTCACCATAGTCCTTACCTACCTTAAATAAAAAAAATGGTTTTCATAATGTTTTGTTATTGTATCTAACAGAGTTGGAAGGGTTTTCCAGTTCAATAAATGAATAGATACTTATGAAAAAATTGCAATTATAAATTCAAAGAAAAATAAGCAATAATTAATGAAATCAATAATTAAACTTTTATTTCCATTTAATTTGTTTCACCTTACATTTAATTGATTAACTGCCACAAATTGCGAATTAACTTTACGCTTGATTAAGAATCTTGAATAGACATCATCGCTTTGAAGAAAGATGCGATGCGGCCATCAATCCCATTCGAACCGAACAAACACCATACCTGACCTTTGAGATAAAGCGGAAATATGTCGTCGACACGCTGCGCACAGTATTTTAATAGCTCTCCGCCGGTGTAATTAATCCGTCGCGGCTTCTCCCTGCACGCGGGCGGACGCAGCAAAGACAACACCGGCTAAGCCACGCGATTAATCACATCAATTAGAACAATGGGGCCGTAGTGTTAGGCGCTGAGAATGTAATGAGACTGCGCTATATATAAGCCCCGTTGCGCGCATGCCGCGCACGCGTGTAATGGAGTTTCGGAATTGTCGGCGATAATTCAGTGAAATGCAGGCAGCAATTATCGTGCGTTATATATTTATTCGATAAGCAATGTCGCAATACTAATGACCGGTGTAGCTCGTATTCACCCAGGGAAAGAAGGATAAATTGCATGATTTTTTTATGACTTGATTAAACGTAATTAAACTGCGTTTTGGTGGGCGTAAATTACTTGTGGATATAAAGTTTGTCGATAATAATTAGCCTTATTTTAAAACATAATAGGAGCTTGTTTTATAGTAGAATCGGAACGCGCATCTATTGCTCAAGGAGCTTTATTTTGAGAGGGGAATCAATCGTATATACGAAAGTCATAGTCAAAGTCAATCTAGAATTGTTTATGTATGTCTTATAGCAGTGCATTTTCGATTGCTAACCAAATAAACAATGTCTTCTTAGGCATGAATAAGTATCAATCATTCTATTCATAAACATATTGATAGAAATTATACGCGGAGAAAAAATATCAGTAATGGTTACTGTACTGGTTAGGTAAATCGAAGCTAATAGAAATCCGTGCACTCTCGTAATTGTGTACATATGCCAAAACCTTCACTTACACAGGATTCATTATAAATAAACGTTAAATAAACAAAATTTTAAGGTTATGTGAAATAACAGTAACTTTAGACCAGGTTGGTGCTCAATCCCTAACCGGATAGGTAATGAGTATTTCCGATTTTTAGTATTATACGTATTTCCCACATTAGCTCCAATTTACTTAACCGGATAGTAACCATTACTACTCCTTTTTCTCCGTGTAAGTTAAATTTTAATAGAATTTATATTAGAAATATCAATCACGAACCACACGATTCTTATTCAATTTTTCAACTTCTAATGCGGTCGGTTGCTGAAGCTTTGCCATACGGAGAAGGTTAATAGTCAAGATATATATATACATTTAATATTGTAGAAAACAGATATTTAATTTTTACAGTTCTAATAGAGTATTTGTATCAAAACATGTTTACTAAGTGAAAATAAATATTTATTTCATATAAAAGAAGTTATAAATTAATTCTGTATTATACTTATGAAACATGGATATTGATTTTACAAAGAAAAAATCGAAAAACATCTTAAACTTTATGACTTTCCACCGCTTAAAGTGATAAATATGAGCCAGGATAAAGTATTGAACGGTGTTTGCACCGAAAAGTGTCAATAACATAATATGTGCTGGGTCACGCGTAACTTTTCTCGCGCGCCACACCTTCATGGATTTTTTTAGTAATTTAGCAGGGAATGCGATCTCGATAACTAGGACTCAAAAAGCTTGGAAATTCAAACAATTAACTAAGCTTTTTACATATCCGCCATTAGGTAATTAGCCTCATGTTAAGCGTGTGGAAAAACTGACGTTTCGTCATTTTTTTTTTAAAAGTTGATTTCGTATAATAAACAAAAATATAAAAATAAATGTTGCAAAAAATACATAGAAATATACTCCACTATTGAAAAATATCAGTTATCAACCAGTTATTACAAAATTATCATTATTATTATTTTATATAACAGATGTCTGTTATTTCTCTTTTATAATAGAATTAAAGCCAGACATGAGAGTCAAAGCAGAGTCACTTTATCCGAACTAAATTTAACACAAAACGATACAGTATCTGTTTTATACTTCTCTTGCTGTTACACTTGCTAAATTAATTATGATTCCTACATTTATCCTGATTTTATGAATAAACACGACATCGTGTAAAATTTAATGTACCCTTGCTTAAATGCTTTATATTTTCTACCAACTGCATACATTGTTTACAAGTTGCAATGAGAACAGTAATATATCACTTCAATTTTATGAATCAAAGAAAACGCATGGCGTATAGAACGCCCACTTTTGCTTAAATTAGTTGATATTGATTTAAATAACTCCAATAATACAATACTACATTTTAAAAATGTGGAAACAAATAACAATAACGACGACAATAGAACAAAGACAATAACGTTTATTTCATTAATATTTTATATTCTATTTCAATTTAATTGTAATTTACAATTTCAAGTAGCGACACCTACAAGTTTTAAAATATGTTTAAAATTAATGAAACTGAGAGAAACAATTTAGCGATG
Organism: Gastracanthus pulcherrimus; assembly: GCA_949152435.1. Taxonomy (NCBI): domain Eukaryota; kingdom Metazoa; phylum Arthropoda; class Insecta; order Hymenoptera; family Pteromalidae; genus Gastracanthus; species Gastracanthus pulcherrimus. Next base: position 25,866,593 of record OX424575.1, on the reverse strand, counting down.
TTATATATATATTGCAGATACTATCGAAACTTTTGTTGGAGTTATTTATTAAAGAGAAGCGAATGTTTTAGAACTACTATCGTAATCTTGTTAGTGTATTATTATATTATCATAAGTAAATTATTAAAATAGTTTATAAGTTAATTTCGCAAACTAAATATTGTTATACATCGGACAGAACCCACTACTCACATATTTATAACTTTTTTAGAATTTATTTAAAATGAATAATGAATCTACTGCTTTTACTCATACACTTTGCCCAAAATTTTCGAACATCAATAATGCCAAGCATTTATTTACACTCTTCCGTTCCACCATTTGATATTGAATTAGGCATCTATTTTACTTTTCTATATTTCAGTGCTACAATAGCCATAAAGAAATAAGTAAAGACTTTCCGCTTCAAATATACATTTTTCTTGTCTTAAAATAATATATGTGATAAATTAGGAGTAGTAAGGTTGTAGTGTGATATTGCATTCGATTCCATTTTTAACAAATGCTTCCACGTCGCATGTTTCTCCATTCGATCATTCGATCTCCAACTGTGCTCCCAGCCAGGCATCTTCGCACCTCTAAGATTCCCATCCCACACCGCATCTGTCACCAATGAATGATAAAAAAAAGACTAGTCGTGGACAATTGCTTCGAAGATAGGTAAAGATAAAAGATAATTGATTACCTAAAGGTTTAAATAACATTATCTTTTCTACACAAGTATCTAAAAGATTTTCAAAACGAGTATCAAAAATATTTGCTAATAATTTAATTTGATCAAAATTAATTTCTTACGCCAAAAAGATTCATTTGTACGGCAAATTCCATTTCTGAATTTTTATTTTGACGTAGGCAATCAAAAGTTACAGCCAAAATAGCTATGGGTATGCGTAAGCTGGGGTTATTCTCCCCTATATCAGCCGATTTACCACCTGATTATATCAGTTGATTCATCACCGGATTATAGCGGTCGTTTTATCACATGGTTGTATCTGCATATTAAATTAGCTGATATATTCTCTTGATTTGTCACCTAATATCGTCTTTACAAAAGAAAATTTGTTCAAAATACTTGAAACGTGGAAATACATTGATCCGATACCCCATTATGGATACTATCGTTTGACTAATATTTAAAATTTTTTTAAATGATGCTTTCAGGTGATAAATTAGTTTAAAAGTAAATGATTCTATCAAGTAATCATATCAAGTCATTCGATACATGATATGTCAGCTGGTTTTTGCAGCAAAGTACTTTTTCATCTAGATTAGCATCTAGCTATCCTGGTAGAAATCTTATCGTGGCGCCCACATTCGCTGTAACGGCCTTTATAGGCAAACTAGATAGTACAAGAGTGTACAAAACTCGATAAATCCACACAGATCTACATAGTTTTCTCAATAATAATATGTATGTATAAAATCTGTGAGGTTATATATTATTTATTAAACAGAAGTTTTATTGTAAACATTAATGTTAAAAAAAGTTTAATATGCAAGTTTTCAATTATAATAATAAGATCTACAGTTATATTCATACTATTTATATATAAAAGTAGTCAGAAAGCATATCTAACCTAAGAAATGAAAATTTAGAAACAATGTTCCTTGCATATGAAAAACAGTGATCACAAAATAATTTTATTGATTGATGTAGTTGTTTCTTGAAAAGTAATGTATAAATAATAATAATATCATATGTACAAATATGTACTTTATGTTGAATTTTAATTTCAGAACTACAAATAATTTTGTATCCATATGTGAGTTTTTATAATAGATAAACTGCTCATCCGTGACAACATTTTCAAAGACAAAGACATTAGTCGAACACATGTAGACGATAATTTTCTTTATAAGTAACAAATTACTATGTTGTAACTGGTCATAGATGTCAAATGAAAGTGTTTGATTATAAATTAATCACAGTAGGAAATACAAAAATAGAACATATATATATAATAACTTAAATACATTATTTCTTTTTAAAAATAGAAAATTAATCAGTTGATAATAAATGTGTGTGAAAATAGTTTTCCTTACATAAACCATACAGGTTTGGAAACCAAGCCTGTATTTAGGATGGAACATAATTAAATGTAAGGAAAATAATTTTACATAATCAAAATAAATATATGCACTAATACTTCATATAGTTACTTGGATATTCAAATTATTTTTTTATTTTGATTGTTTAATATATATGTGTAACATAATATTGTTATTGAGTTCTTAAATACAAAAACTCGATGTATATAAAATTTGATAACCTTACACTTTAGAGGTTATTTATATTTACTTATATTGATAATAGGTGAACAATAACAAGTAAATACCTTTAAATCAAAATAATACATAATAAGCATAATAGATTATGCTTCCGTTTCTTAAACCATAACCTTTAAGTGGTTGTTATTGTCATAATTTTGCTTATCTAATTTTATCGGGGCAAATAATATGGGAAACTAGAAGGCTCGACCGTTACACGCCTTTATAGTAACTATCTAGTTTGCCTACATAGATCTACACAGCGCGAGATTATTATACATAGATTTATAAAGTGGACGGGATAAATTTCTACCAGGGTAAGCTTACATTTATACTGAAAGGATAATTCAGTGGAACTTGCCGGTGTCGCATGGTTAAATTTGCGGAAGGCACAGTCGGTCACTTCTGCTGATGAGTTCGGTAAAAACAGAGTAACATTTCGACTATATTGCCAGATGAGCATTTAATTGCTACGTGCAGCTACGCTTCATTCTAGCCTTATATAATGTTTGTGTAAGAGTAAGGTTAGAGTAACAAAGCAACAATAAATTAATTGAAACCCTCATTGCTTGTGCTAACGCGAGGTTAAACTGAATCGCGGCTTTAAAAACTCAGCTGCTACACTTGTTCATCGAGTCCATCCGAATGATTCTCTCACACGGAGATTGTCAGACCCTCGGGAAACATATTTATAAACGTATACCTATAAACTTTGAAAATAGTTTTCTGGTACCTCAAAATGAAACCTAGCACCCAGATATTGATCCAATGTGTCCTAGAACCTGATATCCAGCTAAAAACATTAGAGTTATCCATATGCTCAATGTTTAAAATCTTGTATTCGTAGATATACTAATAACATTAATGAAATATGCTGTATCTACTATCCAGAGGCCCATTCGTCACAACTACGGAATACGGATAGCCGTGGTTCATTCTTTGGTATCAGAAAACGATCTCCAAAGTTTCCTAATAATCCGCGAGCCGGAGATCTGGCCCTCCCCTTGTCCAGTATCCCAGCCACACTCAAACCTCCCCGTCGCGTTCTCTGACCCCAGGTTCGTGGTGGCGTTCACGGTCGAGCGCTTCGTCGCCGTCTGCTACCCGCTGCGCCGCCAGTGGATCTGCACGGTCAACCGGGCCAAGATCCTGATAAGCTGCGTGACCTTGGCGGGCCTGCTCATCTGCAGTCCGGCCCTGCTCTACTCCCAGTCGGGCCTCCTGGACAGCGTCCCCGACAGCCGGCCCTTCTGCCACATAGCCGAGGGCTGGGAGAAGGTGGCGAGCGCCCTCAACGTCCTCGACACCATACTCACCTTCGCCCTGCCCTTCTCCCTCATCGTCGTGCTCAACTCGCTGATAGTGCGGGCGGTCTGGCACGTCGACAGGGTGAGGACGACCCTGAAGGCGAGGATCTCGACCAGGGACTCGCCCCCGGCCGTCCACCAGGCCCGGGTCACGAAGATGCTGCTCGTCGTCAGCAGCGTCTTCTTCTGCCTGAATCTGCCGGCCTACGTCATGCGCGTCTACGCGTATCTGCAGGTGAGAGACGAGGGGCGTTGGGAGTAAGGAGGCTGCGTCGTGTTATTGCTTCTTGCTTTTTCTTTGGCGTGCTTGGTGTGCTGTATACGGATTGAAGGGTCGTGGCCGATGATGGTAGACATTTGCGGAAGTGATTTTTCTGTGCACGCAAATAGACACCATTTCGGGTTACACGTGTCGGTCGTCTATTTGTAATGCAATTCATTTCCGAAATATTCTCATTAACTCTTCTTTCTTTCTTAGTTTCTCTTTTTCCTTCCTTTTTTCTCTCCTTTTCCTTGTTTTTCTTTTTCATCGTGCCATTTGAACAATATATTTTTCCAGTACTTTTTTCTATTTAGCTTCACTTACTATTTTCTTTTTAACATCTTTCTCTTTTCTCTGACCTATATTTGTCAATGTATATTATCTCTTCTCCCCGAGTACTCTTTTTTTACATTACCTTTTCTATCTCTTCCCATCGCGTATTTATCTTCCTATCCTTTCCAACTATCTACTTGTATATTTACAGCCACTTATAGGTATTTTTTTATTACTTCATTATTTATCTTTACATACTCTTTTTATTATATAATACGTTTTTTCTTATCTTCTGTTTCCATTTCTGATTCTCCGTTTCTTTATCGTTCTGCTGTTACTTCTGTATTTATCTACCATTATTTCAACTACCTTCTTTACCAACATTTCCTTAAAAAGTGTCACGTTGGCTACATTACTGGTAAAGTGCGTTCTTTATTTGACTGGTTAAGACCTACGGGTGGCGCCACTTTGGCGGCCACTTTTTAGAAGCTTAGGTAGTGGGTCAGAAGTATGAGAGACATAGTAAAAATTGAGAATACTGCCAAAAGCAAGGTTTCAGACATAAAATTAACCTATTCAACTATTATTTAAGTTATTTAAGGATTTTGAACTCACAAAAAAAACTACATATTTTAATTAATACTCTAATTGATACTCTTAAATACATTAAATAATAGTATGATATATAGTTCTTTTTGCCTTAAATTTATTTCTTTTGCATTTTTTTTCACTTTCACTATGTATTCATATACTCTTGACCCACTAACTAAGGCGCCACCAGTAGGTCTTAACCAGGCGAATTTTGTTGATCTCATTTTCTCTTCGTATATCTCCGCGTTTTCCTTTATTTTATTCATGCGTTTTTCTAACTTTTCTATGACAATTAACAATATTTTTTTGCTACATTCTTTACGTTTTTATTCCTCTTCTTTTTCCTGTTTTCCTTTATTTCACCGATGCTTTCTTTCTTCTGATCCTTAGACTGCGTTAATCCTTTGGGGGCCTTTTTTATCTATATCCTCTTCTCGGCTTGTATTTTCTAACCTCACTTTCTTGGAAGATATTGTATATTTTTCTTCACCTTTCATTCTGTCTATATTTTTTTGTTATATCAATAATTAATTTAACGTTATTTTTTTGTTAATCTCTTTCAGATCATCACATTTATTTCACTCTGGATCGCAGTTAATACTAATGATACTATAATTTTACAGTTATAAAATAAAGAAACTGTAGTTCGCATAATTACAATTATATTTTTGGCGGCAAAATTCTAGTAAAGTCCACGATACCAAGAGTTGCCACGCTAATCTTAGATTTGTCATGTATCAAATCATTTAAAAAAATTTAAAGAATTGATCGTTTATTTACTTTTTGATGAACCAAATTCTTTGTGTAATTATTAATAAATGCACTTTGAACGTATTATAGAAGCTTGAGAAATGACAGAAAGTAAATATACTTGAACGTTTTGACTATTGCGAGCACTAAATTGAGTATCTGCCTAGTATGGCACGTGAGACAATGATAGACATTCGGACGAGAAGGTCAACTGAAAGCTTAGTCAATGTTACTACATTTTAGTTACAACCCTTACGAAATGAAATAGTCAGCCTAAGAAAAAGAATTAGTTGTATCAAATTTCCACTACAAACTTACAAGGAGAATGTCACACCTCCGGGTCATGGAATTTGATGAAACTTTGGGTGGTATTTTCTGGTACCTAAAAATGAAGTCTAGCACTCGTAGTTTTTTCAATGGGGCCTATTTCTCGAGATATAAGTCATTGATATGATTTTTCTTAACCATTTGTGGCTTAGTGGCTATTATAATAGCCACCTCTTTCGTCTAAGATTTTAATGTATACAAATTTTATTTATAGGTGTATATAAATGATTTTACATTCTTCTATTAGCTAAGAGGTTTCTCTATAATACTAATTAACAAAAATTGATATTTTATTTATTGTTAAATAGTTATAAATAAACAAGTAACGAAAAAAGCTGTTTTTTTAAGAAAAAAATATGGGCCACAAAGGGTTAATGCGAGAATATATGCGTGGGCGCCTTCCATAAGCGCCCAACCTTTTTCAACCCACATTTTCTTGGAGTAGTTAAATTTCTTTTGCCCTGAAATCTTTATGCATATTTCAGAAAAGTCTTTAAGCTTCGAAAAGGCTTTTAGTCGATGAATTAAAAAGCTTTTTAACGTAGAAAAAAAGATCTTGAAAAGATGCTTCTTTTAGCGCAAAGATCATCTCGATCCGATAAATAGATTCCGAGATATTAAAGCTCTAAGATGAAGGTTCTTTGCTCATACACTATTCACAGTGGAGCAATTTACAGCATGGTATTCGGTAGCGTTTTTCAAATACTTTGGTACATTTGTAAAACATGTGAGCAATTTGCACGATAAGTGGATTTTAGTGTGGCCGAGCAGTTTGCAAGGTCAAATATGAAAATTGTTTTGCAATTTCAATTTCGAGTACTTAATTGCCTTTCTGTGGTGTTTTTAAACATATTTTTATAGGGGAAACATCAATTTTCGTTTGACCAGAAGCAATAATTGGATTTGAATGTAGACTCCGTGGCATGACTTTTTACAAATTTAGTTTGTAATCGATCTGTTAAAATTAGTTGATTCTTTATCAAGAATTTCTTAACTACACATTTCCAAACGTAATTTATGACCCTTATGATATCTATATGTTTTATAAGTTTCCTCTATGCTCTACGTCCCCTAGAATCAAAAATATCTTGTCACAAATATCATATTTTTCAATAAATTATCAATGAATTACAAAATTCTAAATTTTCAATGTAATAAACATCTAAAGTAGAGTTTTTACCGGTCATATTTCTAGCAAAATTTTTTCGATTTTCTCTAAAACCAGTAGTTTCCGAGTTAATTAAGTAAATGTGAGAAAAAATGAGTGATTTATCGGTATTAGGAACACATTTTGACGTTTCCTGCCAATTTAGCACAATTTTTCTGGCTGGAGCAACATTGGAGCATCATTCTATATGTTATTCTACACCGATTCCCAAAAAAATTAGACCTCCACCTCATCACATCCATCCCGATGGCTAATTCGCCTAATGGACTATCTAACTGTCGACTACAAGCGTTTTCGTCATATTCTTTTAAATATATAAATAATTATCCTGCAACTTCTTTTGTCAAAAATAAACATTGGATTAAAAAACTTAAGTATATTTAAAGTGTATTAGAACCATTTATTTATAAACAAAGATGTTTTTGAAGTTTTAGTAATAACTTAAATACGGAAAGACACTACTCTACTATTGTCTTAATTGACAAGTAATCAACGAAAGATGCCCATGCGACCCCAGGTAGAACGTTAAAAGCGGACCTATAAAACTGATACGAGCATAAAAAAACATAAAACCTTCAGCATTTAAACAACAATTTCATTCTGTATAAAGTGAAAAATATGAAAAAAGATAATTTTTTCATTATTACTACTATTACATACAATACTACTATATGTCTGATAAAATCTTGATTTTTTCACTTATTTTAACGAATTTGACTCTCATTTTATTACAAATAAGTCATAGTAAATTTGAATGTATTCCCAATGTATTCCCTACGACGTCACAAACTTCAGCTATATCGCGTCAAAACTTTAGACTCCATTCACGATTATTGAGAAAAGTACTTAGTCAGAAGGGGACTATTTGCCGGTATAAGTTTCAATCTTGGTGGGCTTGACCTCGTTCTCCAATGCAAGATACTGAATTCTTCAAGGATTTAGACGACATATAAGTTCTTTCACGGGGAGCCCGAAAGCGGTTTTTCAACCTTTCCTTAGTATGGGATTTAAGGGATTTTTAAAGCCCAATTTTATACCTATATCTTTCCGACTCGACAATTTCTTTCTAGCTTTACTTTTATAGGGTATCTTTTCTAATTTTATAGGAATTTTATTTTCTAATCGCTGTCACGCAGGTCAGTCATTACACAAGTCGAAAAAGTTTTAAAATTCTTAAGATTATCAGACCTCTTCTTCAAAACACGCTATAAAAGAAAATTTGAAGATATTGATAAAAACAACAAATACATAAATAGGATGTTTCTCTGTTTTTTGAAACTTCTAAGAAGAGTTCTGCAATACATATTGTACTATGCTATTTATATTTCAGTTTATTTGTTAACAATTATTTATTATAAAGAACTTTTAGAATTATTAAACGTCTTTATTAATTTAGAGGATCCTCGACTGATTCTTATATCAAAAATTTTTTTATAACATTTCTTTATGTAAAGTTTAAAAAGACATTTTTAGGTCTACTAAATGTCATAGTCAGAAGTTTTAATAAAGTTATAACCGTTCAACTGAAACAATTTACATTTACATCAACTGTTAGAAAATATTTAAATAAGTTTTTTTTTTTTAAATTAACATCGCCATGTTTGTGCTCCCATGTGGTGCTAATCGACGACGGGGGTCTGCGGTGTGTTTGTAAACAAAGAACATGTAATTTTTACAGAGGTGCTTGTATCAATCGGCAGAGACTAGGATTCGAACCCGGGTCACCTGCGTGGGAATCCGACACTCTACCGACTGAGCCGCCGTAGGCCCCTTTTGAAATAAGTTTAGTCACATTTTAAAGCACTCTCTCCTATAAATTATGAACAAATTTTATCAACGAATAAAAGTCATTGATTGATAGTTAGGAAGTCTGATAAATTTCCATCCTAAAAAATAATTATACGAGCCATGAAATGTTATTTTAAATTTTTTAGATTTTCAAACTGTATCTACCGCGTAAAACCTGAATTGCTTCATCATACGCGTCGAAATCTATTGCCATTGTCGACACTTTATATCCTAAAAAACAATTATACGGATCATGAAATGTTATTTTAAACTTTTTAGATTTGCAAACTGTATCTACCACGTAAAACCTCAATAGCTTCACCATACGCGTCGCAATCTATTGCCATTGTCGATACTTTATTTATTGGAGGAACTTTGTGGCGTGTACGATTCTACGTGACTCGATGAAATAAATTTTTTGTTCTCGTGGTTATTTGACTCCTATTTATATATACTAAAACTTTAACCAAACACATTTTCGTTAAAAATCTTTTATAAATTTTTTTTTTAAATGATCCTATTTTTTGAAAATTTGCATTGATAATTGTTGCAATATGATTATAATGAACCCTGGTAGAAACGTTCCCCATATGTTCGCCAGATTTTACTCTATTTTATAGGGAATGGCCAATTTCTGCTTAAAAGTCTGGCCAGAAACCCCGCTACCTGTCGACGTTTTCTCGTCAGAAACCTGACCAACTTATGGTTAATGAATAAATAAATAAAAAATAACGTTTAACGAATTTTTATAAGTTAATAATGATTATTATGTCATGGATTTAATAGCTTATTGTTAATAGAATGCTAAGATATATTTGGGATAGATTCGAAATAAAAACTAAAAACTTATTTCATTAAAAGTTTTTTTAAGGTTAGAGTTTTATAATTAAATAAGACATAAAAAAAATCAAATAAATAATCGAATAAAAATTTGCATGCTGTTTTAACGCAGAAGTACTATAATGGGATTTACATTTTCAATAATTTTTTAGGGTTATGTAAGCTATTTAGATTTTCTATAAATTTCTGGTCAGATGCTGGTTTATTTCTGGCGAACTATTAGGAAACGGATCTGCCCAATAGATCGTGAACCGACCATCTGATATGCTCAATTTTCTACCAGGGAAACGTTTCTATAAACTGATAAAGGAGATTTTTGTAGGGTTCAAAAGTCGGTTGTCCGTTAATAAAGCAACGGTAAACGTTGACAGCTTAGTATGCACGTGCATTTCATTATTATAGCTACGCCTGTTTCATGTTTAATCCATATGCAACGGGAGACCGTTTTAGATTTCTGCAAGTAATGTCTTTTGTTCATTAACTTTTAATTTATGAAAGCTTATATATTATAATATTTACATTAACTATTCATTCATGCTTTTTGATACTAAGAACAATTGAAAATTGCTAAAGCGTAATTTTGTATTTATTTATTCAATTTAAATAAAGTATTTTTCGACTAAAAAGAACTGTCAATTTATCAAAAAATCTTTATTTATTAGCATATATATTATAAAAATCATGAATTTAAAAAATTGACCTTCTGAAAACAAGAGAAAGTGTTGAAAAAGTACCTTTAAATATGAAAATGTTTAAACTTTTAAAATACATTATATTTTCATGATTTGAAACAAGTAAGCTTGAGTTTTAATCGTACTTCAAGTTTATGCAACACATATATATTACACATATATATACATATATATATATATATATATATATATATATATATATATATATATATATATATATATATATATATATATGTATATATATGTGTAATATATATGTGTTGCATAAACTTGAAGTACGATTAAAACTCAAGCTTACTTGTTTCAAATCATGAAAATATAATGTATTTTAAAAGTTTAAACATTTTCATATTTAAAGGTACTTTTTCAACACTTTCTCTTGTTTTCAGAAGGTCAATTTTTTTAAATTCATGATTTTTATAATCTTCACAACTATATAGGTTAAAAAGGTTTCATATAACGAGATTTGAATGAAGAACCTGAGGAGGCTATGGGTATGGCCCTTTCATCTTCTGTTAAAAATTCATCTCTAATGCCTTTTTTATACGAAGTTATACGTCAGCTATTGCATATATATGAAAATATAATATTCAGTTTTAAGCAAGTGAAAGTATAGGTGTGAGATACAAATTATTATTGGTACTTCCAGATATTTATTCATGAAAATTTAAGATTTGCGAAGATCACGCATGTAAAGGATTCTAGCGAATGAAATCTCTTAAAGTTTAAAAAAATAGTTTTAAGAAACTCACTTTTAGATTACTTTTGAATTGATAGCTTTAATTTTGTTCATGTATAATCGGTTTAGGATAATAGATCAGTTATAAGTAAGTGCCGTATTTTCCGTCTTTATCTAATCTAGTTTTATGCTACTTATTTAAATAGTAATTTGTTAATTAAAAAATAAATATTGTCCCGCATAATCAAAAAATGGAGAGTATTTTAAAATAGTTTGAATTGCAAAACGTAAACTCCTTTTCTTGGTAATTTAAAATTTTCTCTTAGGATTACTCTTAGATTTTCATTAAACTTACTATATTATTAGATAGCAAAAAGCATTCTCTTAATGCAAGAACACTTGATTTTTGCAATAAAAAGAAAAATATTCTCGCGCAAAAGAAGGTAAATCCTTAATTTGTCGAATCGTCGAAAGATCGTGAATGGCTTATACACGCGCGCTTTTCTCTGCGCTCCCAAAATTGCTTTCGACAACATTTTAATTTCCGGGATTGGAGAATTTTATTTTGCGCGCGACTCGACAAGCGCGCAAAGAAAAAAGGAGAGCAGGAGAACGCATTGTGAATTAAAAGCTCCGACGAGCTATTTGCGCGTCTCGCGGAGAGACGGGGGATAAATCATGGTAGATAAAAGTGGAAATGCTATTCGCTGTTTTATTAAATTTGAATTTCAAATTTTCGAAAGGCTGCAAACTCACGTGAAACAGCCGTTATAAAGTTGCCGAGCTCATCGAAATTGTGCGCCGGCATAAACTATTGTAATAATAATGCTGACATTTTTCACTGCAAGGGCGAATGAAGAGATGGTTCTCGGCGTCATTTGCGCGTATGTAATATTAGATCACATGGACCTTATTTTCGCTCTCGATTTTACTCGCGAGAGCGAATAGAATGGAACTTGATAACTAAGTCTACATATTTGAAAAATTAGATATTTGAATGGAAATTCTGATTTAAAAGAATAATTTTGTTGTTACGATTACATACGGGATGGAGAAAAATAATTTTAATGTTTTTACTCATGTTTAGGCTGAACTATTTGAAGTCGCCTTCAGAATAGAGTTCAGAAAGTTTTGCTAAGAATGAAGAATCATTAAAGAAAATATTTACATTTAAAATTATCTACATATTTTCAATTTTTAAATATAAATCTCCGTACATAAGATCACGTCATGAAATTAATATCTAATGTAAGTGTGCATAACTATTAAAAAATAAGAAAAACTGTTATTAATAAAGATATACTTTTAATAGACTTATCGATTTCATTTATACGATGCTAATGTCGGAATTATATTCAAGGATAACAACTTTATTTACTAGTTTATTGAACTTTCTCGTAGTATATAATTGTTTAAGAATTAATATGTGCAAATATTGTTATAATCATTGGCGAATTTATTTAATTTATTAATTCAAAAGTTAGTTGAGAAAAAATATATTTCTTAAATCGTAATAAATATCACAGATAAGTATTATCTTTTCTAATTAAAATGATTTAATCATCCATGAAAATCTTAATTTGAAACCGTAATACCAGAGCTCACACGCATAATGAGGCTAACGCGTAATTTAAAAACGCAAAATAAAGAAATAAAAGTCGCCCGGAGTTAATCAAAACTTTGACTGTTAATTTCAACTTTTTCTCTACGCACATAGCAGATTCAGAATTAGGTAAGCAAACAACTACAACAGCAATTCAGAAACTACGAGACGAGATGAAACAGCGACTAACAGATAATTAGAGTTCAAAAATTATAAGATACTTATTTTAAATGTCTTCATGAAATGCTCATTCAAAAAATAAAAAAGATAAATCAAAAAAGTCGCGCAAAATTCTTCCTTTAAAATCTGGAGATCACATATGATGGTAATTATAGTTATACGAGTCTGTTAAAAATATAATTTTATTATCACGAAGTCGAATATGTCTCCTAGTCACCAGCATACGCGACAATTTTCACCAGATAAAGTACCACTGTGTATACACGTGCATATATGATATGTCTGACACGAACTATACCTTTACTACTTGTGTGAATTATATTCACGCGACAGTTTTCTGAATAAAATATCGTATTTCCCATAAGGTAAATAGGACAATTTTCGATGTGTTCATTTTTTATGTAAATCACGAGTTTCATACATAACCGAATACATTTTGCATACTATATTCGTTTGCTTAGAAAACTCGCAGCTCAAAGCTATTTATTAATTTTGTTTGACTACATTAATCTTTCTCTTCTTTACAAATTTTAATTGGGTCTACTTTAATCGATATATATTTACCTGTGTAATTTTTTATTTTCATCATTAGATGTATGTAACAAAATTTTAAAATCATAAATTTCAAAGTTAGTTTCTATTAATTTTTTGCAGATGCGTGTATTGGAAAATTGTCACTCAAACATCGTATACAAAATAGGAACCGCAATCTAAACGTATTATAGTTGTGTGAAATATCGTTTGCAATCTAGTAAGAGAATTACTTTGATGAGAGAGTTTGGTAAATTGTCAGTTAGTAGCTTTTAAGTCAGTTAGTAATTTATCTCAACTTATTTACTTGTCCATCATATAGTTTATCATGTACAAAACATAAAATAGTTTAACAGGTCACGAGATGAAAAAGTTGTATATATGATTTTTTTATATTTATATTTTATTTTCGCAATTCAACACACGTAAAACATTTGTAAACATGCTTGGATAAAAGCATACTATATAACGTAATAAGTGATTTTATAACTAATCAATAGGTAGTTTGAATTGCTTTCGGGTATAAAAATGAGGTATTAGAAAATTTTGTCAGTATAAAAAAAAAATAACGGAAAGGAACTAATAAAGTAGCTATATTAGATATAGTCTTCATAATAAAATTAGATTTTTAGTTATTCGCTGAAAAAATTGTTTACATTATAATAATTATAATTATATTAAAATGTCCGTGTTCGTAACAAGAATATTATCTTTGAACAAATAATTTGAACTAAAATACATATTTCAATTTAATTATTGTTTGCTATTACCCAGAATAAAATTATAAAACTTGAATTATGAGTAATGTATTCGAGAAAATCGATATGCAATCACTTGTCATCACAAATATTTATTGATAATACATAAAGGCATCTAAGTCTTTTAATTTATCTATTATAATCTTACACTGTTAATTATTAAAACTATTAAACTTAACTATTATAACTATTAAGTCATAAATAATTGATTAACTAGTTATATTACTTATTATGAACTAACCCCATTAATGAAATAGCTAAAGACATGTTGAAATCCTTATTTCTAGAAATGTATCTTCTTCCGGCAAAGTAGTATCCGCAGTTCGGTAAGAAACACGGTTTGGTTATAAAACTGAAAGCAAAGTATGGTTTGGTTTAAAAAAAAACTTTTTGCTATTTTATAAACATCAGATGTGTATCTACATATTCACAGGTCTGACGAAAACTGAATATCACTACTTTTTCTGAAACGTGATACGCGAGTAATACGGTATACGTGTCTTGATAATAATAAAACTTACTAATAAATCTTAGTAATATATCCTCGTATAAAGAAGTCAGCGACATAGTCTGATTATAGTCTCCGTAGCCAGACTTTTGCAAGTTTTTCTGTGCCACACTTTTGCCAGACTTCTTACACGGGTTATCTCTTTAACAGGCGGAAGTGTCTATAGGGCACTGCATGTATAAACTGAATATGATTTATATGTTTATTGAGGTAGCTGATTTCAAATTAGTGTTTGATTTAAAAAATTCATTTACTTGTTTATTTACCCGGTATCGTCAATAAGTTTGTAAAGCAATTAGAAGTTATTAATTCTTTCCATTCTTATAAATAAGTCATTATATAAATGTATAACATTATTTTCTGAAGTTTTAACGATCATTTTAAATCGAACCGAATGTAAAAGTCGTATAAGCTTTTGTTACACAACAATGTCAACCTTAGCTTAGCGGCCTTTGGCAACCGATGTTTACCAAAATTCTGATGCTCCCAAACGCAATTGCAGCTACACGTTCTGTAATTTCTCTATTCTTATATGTAACTACAAAATTATAGAGTATGTTAATTACAAATCACTTCCGGAAGTCTTTATAACATTATAATAATATAGTATGTTGTTATATAACTTTATAACAACATACTATACACGTACTAATAATTGGAAGTAAGATACTGTATCAAAAGTATATAAATTAACATAAAAATATCATATTTTTGTAATTAGTTTCAACAATCATTGTTGAAACATATTATTACAAATTTAATACAAAAACCATAAAATATTAACAATCAATTCTACGGGAAAAACTACTAAAGATCCAACTACTACTTTTCAAATCACCTTATCTAATTGATTGTAAATAATCGTTTCAGTCTTATTACAATCAATTGAATAACGATTAGACAAAAATAATAATTCTTTCTTTACTATTATTTTTTAGAAAATATTCAATTCTTATTTTTAACCCATGGTTTATAAACGAAAATAGCGCGTGATTTGACCGAAGTAATAATTGTTTCCTCGAAGAAAAGTATTCTCCCTAATTCCGCCCAAACGATTTCACAATTCAAATCCGCAAATCCCCAGACGATCGCGCGGATTTCACAGTCGACAGGCCGTCTCCGTTACGCTCGACCGAACGTGCGCCGAACCCCCGACATCGTCCACCGTGAAAATCGCGTCTCCCGTGCGCGCATACATAATCGCGAGAGCGCCGTGTAATGATTTAGCGATTACGCTGGGGAATCCGCGAAATCGGACTAACAGTCTCTGCTGGTCCAGGAGGAGGGGAGGAGGGGGCACACCTGGATTTTTGCTTAGCGCAGAGCCGGTAGCGACATCTGGCTCGACATTAACCCTTTACTTCCCTGACCTGAAATTCGGTCACGTAACTTCAGCGACGCGGCGTCTGTCAGACTCGTTAAGCTCTATCCTTTATAATATCAGTTTCAGGGTGAGACTTAATGTGATTTAACTTAAAGGTGCACTTGCACTGTGAATTTTCTTTCTGGATTCGAATATAAACTGTTTCTCGATTATTTACCAACCAAAATAAAAATAATCGGTAGAGCTGTTTTTCAAAAATGGCACTTTTGGTCACCACATTGGACCCGCCATTTTGAATTTTGAAAACTTGACTAGATTCGAAATCAGTGATCTTAAGACCCTAATATTCCAATTTTCATAAAATTAACAAAAATGGCCTAATTGGACCTTTGAAGCATAATTTTTTCTATCAATTGGTTTTTTTCATGAAAAATTGGTATATAAAGGTTTTGGGCGTCGTTGATTACGAATCCGTTGTCAGATTTTCAAAATTTTAAATGGAGGGTTCAATATGGTGACCAAAAGTGCCAGTTCTCAAAAACGACTTGACCGATTATTTTTATCTTGGTTGGTAAATAATCTAGAAACAGTGTATATTTTAATCCAGCAAGAAAACTTACAGTCTAAGCACCTTTAGGTTAAATCATGTTAAGGCTTACCATAATGGGTATACGAAATAATTGTTATGTAAAAAGATTTCATTGGCTAGAGACAATACACTTATACCCTGGTGGAAAATTATTCGTTTTTACTAGATTCCCTGCTTGGAATTGAAGCCCCTAGCTTATTAAACAGGATCCTGGATAAAATTAAATAATATAAATTTATTTAAAAAATTATTTAGTTGGAGAAGTAATTTGATGTGTGTGCGTCTAAAACTATGTTCAACGGGTAACTCCACTGATTTTAAAAAATCTCTCCCTTTCGTCAAATTTGTTTTATCTGAGATTTTAATTTTTATTTTTTAAATTTTTTCATCCATTAATAATTTAAAAATTATTACATTAAAGGGTTGGAAATATGATATTTACAAAATTATAAATTATTGAAATTTGAATAGGCTGGGTTGGGGTTGGGTCTTACGGATGCCACATTGGTTGTAAGGGGTTATAAGTCGGAACATTTAACATACATTTCATGGGGAATTCGTATAAAAAATAAACTGTATTAAATAATTTTAATTTGTAACCGCAGCAATGAATTACATATTTCCCTAAAAGACTAATATGTTGTACATAATTACTACCTACATTACGTAAAAGAAAAAAAATTAGCGGTCCCCTCTCAAAGATATGGCTAAGTAAACATTGTTTTCAGCCTCATTTCGAGACCTGGTTGTTTTTAATATTTTAACATTTTAATTTATGTTATAAACAATGCCGTTTAATGATGATTTGAAATATAAATTAACTTTTTAACTTTATTATCACAGGTGAACTACCTTAAGAACTCGCACGTCCGATAGCTGCCGAAAAGGCAAGTGAACTATCGCACGAGTGAAATATACAAATGAAAAATAAAAGTACAAAACTAACATACATAAATATTTTAAGCAAATCAGTTAAAAATTGATGGATATATATTTGGTAGAAGATCAAAGAATTTTTCGAATTGCTGTGTCAAGTATTTTCACACTCTTTTAAGATTTTAAGTAACAGAAAAATCCAACAACAAGAAATTTGATTTCTGGAAACCGTTGCAATTAAAAACAGTCGCCATTTCAAGCGCTGAGTTGGCTGCACAAAACCATTTATGGTTCTAAGAATTTTTAAAATTTCTGTATAAAACTTTGCTTACATACTTTTGAGTATTTGAAAGGAATTGAAGATTACACTTAAAAAATTGACAATCTCGTTCCAGATTCCGCGTCAATACTATCTCTAATGAAATAAGTTAAGAATGTATAACTGCACTCTAGAAATTTAATACATAATGCATGAAGTGTGGAATTTATTAAATTTACGGGATACGTCCATTATAAAATGATATTGTAAATATTTGGCGAAGCGTTGCTGCTTATTATGTATACATACGCATTTCATGAGTGTGGTATAATTCTTATATTGGTATAATATTAAGGGGGCAGGCCTGGGTTAAACCTAAAAAAATAATTTTTTTTAATGAATCGAGAAAACTTTTTATTTTTAAAAGCATTCATTCTAAAATATTTTATGTTATCAATACTTAATAATATCTTTAATTTTACCGTTGTAAATCCTCAAAATCTTCATCGTACATGTCACAATATATTCTATTAAAAAATTCTAGTAAAAATATATTCTACCTTATAAAATTATTAGTGATATATAACAAAACAATGCCTTTTACTAATAAAGCATATTTAGATTCTTTAGTAATTATTACCAATCGATATAAAATGACTTTTCTCAACTATTACTTTATTTTCTGTCGCCTCTAATAGAAATGAAAAATAAACGTTTTCATACACGACAGAAACTCCTACAGTAACATAGAAAAGAATAAAGAGCGACAAGTGTCCGGGTAAGGGTTAGTCGTGTATTTTAATATCACGTTCACAACGGACACGTCGATAGATACGTACATACATTCGCGCATAGAATACAAAATCATCGAGAGGTCACGGAATGCTCCACAAATAGTATACAGCATTAATTGGTATCCGTTTGTCGGGTTGAGTTGTGACGCCCGATATGATATTCCGCACCTTCGTGTATTATACTCGTACTTCGCGACCAATCCATCCAGAGGTGCGACAGTATACCTCGTTTGTCTCGCGCTTAAATAGAGATTTTATATTCATCTTCCGCGAATGTCAGAGTTGATGTTAATTGGTAACTGAATTTTTCACGGTGAATTCTTCATTTAGCAATGAAATGTATTTGTTTGTGTGAATTCTTTCGTTTTATAGGCTGGATCAAATTATGGGGGCAAGCCTTGGTTAGAAATCTGTTTATGTTTAAAAGCAATCCTTCTGAAAAATTTGATGCTATCAATACTTAATAATATCTTAGATATTACCGTTGTAAATCGTCAAAATCGGGATCCTACACGTCACAATAAATCACTATTTTCAATATCATATTTATTAAAGGAACTTTGTTCCTGAAACAATTCTTGGTGACATGATGAACAAACATTTTGTAATCGAAGGTTATTCGACTCCTTTTGACGTGTATTACAAAATGAGCAGAGCACTTGTTCGTTAAATTATTTTTATTATTCGTTTTCGTGGATCCATTCAATTTTTTAAAAACTATTAAGAATTTTTTTTCAAAAAATCGATTGGATTGCCATAAAAAAATAATAAAAAATAATTTAACAAAAAAGTGCTTCGTTCTTTTTGTAATACATGTCAAAAGGAGTCGAATAACAAACGTAAAATAAATTTTCGATTATCATATCACCTAGAATCGTGGCAAAAACAAAGTTCCTTTAATAAATATGCTATTAAAATAATGATTTATTGTGACGTGTAGGATCAAGATTTTGAGGTTTCGCGACGATAAAATATAAGATATTATTGTGTACTGATAGCATAACTATTTTCAGAATGATTGCTTTTAAACGTAAAAAGTTTTCTGGACTCATAAAAAATCTTTTTTTTTGTTTATCCATTTATCATATTACGTATTTATTATCTGATTTTATTCAATATACACAATATAAACAAATTATTTATTCGTTTCTTGCTTCAATGACTATTTAGTAACATTGATTAAACTTACAGTTAACCCTCCTCAAAATGTCTATTCTTGCCACACATTCTGTGCTACACAGAATGATACTCAATTTAGCGTCAACAACTGTGTCACAAATAAAATCGAGTATATTTACTTTACGTCATCAGTCGAGTATCAAAATTACATTGAAAGTGCATTTCTTTATATTTGCGCTCTTACTTCATTTCATTGAAGTTAGAATCCTACTCTGAGCATCGTAAGCTGTGTCCTCGTACTAAAAGGCGAACCGACTTGGTGAAAAATCAAATCAATTAATATGTTCGGTAGAGCTCTTAGCTATTCTTATTTTGTAGCAATGACCAAAACTTAGTAAAAGAATTTCCTTTAAGTTAGCATAAATTTATATTATACATTGAACATTCCATACGGCATGTTAGGAATTTTTAATATAACGATATTTTATATTGTAACCTAACTATAATTTTATATTGTACAAAAATTAAAATACAAGCCTTCTCAGAGAGTATAGAATTAAAAAACATAAGTATCCGGTAATAGACACACATTATTTAAATCCTCGAAATTCCAGAATATATTTCAGATTTAATTATGATTACCGTGGTTGGTTAATTGAATTAAGCAGCATAATAATTAGCCATTGATAAAATCTCCCTAGAAAAATTAAAATCTCACTTATACCTATACCTAATAAGCAAATGTTCTATGCGCTTGTACACTCAGGTGTCTGGTGCCAACACAATTCCCCTAGCGCTGTCTCCATCCCATCGACTGGCAAATTATACAGCGACAGCCTGTTGCGTGATCGGGGACATTAGGGGCCTATCGATCTCCGCGAAAATGAAAACGAAAATAAAAAGAAAAACGAAAAAGGTAAACAGACTAGACGGAAACGGCGCAAAATTTACGGCTTAATTTTCGTAATAGGTCGTCTGCGGCATGAACGAGAAGGATAAAAAATACGAGGGCTCGCCCCGTGCGAGTCATCGTTGCAGTGGGCGTCGACTGGGGGGGGATATCGACAATTAATGCCGCGCTAACGCTAATTGAGTTACGCGGAACGAGTGATTAGAGAGTCTCTCGGCTCGGCGCGCACCGATCCGGAGATTGCTCGATGGTGCTTTTTTTACCGTGGGAATCGAGATTTTCTTTATTGGCGAATTTGATGTGCGCGGGGCGGAGCGCGTTGTTCCACATTTGCGAGTGAGGGAAATTTTGCGGCGACGAATTTTTGCAGATGGTTTTCGAATTTTGAACGGAGAGTAGGGTGATTGGGTCGCAGGGCGACGAAGTTTGAAAAATGATTGTAAAATTTCGTAAAGATTGCGGTAAAATGTACGACGTATTATTAGTCATCGAAGGAAATATCGCGTTCGTTTCAATTTTGTATTTTTATCCAATTTTCGAATTCAGGGCACAGAAATAATGGTTATGATGCAATCATTAATGTATTCATTATTTAGACGACTAAATTTTCACATCAAATGAATTCAAACTAATTTATTTACATTGAAGCAATTTAATGTCAATTTGCCAAACAACTCACATTAATAGGCGTAATTTATAGAGTAAATTTTTTATAATAAATGACATCATTTAAATAATAAATTTATTTATTAAATAACATAGTTTATATAATAAATTACCTAATTTATATAATAAATTACATAATTTATATAATAAATTACATAATTTATATAATAAATTACCTAATTTATATAATAAATTACATAATTTATATAATAAATTACATCATTTATATAATAAATTACATCATTTATATAATAAATTACATCATTTATATAATAAATTACATCATTTATATAATAAATTACATCATTTATATAATAAATTACATCATTTATATAATAAATTACATCATTTATATAATAAATTACAAAGGCATAATTTACATAATAATAATTCTTTATTCAATGTATAGATTTTAAATCTCTTTACAATCACCCTTCTTACATAGTCTTCTTCTCTCCTTTAATATCGCATTACGTTTCTTTCATTTACAGCTGTTAACCAATTATAATACAAAGTTATCAATTATTTCGCACTTAATGCTTACATATCTATATACATTTTTACATTTTTTGATACAGTTACATATTTTGCAGTTCCGTTTCTCCTATTCTTCATTATCTTTTATCCCAACTGTCCCGGTTATCGTCCTAGCTACTTTCTCGAATTCGAAAGCGCATTGGCACATACCATATATAGGTTCTCCGTTTAACAATTCCTTTAGCCTTTCAATTACTTTCGTTTCCCCACCGAGTAGTTTTCTGTTGTCCACTTCCGATACCCATTCTCGTTTTATTTCCCTTCTTGCGTCTTCACATACCCATATGTGTCCTAAGTTCTCTATACTGGTCCCGCATATTCTACAACTTGTTTCCCTATACATCTTATATCCTTCTCTGTCAATATTACCACATATTATCTTTGTCCATTGCTTTTTAATAAAATCACATACCCCTTTATATTCACAATATTCTTCGCATCCTAAATCCTTTTTCCAATCTCTATAATTTGGATAGTATTTCGACTTCTCTACTTTAGCCCAGTCCCTTTGAATTTTCTGCTCCAATTTCACTTTAATTCCTATTTCTTGCTTTTTTCTTATTTCGCTTATTTCATTTTCACTTTTGCACTCATACATTAATCTTAATATCTCATAATCTCCTATTTCATTCATAGCTTTTGTCAGTCCCAATCCCCACTTTCACGGATTCCTATTTAGTATTCCTCTTATTTCCTCTTTCAGACTAACGTACGGCCTCCTCTTTTTACCCATTTTTAACACATTTATTATATATTTGCTTGAGCGATTCCTACTCGTTAGTTCTACGCTATTTCTTCCTGCTTCCAACCTCCATATGTAGCTCGGTGTACTCAGTATTGTGTTCTGTTTCAAACCCATTGCCATTTTAATATACCTATTTTGAACTTTTTCTATTACTTCCTGCCTGCCACTATTATCTCTAATAAGTATAATTTTCTGTATAGATTTTCAATTTTTGCCCTTTTCCATAGCCCCCATACCATATTAATTTCCTTATATATGTACTTTCTTCGCTGATTTATTTGCATATAACCCATATGAATTTGCTGCTGTTAACCAAAAGCCTAAGTATTTATATGATTTAACTATTTTCAGCTCCTCTCTCCCATACATCCATTTATCCTTTTTACAGCCCCTACCTCTATTTTTTAAAAACAATGATTTTAGTTATTTTTTGTATTTAGGGTCATCTCATTTTTCCTACAGTATTTTCCTATAGGAATTTATAGGTATTTTTCCTATAGGTATTTTTCTATAGATCATCTAACATACTTTGTAGTCCCTCCTTAGTGTCTCATAATGCTGTCACGTCATCCGCGAATTTTAAACAGAATATCTTTGTCCCCCTCATGACCGTTCCTCCCTCGTTTATCCTTCGATATTGTTCGTCTAGATCTTCAATATAAATGCTAAATAAGGAAGGGCTGAATGTGCATCCTTGTCTGACACCTCTGTTTGCTATAAAACTATCTGTTATTCCCTTCCCTGTTATTATTTCATTCCTTGTTTCTCTGTATATACCCTTAATCATTCCAACTATTTTTTCATATATCCCTACCTTTTCCATTTTTTCAAACAATATCCTTGTATTTACCGTGTCGAAAGCTGTTTTTAAATCTAGTTGTGCCGCGAATAAACTCACTCCTTTACTTTTGATTTTGTTCCCAATATTGAAATGTAGTGTAAATAGGTGATATCTAGTACCCCTTTTGCCCCTGAACCCCGCTTGACTCTTTCAGCATTTTGTTCTTTTCTAACCATTCCCTGATCCTAGCTGCCATAATATTAGTTAAAAGCTGTACCCTGTATCGAGTAGCGAGATCCCCCTGTAGTTAGTCACTTCCTCCTCATTCCCATTTTTAAATATCGGACAGTTTTGTGCCACCTCCCAACCCTTTAATGCCTTCCCTTCTTCAAAAACTTCATTTAATATCTCTGTCAGTTCTACAATCCATTTGATAAGTAATTCCTTTAGAAACTCAACCGTTAATCCGTCTTCCCCTGGTGATTTGTTATTTTTCATTCCACTCAAAATTTGTTTCACCTACCACGGTGTTATTCTTGCATTCAGTGTTATAACCACTGTTGTTTTCTAATTTTATTACCCTTTTTTCCTTTCCTAGGCCTATAACCTCTTATAGATTTCCAAAACTCCTGTATACCCTTACAATTTTCCACTCTTTCTCATTCCTTTTCTCTTTTTTCTCTTTTTTTGACTTCCCTTATTTTTCTTAAGTCAGCCCTTTCCCTTGTTAGTTCTTTCTTGTCTGTCTCATTTCTTGACTCCACCCATTTCTTTAACGCCATTGAAGTTCATTTTTTTGTTCTCCTCTTCCGTCTTATTCCGTTCGTCGTCTTTCTCTTGAATGCCTTTTTTCCCTTCTGCCTTCTCTTCATTATAATTCCTTACTGGTGATCATTGCGTTCCGCCCCCTTTTTCGAATACCTTCTCAAAGACTAAGCCTACTTTCGACAAGAATGTCCTCATATTTACTGCCTCAGCTATTTCTTCTTGCACTATTTCCTTGGCCTCCCTCTTGGTTTCTCCACCAAGCGCGTCAGTCCTTTCCTCACCATCTAGCGCCTCCTTGCTCGACTCATCCTTATTCCTTCCCGACATCCGTTCTAACCTCTCTTGCCTCCTTTCACCTTTCTCTTTAAATTTTGTCCTTTTTCCGGTGCTCCCCTTTTAAGATAACACTACTTATTATTCCTTGGGCTTATTTCTTTACCTTAAACCACTTTTTATTGTTATTTTAATCTTTATACGTGTAAAAAAAATTAATCTGGCACTGTTAATATCATTGTTAGTAACGGTTGGAATACTGAAAATACATACTTTCAGATAAAATAAGAGAAATTTATTTTAAATATTGTAATCTTGTTTAAAGTATAAATATTTGTAAAAAAGGAAACAAAAATTTAGGCTACTGCCAATTTGACAAGACGTGATGCTTTTGATTTGCAAATTTTGCCAAAAGTCTGGCTTTGTCCACTATGACAGACTTTTGCAAGACTTTCGCCAGACTTATTGAGCCAGACTATTCCCACACTAGAGTTTTAATATTTTTTTTATTTTTCAAACTTTTTACTCCGGTTGAATAAATAAATAAATAAATGAAATCAAATAAATCAACACACCGAATGTCAGCTGCGGGTGAGAAATAAGACTCAACTTGCGAGTTTTTTCCACACGGAATTATTCATAACTTAATGTAGAATAAATCATTATTATTCGATATACACATTTCCATCTATAAGCGCCATTTTCACTAATCCCGCAACAATCGTCTACTACACGTACTTCCTGAAATCGAACACGAAAAACTTTCTCCCCCACATAGAAATCGATGAATCGCATAAAACTGAACCACGTTGTAATTGACGTTATCCCCGTTCGAATTCAATTATCAATTATCTCCTACTTTTTTTAATCTCGCAAAAGGACGGAAAACCCGAGCTACATCGTCCTCCTCCCTCGCCTAAAATGACGAGCCATCCGCGTTGATCCACCCTCCACCCGTAATACGCGCAAGAACGTAATATAAATTATCGCGGCGGAGAGGGGACTTAACTGCGGGATTAACTCGTCCGAAACTGCGTTCGACGAACTTCGGGGCTTCGCGCGCCGTCACGTCCGCAATGCGATGCACGCCAACGCGAGAAAAGTGTATTTTAGTTGGAAAGTGGGGTGGATCAATCGCCCCAGCGAACAAAAATCGACATGTCCGAAGTTCTGGCTCGTCGCCGTAAATATTTATATACAGTGGCACTTTTGTTTAGGAATTTGAGGTCCAAATTGTGAAAATTAAAATGGCATTTTAAATTTCGTAATGTGTGGACTGCGGATTCGTATTCAGCGACCCTAAAAAGCCCTGTACACTATTTTCCAGATCAAATATCAAACGTATTAAAATTGTCTGATTTATAAACATCTGTGTACCGATATTAACTTTGGGTTTAGTAATATTTAATCAACCATTTTTTATTTCATAACTAAAATTGCAGATTCGTACTTAAGGATCTCAAAGCTCTGTATTTAAATTTATACAGCTACTGGAATAATAAGAACATTGGATTTATACAAATTTTTGTGGGATTTTTTTTGTATATTTATTCATAGAAGCATATCTCGCATAATTAGACAAATTTAATCGATATTTGAGATTAAATTATTGAAATTATTTCTTACGATATCAACACATTTCGAGACGTTAGTCAATCAATGTATCTTCAAATACATATAAACAAATCCTCAATGAACTTCTTACCCTACGCCTTACAAACTTCTCTTCACAAAAAATCCGAAAAAGCCACGTATCAAGAGATTCAATTCCAGCGGACTGCATCCCCCCCCCCCAGAGAAACTTCCGCAGTATTAACGCGCAACAACTCTCATCCTATAATTCTTATAAACACTTCTCCCGAGAGACATTACATTCGCATCCCGCGCTCTCCTGTTGCAGACCGACGGCCGGGCAACGGAGCTCGAGTTCCTCACCCAGAAGGCGTGCAACCTGCTGTTCAACACGAACTTCGGCATCAGCTTCGGCCTGTACTGCGCGAGCGGCCAGAACTTCCGGGCGGCGGTGGCCCAGCTGTTCCACTGTCGGGATCAACGACAGCTCGAGCCGAGGATCGGCCAGTCCAAGCGCTCCTCCACCAATCAGGCCAATCAACTCGGTAATTATATACAAGGGGGGAGAGACACACTTTCGCCTCGACGGAGCAAATATTGTTATGGCTCTTTTCGTGGTTAGCGGTGGGGGTGACGGAACATTTGTAGATCTCGGTGGGAGATGGATGGCCGTAGGTATATGGGAGTCGAGTGGAAAGTTCATTGATGCTCGGTGATTAAATTAGTATTCGGATGATATTTTTTGCGGTGAGAGTTTTTATCTTTGTAGCTGCCGCGAGTGGCTTTAATCCGTTGTTGCAGAGCCTGATCAATGTTGGGCAATCAAGGTTATTTTAATGTGCTTTATTGCATTATTCAATAATTTATAAAGAGATATATTTCGATATTTTACGGAGAATATCGAGATAAAAGTTTTTCGGGTGGGTCAAACCGATCACTTAATTATGAGAAATATTAAGTTTATTGAATGGTGAAAATATTTTGATATTCTTTACAATGTATCTTTCAACTTAATAAAGGCTAAAAACTAAACATATAAAAGATTTCTAAAAAGATATTCACATTGATAGGTTTTAGCTACTTTTCTTATAAGAAAAGTTTGCGTTAAAACCATTTTGACAATTATTTAATTTAATTATTGGAGGTTTTAAATGCGAGACAAGAAAAATGTAGCATTTAAACTTTCAAATTCAAACATTTTTATTTGCCTAGTGATATTTATTAATTTTTTACCATACCCTGACTGAAAGTACCACATTTCCTCCCGGCTCCGAAACTGAAATGTGTCATTTTCGGCCCGGGTATGATGAAAAATAGTATACGCACCACGGGAGGAAAAATGGCTACCCCATAGCACGTGTAAATAGCCACCCACATGCGAGCTAGCCAATACTTTTCCTTCCTAGATGCGTAATATACTATTTAAATGAATTTTGAAATTGTGTAGTGAAATGGGATCATTTCGCTCAGTGTGTATTTAAGTAGGGGAAGCGCAAAAAGATGTTAGGATTACCGTGTATTTTCACGAGGTAATGAAACGTATATAAATGCTCTTTTTTTATTTTACTAATTAAAATCTAACATTACGAGCATGAGAAATCTAAATTTAAGGAAAATTTAACTTTATTTTACGTTTCTCCCCTACTCTCTTATTAAAAGTAATGAAAACAACCGAAATTGATAACATTGCTCTCCTCGTATTTCAATATTTACCAAACAAAATAATACATTTTATAAAATACATTATTCGCAGAAATTTTTTTTTTTTTTTTTTTTTAACGTCGCCATGTTTATGCTCCCCATGTGGTGCTAATTAACGATGGGGGTCTGCGGCGTGTTTGTAAACAAAACACATATAATTTTTACAGTGGTGCTTGTATCAATCGGCAGAGACTAGGATTCGAACCCGGGTCACCGGCATGGGAATCCGACACTCTACCGACTGAGCCGCCGCAGGCCCCATTTTTATTTATATATCTATTTATTTTACATTTTTATTTTTTAAAATATTTAATTCATAATTTCATAAAATCGTTCATAGAATATCTTTTCTTAATAAACTGCTGATTCGATAAATAATTAATTTTTTCTTTATTACATTTTTGCGTGTAATTTTGATAATGGATTAAAACTGTTTCTTCAACGCGCGTAACTCGATTGTTTGGATGAAGAGTGAACTGTTGGTACCGTTAGATTAAAGAAGAAATTGAATTGGCTGCAACGTAAAATTCAAAATGGCAATGCCATATTGATAAAGTGTATAGGAGAACACAATGCGTATACGATACAGATTTTTCCATTAATATTCAAAAACAATATTTTTTTAATTTTTTCGATGCGTTCTTGTATAATAATACTTAAACTATCAAATTACCATGTTACTTAAAAATTAATTAATTTAAGAGCAAGACAACCAATTATCATTTTAACATTCACCTCTAAATATTATTATTTATTTCCTTTAATAAACTATTCGGTGCAAAGTTTAGGACCATTTTTGGGTTAACTAACAAGGAGAGTTCACAACATCTTGGAAACGATTTTTGATCAAACTTTAGGAGGTAGTTTCTGGTACCTAAAAATAAAGCCAAGCACCCGTAGTCTTGTTTAATGGGCCTCTGTTCCTGAGATATGAGGTATATTACTTCAAATATGCGTCATTTTAATGAAAATCATGTACCTCTTCTTCTTACAACTCTGTAAGTTTCTATGCTAAAAAGATAGACGCAAAAGATAAAGAAAGTAAGTGAAAAGAGCTATAATTTAAGCTTTGTTTCGTATAAAAATATTATTCTGACGCAAAGTTATTAACAACTGAAGATGAAGACTGAAAATGCATGGAAAATCATGTAATTTAAAAGAGATAAATTTCATAAAATATCACACTTTTCGGCCTCTATCTTCAGTTGTTAATAACTTTGCATCAGAATAATATTTTTACGAAACAAAGCTTAAATTATAGCTCTTTTTACCGACTTTCTTTATCTTTTACGTCCATTTTTCTAGCATAAAAACTTGCAGAGTTGCTGTACGAAAAAGTGGTACATTTTTTCATTAAAATAACGCATATTTGAAGTAAAATACCTCATATCTCGAGAACAAATGCCCATTGGCCAAGATTACGTTTGCTAGGCTTCATTTTTAGGTACCAGAAAACACCTCCAAAAGTTTGGGAAAAATCGTCTCCGAGAGGTTGTCGACTCCCCTGTAAGCGCAAAAAAGAATGTCCTAGCTGAATCAAAAGCTGGGCACTACCGGATTAATGTTCAATCCTTGCGCGATGTTTAACTGGGGTTGTAGCCTATCAGTGTGATTGTTCGGCGCAGCAAAGTGCATTCATAGAGCGCGGAGTCACCGGTCTTGACGTTTTACAGTGCATGGGGTTAAACTTTGTACATAGCCAAGTGGCCGAATGAAAGAAAATTTTCAAGAATTCTTTTTCTATTGCAAAATGGTGTTTAAATTAAGAGGATGTTTAAACTTAACGTTTAATTGTTGTAAAAACTAACCACTTTCTGATAATGAAATCACAATTATACATTAATAATTAATAACCAAAAATACTTAAATTAAGGACCAGTTCTTTATATATATAGTCAGCCACATAATCAGGTCTTATTTAACCATGAAACAAATTTTCTTTTATAAAAATATAGGTGCAGTAGTTTTTTTAAATATCTTGCTAACCGTTACAAAATCTGATTACATCTCACTAAAGAACCTATATGCCGGTGAATTCCAATTTTTAGATGTACCTGAGACTCGACCTTAAAATCATAATAAACTACCTCGACAACTGGTACAACTTTCAAAGTGCTCCAAAGGATTAACTTTAAATCTGACCTAGATTTTAAACTACAATTCCCACTCATGACGATCACCCTCTCTCATTTTCCCGAGCGTTCCCAGAATTGGAACGAAACACACTGACACATAACACATACACACACACACACACGGCCAATCTGAAACCCCAATTTTTTCGCACCTCTCTGAAACATCCTTTGCTTCTCTCGTCCCGCAGGCACCGAGACCATGAGGATAAGCGGCTCGATGTCGGGCGATCAGACGATCGTCCTCGACAAGACACCCTGGCGCGACTCGTTCCCGCTGAGGCCGTATCCGCGCGTCCCGCAGCAGCCGCAGCAGCGCTCGGGAACTCTGCGCGCCTCGGCCAGCTACCGGGAGTCCAAGGGGGACTGCTGCGACGCGCCCGTGTGAGCGGAGCGATTCGATTTGCGCGATAAGCGCGCCGAGGGAAAAACGACGTGTGCTCCGGTTTTATCGTTGATGAAGAGGGAGAGACTGAGAGAAAGAGAGAGATAGAGACGTCGAGGTAATCGTACGAGACGATTCAAAGGTATACGAGCTTTGCGCGCAATGCGGAGATAATGTTCGTGAGAGAGGGGGGAGGGGAATTCCGCGCGAGCTTTTTGCGCTGGGTTCCGAGGTTTTAAATGATTGCAGCTTTCTTTCGAGGGTGACGTTCTGTTCGCGTCGAGTGCTCTTCGAGGATATTTGAGCTGATGGTTGTAGATTGTTGAGAGCAATTTTTGATGGCAAAGAATGCACTTGTGAGATTTTGGATCGCGGTATAGTATGTGTACACTGAAAAAAAGGATTCCTTGAATTTGACGAATCATTGACTCGAAGCCCAAAAGCAGTTTTGATTCGCATCGAATGAGAGATTTATTAACAGTTAAGAAGTCGCACGCTCGGTAGCTGTTAAAGGGCAAGCGAATTGTAGCGCGAGTATGCACAGAGATCATTTTCTGACGAAAATTACTGTAAACGTGGGATATCTTTACTTCAAGGGACAAATTACCCCGATGAACGGTAATAATTAACATTATTCGTTACAATTTTTAAGGATTCCGGGTTTAGACTTCTACGGGAACGGTCGTGTCTCTCTATCTAGTTCATTTCATCCTTGCTCTGCTCTTTATTGCTCGAGCGGGAATTTAATGATTATCTCAGTTTAAAACGTAATACATACAATTTCGGTGAAAGTGTGAAATTGTGAGGAAAATTGTGTTCAAGTTCGACGTTCAAATACTTAGTAGATGATTACTATCAGTACGGTGAATTTGACCGTTCATCAGAGCAATTTTCCCACGTAATCAGAATGCCCCACGTTTACAATGGTTTTCACAGTAATTTTTATCAGAAAATTCTGATACAAACGATGTATAAGAATTTATTTGATATTTTTCCGGCCTATAGAGATACTTTCTAATCACTAGAAAGATAAATGCTAAAAGAAACTAAAACAATAAGGCGACTCCAAAGAAAAAACCATGAATATCAGTTTATTTTAACTCTAATGATTGAGCAAGTTCCAAGAAATGTTTAAAATTCTGGAAAAAACTAGATTAAACCCCGATAAAATGAATATATTTTCACTCCCAGAAGCTGATCAATACAGTAATGAAATAATATTCATCCAATGATTGTAGAACTCACTTTTAATCATAACTACGTAAGTCATAAGATGATGCACCCTTTTAATATTACATTTTCTCATCATTTAATAGAGAACAAACCTGATGTCGCAGATCACTTCAACTTTTATTTACCTAGTACATAAACATATAAAACTTTATTATCAATTATTATTTTCTCTTTTATAAGCTTCTGCATTTAGAAATAATTAATTAAAAATCGCTAACATTCTGTACCAAATTTAAACACGGAAAACAGCCGTGAAATAAGGGCGCCAAATCGATGGTCTACCTAATCTCTTTTACGCGATACGAAGTTTCAAAGATAGATTATTTATGGAAAATCAAACTAATTTTTAAATGTTTATACAACATTTTGAAAGAGATAAACCAATTATTTGTATTTGTTACTTTGGAACAATTCAAATCTTAATTTGCAACTTTTATACCGACCGACGAAATATTTGCCATATTGAATTTCTTTAGTCAGTCCGTTTAAATTTGCTTTCAGAATATCAAAATTTCAATATTTTTTAGAAAAATAAATACGCATCTAAAATATTTTATTTGCACTTTTGTGTATTATTTACTCCATAGGTTAATTTAAAAATATAAAAAAATATATGCTTGTTCTCTATTGTATTAAGATAACACAAAAATAACTTTAATTTGAAATTGAATTGGACAAGGTTTTGTTAGTACTGTACATATTTTTGTCTTTTATATTGGCTTTGTCATACTGTTATTCAGAATTAAATGAAAAATATATCTGCAGTTCTTTCTATGGAACAATGTAAGTTAATATAGAACCGCTGTGCATTCAATCTTGTAAATAAATTTTACGAGAAAGCTGTTATAATAATACACAGTTACAAACGAATACATAATGTTATTTCTTTTTCGTTTGTTAAAATTTGTTTGTTACTTTTAAAAACCATCTGGCGCAGTATCCCGAGATATTTCATCTAAACGAGGTTTTTATTGTAGCCAGAAGGATGAGATATATTGTCCTGACATTTTTGGCCATAACTATTAACTGGTACCTTCTTTTGACTGGTATTTTCTAAAACTAGAAGATGGACTATTATAACCTTTCCGAGAAATGAAAATTTAGACAAAACTGTGAATAAATTGACATTAAATTAGAAAAATCTGGATAATTAGAAAGACCTAGATGATACAAGTATTTTTTGCAGTTGAAGGTAGGGTTAAACTAATTTTCTACATAATAAAAAAGATATTTCGTTCTTTCAGTAAAAAAACATCGAAGAGTCGCATTAAAGGATTTAACAGATTGAGGGCAGCGTGTCATATCTGAGCAATTCTACAGAAAATCGCAAACAACTCGACAAAAAAATAAAGAAAAAATTTTTGAGTCCATACTTACTAGACCTAGTTTTACAGAATGATTTTGGCGTTTTAAAAACGGGAAAAATTGTGAACAAAATCCTTTTTAGTGCCAAGTTTGATCTACGGTCACATTAGCATTAAGCTATTTGTGCTTATAATAAAGGCTCTTATTGAGTCGTTAATAACTCAGTTTCTATTGGACAAAACTTTTTCTTTCAAGGCCGAAAATTAAACTAGACGTTAAGAGCTTTAATTTGAGACGTGCTCCATCAAAATATTATTCCCATGCAAAGTTATAGATCATCAAATTTGGCACTAGAAAGGGTATTGTTTACTGTGTTTAGCGTTTTCAGAACGTCAAAAGTATTCAGACAAGCTGGGTCTGGCAAATGAGTACTAAACAAAATTTTTTTTTATTAAAATTGTTTCCAATTTTCTATTGAATTATGCATGTGTGTCATGGATTTACGCAAATTTCTTTGCTTTTTGTGTTTTGCTAAAAGTTTTTGAATTCTATACAATCATGGCTAGTAGAGAAGTATCAAGTTTTTATTGAATTTTTCAATATTAATGAATAATATTTCATTTGATTTTGTAAATAATAGCAAAAATCAGCGTATACGTAAGCCACCCTCAACCAATTAATAATCAAGATCTCGTTAAAAGATGTTACATAGTTCGATAAATTATTCATCAAGCTTGCTGATATCCTTTCTACAACTGATCTTTAAAGATGTTATTCAACAGAGTTCAAGTAAAGCTTAACAAAATTCATTAAAGTCTGGGAATTTATTATTACATATACTTTATTAAATAAATTGAATAAAAAAATATATTATTTTGTATTTTAATCAAAGATATTTTAATATTATAAAATTAAGGGCAATTTGCGTCAATAAATACGTAACAGTGGATTGGTTTTATGGTCAAAACAGCTTAATTAACTGTTGTGTAGCATAGTCGGCACGCGCATCTTTCTCCAAAATCATTGAAGTTCGCTTGAACAGCCTCTCGCTTACAGTTTTGATCTAGAAATGGCATTACAGAAATCGTTTTTAATTTTTAAAAAATTAAAATTATAAAAGATGAAAATGTAACAATATCTAAAAGCGTTCTATTTTATATTGATCAATGCAATTGTTTCATTAGAAATCAGAACGAGCAGAACGTTCTCTTAATTAAAATCTTATTTATGTGACACAATATATAACATTTATAACTGTTTTTTGATCATCTGGTAATATTATAAACAAATAGTCACTTTTATAACTAAAAAAAATATCTAACTTTTAAAAGTTTTGTGTACTTTACAAAAGATGCATTACATAAAATATTATTTTCCATACATTGATAGCACTCGTCTGTTACTGTACATTTAGTATATAGAAAATTCCTACTGAGAAGTTAAAAATAATTTTTAGTTCTTTGTTACTAAATAACTTTTCCTACGCAGTACTGTACACTCGTCAAGTTCGTTTAAAAAAAAAACACTAATTAAAACCAATTCCTACACCCTGAAATCTATATGGCATAAAACATAATCTAGAAACCTTTACAATTACTTTCTCTGTTTACAGAAAAACTATCTATTGCGAAACTTCAAAGCGGTGTGAACGAAAAAAAAGTTATGTACCGAGTCAACGAGCTTTCTAGTTGTTAAACCAAAGAGTAAATAAATAGAGTTAAGCCTATACGTATAGAATACATAATATGGTTGATTCTGCCATGACATGCACATTTTCGTGTCCATAAATTTAATTTACTATCTTTATTCTTTAACTTCCATAAAGCTTCATACGTATAAAATATTAATTTGGAAGATCCACACTTACAGAAAATATTACATTCTGTGATTATACTTCAAATCATAACAAAACAATTGCTTCTAATCTCAACATATAAAATCCTTGTAGAAAACAACGTTGATGCTACGGAATGGACGTTTTGAGTATACTGTGTCATGTTGTTCTTCGATAT
The DNA here is from genome assembly GCA_949152435.1 of Gastracanthus pulcherrimus. Lineage (NCBI taxonomy): Eukaryota > Metazoa > Arthropoda > Insecta > Hymenoptera > Pteromalidae > Gastracanthus > Gastracanthus pulcherrimus. The sequence continues at coordinate 25,832,087 of OX424575.1, read as the reverse complement.
TATTACGTTTTCTTCATTTTAGTAGCGGATATTTTATAACGCATTGTGATATTAAGCCTTGATAAGTAGTTGCGTGAGTTTGATCACTTTTAATTTGCATAAGACACACGGACTTGATCTGTGCAAGTTATGGAGGAGTCAGCCACATATATACTAGGGTGCATCGAAAACACTTATAAATTATACAATTTATGATGTTAAAAAGCTGTAAATGTGATGATAAAAAAATATGCAGCACCATGGGCTGCAAATATACGAGACAAATATAGCTGTATATTCATAATATATATATATATATATATATATATATATATATATATGATTTTAATTCAATTTAAAAAAAAGCGATTTTGAGTCTTTGTACACACATTTATCAATAACTATATTCTAACCACTCAATTTTCTTTAGGCATTTTGTGCTATACGTATACGATTTGGAATAATTTAAGGTTAATTCTTTAAAGTATTTTGAGAAAGTAATTTACTAAAGTAATTAGCAACGGTTTTTCACTTGCAACGCAGTCACATGATTTCTTTTTCTAAGGCCCGTCATTATATATTATACGTATTTTTGATACACCCTAATATAATATACTGACACAGTTAAGTATAACTATATGTTGAATGTACGCGCTTGCGAAATTAACTGCGGACAATGAACGAGTACAAGAAAAAGTCTGGGTGGCACACTTCTGGCATAAATTTACGCGCCTCATGCCTGTGTACTTCGTTGAATCGAAACTGCGGTATTTGTTATACTTAATTAAGCTAAGGATGAATATGTTCAGGTGATATGTGCACAAAGAGAATCTTAAGATGGAAATTATCGTGATAGTCGTAGGAAACGTTGAATTAACGTTGATTTGAACGCAAACAGGGTAATTTTTTCCATGAAGCCAGGACGTCCCAGGCTTATTATACTATTCACGGTAATTTTTGTCAGAAAATTTTCTATTTGTGTGTATAATGCATCGATAAACATTTTACGACTGCGTTAGGTACCTTATACTACTGCGTTATATTTTTCTACTTTGTATCCAAGTTGTGGATGAATGCATGCGAAAAAAGGAGATGTTTCTTATGCAGTATTATTGTACGAATTCCTTACTGACATGAAAGTAACTCGTTTATTTGAGCTCGATAAATGACTTTGTAGATTTATTGAACCATTGAGGCGTACATATTCTTTCACTGTACAAAAATGAACATTGTAAATTCATGGGAATTTAAAATGGTTTGAGATGCTAAAGAGAAATGCTAAATATAGAGGTTAAAATAAAATTAAGTAATATGAAGATACTTTATTCTCATCTCATTGTGAGCGATTGTTGCCTGTGTATGGAATAATGTAAAACAAACGGTTATAACAAATTGATTGTTTAGTATTGTTACATTTAAATAAATTAATTGATGTAAATAAAAAGAGGCTAATTGTTTAAGGGTCGGAGATATAACTTTGGCCATTGAACCTTGATTAAATCGAGTATGTCTAACGCGTTTTTATATGATATACATTTTTTTATTTAAAAAATGTTGCTACTTTTTAGTATTACTTACACAACGACTAGAAATTTATCTTAGAATTAATGATTATTACGTGAATATATTCCTTTGTTTTAAATTAAGAACAAACTTTTGAGAGAAAACTTTAGGTCAGCACTGCATGACCGGAGCCTCTTAGCAACACTTATTGTCAAAGAACTTGTTGTTCTCACGTGTTTGTTCTTTTGTTATGATTATGCGCATGGAATTCCATTCCATAACATTTTATTTGATAATAAATATATCACTTATCTTTAATTATACAGGATTTTAAATTGTGTTCTACATTTTTTATTGACATTGCCATGCCTTTAAATAGCAAAATATGTTCTTATACATTATAGAGAAAATGCAGCAGTAAATGATCGTAAGTCAATGAATAATTAAATGTAAACTATTCCATTTTCGAAAAATAAAATCGTTGTAATCAATGTTGATTGTTCTATTATTTGAAATAAAACAAGAGTAATACCCCATTTATTTGAACCTCCTGAGTGTCGAAGAAAAAATCATAAAAGTAAATTGTGTTTAATTCTGATTATATTTAAATTATTAACTCCTAGCGAAAAAATTATAATAGGAAAAAGATGTATTTTTATGAGTTTTAAAACTTTTGTTTAAGGTATTTTGCCGAAAATCTAATCTATTAATCCACGAAGTAAAGCAGGCACTCACGCATGAACACACACACACACACGAAGAGAATTTTCTAATAAAAATTATGACTAAATTCGCAGTAAAAATTACCGTGAATGACTATAAAGCTGGAACACTCTAACTTTCCGGCAGTTTTTATTGATACTTACGATAAATTTTACCGTACTGAAGGGTAAAATTTGCCTGCTGTAGAGTAAATTTTCCCTGTATAAATCTTAGAGAAAACCAAAATTTGTGGTAAAATTTGTACGAAATATTTTTTAAAAATCTGGATTTTTTTCCAATTGTTGTAGCAGTATCATTAATACTTAAATAAGTACATTATACACATTTATATTTGAGTTAACCTAAAATGTGTACGCGCTCAGTTGTTTTCTTTATCAGCTGTCTTCTTTGTCTCAAATCAGGCAAATTTTATCATTCAGTGCGGTAAAATTTATAGTCTGTGCAGTAAAATTTGTAGTCAATGAGGTAATTTTTATAGTAAAATATCATTAAAAAGTGCCAGAAAGTAGGAGTGTCCCAGCTTTATAGTTATTTACGGTAATTTTTACCCTGAATTTCGTTATAATTTTTATTAGAAAATTCTCTCTGTGCATACACGCACGCACGCATTCGCGCATGCGCGTATATTTTTATATACAAGATATCGATTTTCTGAGTAGCGGGCGACAAGTAAGTACTTTTTGCTCGCTGGACGAATTTTTTTGTTTTGAGCGGGCAAACAAATTTTCTTTGCCCACCGGTCGGAAAATCGCTGCTTTGTGCCTGATTTATTGGCACAAAAGATGCGAAAATCGTGCCTGTATGACAAAAAATATATTTAATTTAATTTAATATCTCAAAATGTAACGTAAAATAAGTCGCACGCAGAAACGCTCAGTGCCGATGCAAAAAATATGCATGTATAATAGATCTGTTCGTAAGTCTATCTTTATGTACATGAATACGCCGTGCAATACGTAAGCACGTACCCAGCCTATAATCTGTACCCACAAATGCACCCACATATCTGTGTGAATTTTTTCAGATTTTTGAAACCCTTAGGTTCAAAGTTGATCAAGGTACAATATGAGCATGTAGTCATTTTTTACATTTTATATATAAAATATTAATAAAATGTTATTATAGATCTTTTCATAACGAAAAATTTGAGACGTGATAGATCTAAATCCGATCAGATTATGTAAAATAGCAAACGATCAAATAGAACCTAAAAACCATAAAATGTTGGGTTTATATTCAGCTCCGTAGAGGTTGCAAATTGAGCAATTAGGCGGTCTAATAATTTTCTTCTATAAGTTGGTAAAAAACAAAATCATTTTTGGTACATTCAAAATGGGAATAATTGAAGCTCTGTAGAATTCTTTTAGAAAAGCCGTTTTTTGGTCATTTTCTAAAGTTCAGAACATTACTACTGGCGCACTGGGCACCCCAGGAGCTGACAATACTTTTGGAGCTCCATTTGTATGTACTTTACCACAGAAAATCTATATATATATATATATATATATATATATATATATATATATATATATATATATATATATATATATATATATATATATATATATATATATATATATATATATATATATATATATATATATATATGCGTGATTTGTACGAAGTTGATACAGACATGTGAGTGCATTTATGGGTACAGATTATAGGCTGGGTATAAAGATAGATTTACGAATAGATCTATTATACATGCATATTTTTTGAAACGGCACTGAACATTTCTGCGTACGACACATTTTACATTACATTTTGAGATATTAAATTAAATCAAATATATTTTTCTCAACACGTGCGTGAAAAAGGCCCTTTTCCATGCTGGCAAATCGAATGGAAAGCTGGGCATTCCGAGCGTCTTTGCCGGAGCGGGAGGTAATGTATATTACCTCCCGCTCCTAAAACTCTCTGAAAATAATGACAAAATTAACTCAACATTTTGAAAAAAATTCAAAATTTTGTAAAAAATACAAAATTTTTAACAAAATTAAAAATTTTTATATAAATTATTTTTTTTATTTCGTAGGTCTGGTGGACGACTCAAAATGTCCATTTCCTCATTCGCTTTGCATGCATGAATAAGGCCCTACTCACGCACTTGTTTAAAAGAATACGGTGTGTAATACGGGTGGAAAGGGCTTTTTCAGACTCGGTGATGATTTTTCCATTTTCCCTCTAGTTGCACAATGTACTATTTTGTCACACATACACGCACACACACACACACACACACACGCGATTTTCGCGTTTTTTCGTGCCTTTAAAGCAGGCGCAAAGCAGCGGTTTTCCGACCGGCGGGCGAAAAAGCAAAATACATAAAATTTGTTAAACAATCCTTTGTTGCAATTTTTTAAACAGATTTTATTCAGTTGAATAAATGGAGGTTGAAATTTGCTTAAAAATGTAGAAAATGACTACATGCTCATATTTAGCCTTGATCAACTTTCAACCTAAGGGTTTCAAAAAATCTGAAAAAATTCACATTTGTACATTCTACATACCAATTAGAGGAACATTTTTACCGAAGAAATAAAAAAAACTTTATTATTCTTGATTTCCTGGAATTACCCACATATATATTCATATAGACTTTACCTATCAGTTAATTCAAACGTGAATGCTAAGTCAGAGACAAGAGTATATATATATACCTATCAGTTAATTCAAACGTGAATATACCTATCATATATACGTGCTCTTCTCCCCGGCTTAGCATTCACGTTTGAATTAACTGATAGGTACAGCCTGCATTTTACTGATAATTTCTCAAAGGCAGTGCTTAACGGGAGGTCGGATCCGATTACAGCTTTCTGCATTGAATTTTACATTATTCTAATTTAATTGTTTATAAAAGTTACAAACTTTAGCTGCCCGGTGTTCTCAATCTATTAACCCCCCTGCGCAGAAAGCCGAGTATACTCGTCCAAACCGCACGTCATTTTTGTATGCATTTTGTGTCACAAATTTAAATCTTTACTTTGTTAGGACATCTACAACCTCTCAAATTGAAGCTAAATAGTATAGCTTTAATTTAGATGATGTTAGAAATTTGCAGAAAATATTGTTACAGACTTACATGCGACCTAGTCCATATACATGAAAATGAACTTCTGCGCAGGAGGGTTAAGGAACACCGGACAACTGAGATAATTGAGAAAAATTAAAAATTGAAGTAGAATACTTAAAAATACGAAATTGTCGATAACTACGTAAATGCATGTAAGCTCCGATCTCCCCTTAAGCCCATCAAACGCTATTAAATTAATAATATATTTTGAAAGAAACATCAAGAATGGGTTTTTTCCATAATTATCTTTCGGTGCGTTACAAGGAACTATTGTATGAGAGTAGATACACCTTTTCTTTTCCTTCTGGACTTCAGCTTAATCAAAAGTAGCATCTACTTTTTATGCAATCTGTTGTGATTCGCATATGGCTGTTAAGACTGACTTCTATATTTTAAATAGAATCAACATGCGTTTCCGTACATTCGACTTTATATTCCTCTTCGTGAACATTTAATGGAATTGGAGAAAGCTAAATAATTGATGTACACATGAGTTGAATAGGAATGTATGACTCATGGAGCTCAATGCATTAATTTCATTTTGATTGTATTTTCTAATTTTCAGTCAAAATGATGTTGGCCCGCGTAAGAAAATGACATTTGAGAAAAATTTGACATAAGTTTTGTTTCGCAAAATTCCAAACGTTTGCCAAATTTAAAAAGCCAAAATAATTATCAAACAAAAAAAAAATTTAAATTAATAACAAATTTGGACTAGGATTTGATTTGTTTAACCCTTTAAGGAGGTCCGAGCGGCATACTAGTCAAAACAGTAACTTATGAAAAAACGTTATTTAATCGAGAAGTTTATGACAATGTATCATGTTAACAAATTGAATATTTAAAAAACTTTGAATATTCATATTTATATCAAACGCATATTTATCTTATTTCTTTCTGAAAAGATCATTATAGACCTTGATTTGACTCTAACCTCTAAGGTGTTTCTCTGTTTTGAGTACTTTTTTGCGTTATTCTACAAATATCTCTCTAAAACGCTAGGCAACCCTATTTTTGTATTGTATGCACATAAAATTGGAAAGCTAAAGATTAATTTGATACTTAAATAATCTAGAAAAGTTTCCTACAAATGCATGAATTTTTCATTTCAAACGCGAAAAATGCGTTTTCTGCATATTAAACGGGCTAAACGGGCGAACTTTAGAATTAAATATCTTTTCGAAATGCAAGGCAACCTATACTGAAAATTTGTCTCTGGATTCAAATAATCTTTATTAACAATTACAAAATAGATTTGGGTCTTAAAGTTTAAAATTACTTTTCGCTCATACCCCCTTAACGTGAACAACTGAGAAAACCGTATAGTTTCGAGTATCAAGGCCGATCGGCCAATCACACAGCCCGTTTCGAAATGTGCATTAGTGTGTGTAGCGCGCGTCACTTCTTTTAAGGTCTTGGTATACTCGTGTGCCTCGCGCTGCGCACGCGAGTATACGAAGATCTTTACTACGCAGCGAGGCATCCGAGTCTCGCATGATCGTACCTCGGGTACCTATGTTTTGTGTGCGGTAATAACGTTCGTATAAGCGATCTATTTGTCAGGCGATTTCGTAAGTACTAGAGATAAATATATCTATTGGTTTTTATTACATTTATTTTACTTTTTACTGCAAAGTACAGTCGGTGCCTGGGTGGTCGTTTTGTAGGTTAGGAGCTGCAATAGTTAAATCGAAATCACATCTCTGGCGCAGCATGGTGAAGCTTGTACGGTGGGCGTGGACTGTTCCACGTCGATTCGAGAGAGGGCACTTGTTCACGTTAAAGGGTTAAGATATCAATGAATCAATTATTTAGGTTAAAACTTTGGGATGATATTAGAGGCTATAACCTATATTTGATTCTTTAACAGAAAAAAAATGGTGACTAATAAGGAGGGACCACTGAGTCCCGGTCACCGATTTTGATGAAACTTTAGGGATCGTTTTCTGATACCTAAAAATGAAGCACAATACTCGTGGTTTTATCCAGTGGGCCTTTTTACGGTAGATACGACGTATTTAATTAACGTTGATATTGTACCTATATATATATATATTACCTAAAAATGGAGCGTAGTATTCGTATTTTTATCCCAGATTTAAAGTCTCATGGGATAAAAATACGAATACTACGCTCCATTTTTAGGTTCCAAAAGTCGATCCCCAAAATTTCATCGAAATCCAAGACCCGGATTCCATGGACTCCCCTTATACGTTAGTCAGCCAGCTCAATAAGCCTACAAATCAGTAGTTTTTATTTTCATTTTATTTATTATCATTATATTTATTTTATAATAAATTCCCTTTTCCTAAATTCGGAAAAAGTTCAGGATCATCCCATTGCTAAAGTTCGTGCTAAAAGTTTACCAAAGACCTTCTGAAGAAACGAAAGCTCATTTCTAAATTTTCAGAATGTAAAGCAAATTCGCACAAACCATAATAATCAGCATAACGCTTTGCGTCCGGCTGTAGCTCGGCGTAGGGTGAGAGATGGAGTAAGTACTCACCGGTGTCGGAGTCGGGTGCGGGCAGGGGCGGCCGCACGTTGCCGAAGAAGCGCTGATCGAGCAGCTGGAGCAGCTGGAGGGCGGCGTCGTGGACGGGCGCCCGGGGACAGCCGGTGTTCATCAGCGTCACGTTGATGATGCTTGTGTAGTGGTCGCACGGGTACTCGCTGTGTAAGGTGCAAATAGAGGTACGAGGTGAGAGAGAGAGAGAGAGAGAGAGAGAGAGAGGGAAGTTGGATCTTTGATTAGTTCAAAGATTAGATTTACGGTAATGTGGCTCTTCTGCGAACTCAATTTGTATCAGTGTGCTAAATTAAAATGCCACGGTTCTTTTTGTTTTTTCTCTCTGCTTAGTTTTGAAATTAGTCAAATTCTCGGAAGTTATGTATGCTCGATTTATTGGTTGATGTATTGGCTTGAAATTAGAAAAACAAATTTCAAGAAAAAAATGATTAACGTCTTAATTTGGTATGCTACTCGTATCTATTGACAGGCTATAACTTTTTTAAAACTTCGATTTTCGACATGTGTGTGTATGTATGCTAGTTTGTCACTGAAAAAAGTCCATTATTAAATTACTAGCACAGTAATATCAAGGAAGAAAAGTTACAGTTTTACTGTTGAACATTATTAATTTACATTATTGCGCTGATATAGTAGAGGGTACCTTTATGATAAGGGTTCAATACAGATATTTGATTTCTTTCAGTTAAAACACATTGAAATGGTAACATTACGATATACAATATGATCAATTTGCAGGCATGAATTTCTTACAATAATCTTAGAATTTTCAGAAAGAATTTAAATATTATAATAATTCAAACGTATAATCTAGGCAAGCATAAGTTCTTCTTTCTTTTTAATTAATAAATCACATCTAGAAAAGATTAAAAGAAAAATAATTTAGTAATAATAAAATAAACGTATAAAGTATTATTCATCAAAGTATTATTACAAAATTATGCTAAAAAGAATTGTGAAATCAACTAACAAATGGTCAAGTAAATAAATGAATTATTGCATTCTCAGAAAAGTGTATGTAGTGTATATACATACATAGATGATCGTTTCAAATGTATAATTATTTTTAACAATTTATAATTATCCAGATATTAATACTTTGTATGTCATAAGGCAGTGTAAAATATTGTAATTTCTGCCTTACCATAATTTTGTATTTATTTTTTAATTTTGTACTATATCATCAAGTATAGAAAATAACTACAAACATACGGATTGAATATTATCTTACTAACAGAACTCAAATAGTAAGATATGATTCAGCCTATTTTTAAAATGATTAAAATGTATTACGTTATAGTTTCTCTCCTCTAACAAAAATTAAAAATTGTATCATTAATTACAAAATATTAAAAAATATGCTTTACGCTTGAATGTTGATTATTTAAATATTAGTTTAGTAAATCACTAAACTCATTTAAACACGCAAGATGCATACAAAATTAAACAGAAAATTATATCTTGTATATTTATCAACTGTACGCATTAGTCATGCGAATATGAGTTTGAAAAAAAAGAGGTTTTGATTTTTTACTCAAAATAAATATTTGATATTATAAATATTTGAGGTAATGAAATATTAATGACTATGTATAGAAAGGGTCAAAGGTAAAAAACTCAGACAATAGGATTTCAGAATTTAATATTGAATTTTAATCTTAAATAATATTTCTTACGTAAAAAATGACTGTATGCTCCCATGGTAAGAAATCGTAAGATATGTTAAAGTCCCTCCTCCCCCTGTGGGTGTTTACGTAAGTAATAAAGAATCCCTTAGTCCGACTTTACTAATTTGTCCATAGATTACAACAGAGCACTGTTACTTTGTAAAATACACATTAAATAACGTATTATATAAATATAATAACGAAAAATAATGTAAAGTAGCGAAAAAACAGAAAATAATGTAGAATAACGTAAAGATAAAGGTACATAAGAAAAGACAAAGTAACGCAAACATAACAAAAAATAACGTAAAATATCGTCGATATAACGTGAAACGGCGTAAAACATTATATGAAATAACCTAGTAAAAACTGAATAATAAAAAACAATAAATGTAATAACAACGTAAAGCAACGAAAGGGATGCCAAACTAACGGAAAGGTGACGTCATATTACAAAATTAATAAATATATAAATAAGGCAAATTATTTATACATATTTATTCTACTACCATGACCAAGACTACCATGCGCTTTATTAACTAAACAAATTGAGTAGCAAAAGAACCACTGCAAAACCTATATTATCATATATATTCATAAAAACAAAATTTATGATTTGCGGAGAAATAATACAAACCGCAACGATATTACTTTCTATCACTGCACAAAAACCATCGTAAACGATGAAAAAATGACACTAGTGAACAGTAATAATTGCCACGATTCAAGGTACAATAATCCTTTCGAACGGTAAAAATGATGACCAATAACATTAACGTATAGGTACCATTCACACGAGTTGCGTAATTCTTTTTCCACAAAGGCCGTATGTTCCACGCTTTATTGTTACTTTTACTATAATTTCGTATCAGAAAGTTCTATCTGCGAGCCGAGGATAAAAAAAACTCGATGAGCCACATTATACGACATCAGAGGGAAATTGAGCGAGAAAAGATAACGATCGACTCACCGAGCGCTGAAGATGGTCGCCAGAGCGAGGAAGCAGCCGTCGGCCACCTGGGGCAGTCCCGTGTAGCATCGGTCGACCACCCAGTCGAGGAGCGGCCCGATGTCGGGATTGCCCTCGAGCAGCAGGACCACGGTCTCGCGCGCCAGTCCGTAGATCTGAGGAGGTGCGGATACTCGGTTAATACTCTATTCTTGTTGATCGCGGGATAGTTTCTTTGTGATATCTTCAAATATCGTTCTCTGGCTTCCCGGAATAACCACTTAACAAACTCGTTCGTGTTCAAGCGCCGTGTAAAACCGAACCATTTAAGTCACGAGTATCGTATACTATTGTATGATACTGCTTGCCTAAATCCGCTGTCACGCCTAGCCGTGCCTTAAGCAGTCCAATGTTGCACCGCGAGGTTAACGCCCGAGCGTAACGAGGGCGATAAGGACGGTGCAATAAGGGACTACTTAAGTCACGGATAGGTGTGACTTAAGTGCGGAGTTAGGTCACACAGTGCTATTAAATATATATCAAATTCAATGTAAATTCAATTTGGAAAAGTGTCAGTTAAGTGATTCTTCCGGGAAGCTACAGCATTAATACCCTCATAGAAAAAAATATTTAATTATTTTGGAAAATGTATGTTTCGGTAAAATGAATGTAAGGTAAAATGAAAGAGTTATTTTTGAGTGTATTACGTTACTGCGTAAAGTATATAATTAAAATTAAGAAATATATACTTTTTACATCATATTAGTAGTATTTTGCGCGAATAAAATCGTTTTTCTATGAAATGTAAATTATCATTTTAAAATAAAGATTCTTTAGACCACCACGAGCTAAGTAAATTTTAAATGAATTTGAAATTTCTAATTCATTCCCGATAGTCATTATTTTAAAGAAATTATTACGAGCGATTGAATCTTTTCTTATCTAAGTAAATTATTTTTGTTGTATTCGATTCACTCAACAAACCGTTGACATAAGCATTATAAACTGTAAAATAAGATTGTGACCTTATAGTATAAAAATGTAATTACTGATTTTTTTTTAAATCAGTTTAAAATCTCGATTTAATTGATCCTAATAAACGGGCAGGATTATACAAAAAATTTAGGACTAAGAGAATAAAAAATGAGATAGCATCAGAATAATTGTGTTTATATTTTATTTACTCAAAATCTGATCCAACGTACTCTTAAGCACTTGTTCTTTATGGCGTTTAAAAAGTCTTTCAAAGAGATACCCTTTAAACACTACGTCACAGCTTCTTTCATGTTGTCTGTGATGTCAAATCGGGTCTCTTTCAGCTGTGATTTCAGTTTGGCGAATGGACAATAGTCATGCTAAAAAAAATCCGACGAGTACGCAGGATGGTTCAATGTTGTGACTAAATTTTGTATCAAAAACGTATAAATTATAGCTCGCGAAGGAGGTTGAGCATTGCCGCACAAGAGAAACAACATGCGAATTCCATAAGGGGCCATAAATTACGTAAGGCTTTGAGGGGGAAGAAGGGTTAGTTTAGTTTTCTTACGGTGTATATTAAATACATAGGGGGGAATCAGTGAAAGTGACTTACGTGAGGGGCGGGGCAAAGTCCAGGAGAGTCCGAAATTCTCAAAAAAAACCTTACGTATTTTATGGATGGCCCCTAAAGAGAGGGATGAACGCGTCGAATTCATAATATTAGGAGGTCCAAAGAACCTCTGAAATATCCTGCAATAATCGTACAATCTTCCTCTATGAATTTTATGTGCATGCTTCAAAAAGAATTGATAAATTCGTTCTTTTAATTCGATTGCTGATGTTAATATAGTACAGGTTTTGTGACGATTTTGGCAAACTAAACAGACAATTTGTTTATTAGCGACGTTTCGGCAGCGTTTCGCTGCCCTAATCAAGATATACCTTCATTTAAATATTATTTATTACACCATTATAAACATACAATTGTATATAACATTTTTTGTTAACAATTTAATTACTTACAGTTGTTTGCAATGTTTACATAGTTTTTGCGGTCAATATATGTCTATTGATATATAAAATGCTCATCGTTGTGTGAAACAATATGTAATAACATGTTAATGCTTTTTTGTTATTTGCACAGAAGTTGAGGTTAGGTTGCAATAAATACCTTTCAGTTTCTTCTTCGTCTTTAATTTAAAACTTATATTTAAGAAGCAATAAATTAATAAGTGTAAATATATATAAAAACAAGTAAGGTCCATAATAAGGTCCATAATTGCATGTAAACATTACAAACAACTGTAAGTAATTAATTTATTAACAAAAAACTTTATATATAATATTATGTTTCCAATGGTGTAATAAGAAATATTTAAATAAAGGTATACCTTGATGAGGGCAGCGAAACGCTACCGAAACGTCGTTGACAAACAAATTGTCTGTTTAGTTTGCAAAAATCGTCACAAAACCTGTACTATAAGAATTGATAAACATTCTTTTGATTTTCGATATAGATTTTTTAGTCGTTAAAAGCTTGGCACTTTATTTCCAGATTATACTTATGTGTAATAACAAATGTTTTACCCCTGAAAGCCTCGAACATTTTTACTGTTTTCGAGACCAATAAACCCACTTTAAACAAAAATTCTATCGTGCTTCATTAACGTTGATCTCACAATTTTGACTTACGCCACATTAACTAGCTGTTAAATTAGGGTATCTAGTGTACAATCTCACTTTGCTCTAATAAATAAAGTTAATAATATTGCCATAAAAAAATTAAGTCCTAAAACTTTTGGACCGAACTATATGTATTAATAGGGAAAGTCCGGAAAAAACGGGAAACCGACTCTTTTGTAAAAATTGTTCATACACGGAGATAGAGAATTTCTCGCAGTAAATGAATTATTTACTTGAATTCCCCAAATATTTTTGATTCGGGTCAAACGATGCATTAATTGTTTTCACCACCCTGAGACTCTCAAAACATTGAAATTTTCTTTTTGTTTATCTAATTACTTAATACTTTATACCTATAAAACTAAAATTCCACACAGAGAAAAAAGCCGAACCGCGCATATTTTTTGAGTTTGGAGCTAGTCAAGTCCTATAGTCCTACAATGCACTGAGATCGACGAAAAAAACTTTAAACGCTATTTTCTGGAAACGATATTTTGAAAGTCGGTGGCACCTCTAGCGCCTACAATTTTTAATCGATTGGTTTGAATTTTTACGGTATCAATAGAAATTTATTATTTAGGGAAATATATAGAATTTTTTAGATATGTAAAATATTTTTTATTCTACAATCATTTAAAGTTGTAAATTTTATACGAACAAATACAGTTTATTTCCAAATATGTTTTATTTTTGCAAATATCAATATTTTAAAAAAATTCAACGTATTCCCGGAGACCTTATTATGTAGAAAATAATCCCGTTGGATATATTTTACCAATATTGCGTTCTCCAGAGGCACCACCGTGCAGTACCTTCTCAAAAAAATGTTAGTTAAAATGCACTGTAGCTTCGCCATTTTGCATGAAAAAAAAAAAAAAAAAGTTTTCTGAAACTTTTTTAATATATGTATAATATAGGGCTCATAATAGAATTACGATATATATTTTTATTTGTGTAAAAATTTCTTAAAATTGTGCCTTGCTTTCTGTCGTGTGAGTAAGAAATACAAACAGAGTATAAGATTTTATTTGACGATTCCCTCATCTATAGAGATACTATCTAAATACTAAAATAAAAGTAGAATCTGTATAATTGCTGAATGTTGGCGAAAACAAATATTGTTGGCAGATAATGGCCATAATAAGCGTGAAAAGTTATGAAGATGGCGCTCAGGCATTCAGCCGGTAGAACGTGGCTCAAGTATACCGGAAGTAGCTGTTAATGAATATTCAACTCGTCCTATTCAAATCCATGATCATTCACAGTTAATGAATATCATTTAATACAAGTAATCCTTTTTCTCAGTGTATTAATGAGTTGTAAGCGTTCTTTGTAACTACTATAGGAGTTTTGTCTAAGTAAGATACAAGAAAATAAAGCTTAGTTTTAGGTACTGAGGTGCCTGGTTTTAACCCGCACTTTCCTATAATTATTACACACATACACATACACGCATATACATAAACACACACACACACACACACTCACACACACACACACACACACACACACACACACACACGCACGCACGCACACACACACACACACACACACACACGCAAAACATAAAAAATATTAACATTTCTTGAATGTATATTATATAGTCATACATATACATACACGACCATATTATACACCCGGATAAAGTTGAATTATTGGGACTTACGAAACTACGAAAGTAACTTTTTCGATACCTGAGGAAACAACTTAATCCTATAATAAGAGAATGTGAAGAATAGTGGTCTATAAATCTTGCTCATACATTTTTATTATCTTTCTCCTCAGCATATTCCAATTTCAGCCTCGCCGCGCCAATCGCGCTGTGTGACTCTATTGTACAACTCACCTTGTCGTCGCGGCTGCCGAGCAGCAGATCCAGCCACTGGTAGAGTATCGAGCCCTCCTCGCCGAGGCCCTGGGCGTTGAAGCAGGGCCCGCAGCACAGCAGGCCGCTCATCGCCTGGAGGCCCGACAGCTGGAGCTCGGTGCACGAACTGGCCCTGTCCTCCTCGTGGCCGTGAGCCGCGCCAGTGCTCAGGAGCAGGGGCCTGCCGTAGACGCCGGCCCAGCTGGCGAACAGGCTGAACAGATTGCGCCGCAAATCGCGCTTCAGCAGCGTGTGACAGGCCTCGACTGTACACGGCAGACAGAGAGAGAGAGACAAAAAAGAGATAGGTAGATAGATAGAGAGGATGAATATTGCGAATCGATCGGTTCGCGCGGCGGGGCGAGAATTAGCCGGATTGGCAATTACGCGGGATAGGGAAAACCGATTTTAGAGGGGTGATTCTGTCTTTTTTTTTTCTTTTTGTTGCTTGGCTGGGTTGAGGCGATTGCCAGATGGTGCCGGGAGTTTCATTTGCGGGAAAGAGAATTTCTTGGTTGACAGTGGTGTGCTGCTGTCGGTTGGATTGAAAATGATTTTTCAATCCAAGCGTCGTCCACTCTGGGGCACTTAATAATTTATGTGTATAAAATCTTTGTTCGTTGATCAAGTTTAACTTTACGAATCCCTGTAGATAGCTTTTACTACTAGGAAACAGAGTAACAAAGTTTGATTAAGGTTAAGGAATTACAGTAATTACTATTGAAGGTATAAATCAGGCTTAAGTGTCTTACTTGTGCCTACTCTATGACACTGTCCTCCGCTTTGGGACACTTTTGTTTAATCCGGCTTTTGTTCGCAGGCACCTTAAGGCTAGAGTACATTTGAAGGGGACAAAAAGTTAACTTTCTTCTTCTTCAAAAAGATGTTCCTTATAGCGCACTTTATACGTTACAAATTTCCAAATTGCATTTTAAAGCATCCTATAAGTTTTATGAACAGTTTTAGAACATTTATTTACATTGACGTATATGCAATTTGCAATCTTTAAAGTCGTTTTTTTCAGCACTTCACTTGTCCTTAAATATGCTCCTTGCGCATATGCACCCGATGAAATGATTTGAAACTTCACAGAATTATTGTTTTTTATATTATAAACACATTGTCAGTGCGATTTTTCATATGACCGCCGTATACAAATTTTACTCACATAAATCAAAAAGTAATACATAATTATATTTCATAAGTTCGTGTGGAAAATGTGTATACAAGGGTTATATGCTCATAATGTAAAAAACAATAATCCTGTGAAGTTTCAAATTATTTCACCGCGTGCATTTGCGTAAGGAGCATTTTTAAGGTAAAGAATGAAGTGCTTTGAAAAACGACTTTAAAGATTGAAAATTGCATATAAGCCAGTGTAATTAAGTGCTATAAAAATATTAATAAAACTTATAGGATGCTTTAAAAAATAATTTGGAGCTTTCTAACGTATAACGCGAGCTTCAAAGAATAGTTCTTTCAAGAAAAAAAGTTCATTTTTTGACCCCTTCAGGTGTACTCTAGCGTTAAGAGGTGGTAAGCTCACGACCCCTGTCCATCTGCTTAAATGAGAGCACCATTAAAAGCTTACGAGAAAAGCTCTTGAGCATTTTCCTTATGAAGTTGCAGAAGTGAAGCTTGATGTCCCGTACGGCGGGCGCCTCCTTGTCCGTCTCGTTCTCCAGGTAGAGCCGCGCGCCGTCGATGTACTCGACGAAGGTCGGATGCAGGGACTGCGTCTCTCGGTCCAGTACCGCGGGGCTGAGCGCATCGCGTGTTAATGAAAAATCGCATTAGCGCGTACTTATTGGATGTATGAAGCGCATCCTCGTAATTAGAGCTGGCAGCGAATAATTCGGTTTTAGAGGAGTCGAAAAGATGCTCGAATTTTCGAGAACAACATTTTAAGTCGAATTTTCGAAAATTCGACTTTTGTCAAGTTTGAAGGGTGGAATCCGTTTGTTAAACTATTCTTTTTTTACTAGATTTGCTAAAAGTATTAAAATTAACAAAACTTTAAATTATAAATTGAATTTTATAATCACTTTGAAATTTTTATTATGTAGAAATAGATACAGGAGAATGTTCATAATTTGGATAGTAAATATTATCCAATGTCAAAATAAACGTACATGCAAATCGTTCAAAGTTCAAATAATTGGAGGGAAATTTTATAAATCGGTAATTTTCGAACCATTCGAAATCCGATTGTACAGTAAAACTTACTTTTCGATTTTTTGTCCAAAACGGAAATACTGTTCAAATAGTCGAAAATCCATTTCTAACATTTGAAAGTCAACAAAACTGCCAGCCCTACTCAAAATTCAGCGTTTTTCAAATATATAAATTTTGATAATATTTGAACGCATTGTAGGAAAGGCACACATTAGTTATTTACAGGAGTTGTATTTTATATCAATAATGTAAAAATATGAAACAAACTATGCAACAGTACTTTTTACTGATCTAATACACGGCCCGTACTTTTATCCATATTCATTTTATTCGTTATTCCTTCAAAGTGTGCTCCAAAATATCAACATTTCCTAATAGGGATAAAAAATTAGAGCCAAACTGGTTGCGCGCACTTATTATAAGCCCGAAGTCGTACATTTTTTATTTTATAATTTGGGTAACTATAATTTTTACGCGGGGTTTACTACATTTTAAGCTTTAAATATACTTTCAAAGAAATCTCTTATAGCAAATGCGTGACCATAATTTTAAAATTCGCTCATATGTATAGTATCTATTACTACAAAGTTATAAAGTTTCGAGTGAAAAATCTGTAGAATTGAATTTGTTTGATAAGAGGTACTAAGCAAATTTGGGTGACGTATACTCAGTAAATGAAGTATGATTTGCTATTTCCATGAACTAAAATGAAAAAATAAGAATTAAAAGATAAGCTTAAAAATTAGAAATCAAGTTTGTACGATATATAATTCTTTTCACTAAGTACATTTATTTCGCATTATGCTAAGATAGCAAATTTTACTAAATAAAAGTAATCCAAAACATACTGTCTGACACTAGAGTATTTTAGTAACTATTCCTAAATGATTTTCCCTCAATGCACGCTGTTTTGCATCTGTCGATATTAGACAGGCCGGTGTGTGCTATCCACGATGAGCACACGCATCACGAACTGAGTGTATGACTACGACTGCGAGGCAACTACACTGAAGTAACATTCAAATTTAACCAGAGGATCACTCGTGCATGCACGAGACAGGTACATAGATGTATGAACATGCGTGTAACGGTAAATGGCACACAGTGCTACATGAGATGTAGTGAATGATCATGATCCATTGCTTTTGCATGCTGCATGCCCTAATTAAAACAGATCAATTTAGTCCCTGGAACTAAATCTCCGGTATTAAATCTGATTAAATTTGATCAGTTCTCAATGGGACTCTAAATAATCGATAGTTAAGGTCGCACGTAAAAAGGTAAACCTAATTTACTATGGTTTTCATTTGATTAATAGTTGATAAATATTCTTTTGGAAAAAATGAATTGTCAGCTTGTTCCTTCATCAACATCAATAAACAATGACCAACAACATTTCCAATAAAGAATCAATACGAAACTTGGATTCTGAAATACCGATTAGAATAATATGAAAAGGGAATGCAAGTTTCGTATTGATAATATAAATAAAATCGCTGGAAAATTTAAATGGGACTCTAAATAACGAAAAAAGAATCATGTTCGCATCATCAATGTAGCTACCATTACTAGTTAATGCATCTACTCCCCCGCATAGCATCCTATTTCTCGTAGATCTGATTTAATATTATCCTCCCACCTTCGCCTCGATCTACCCATAGGCATTTTGCCCTCTGGTTTTCCTACAGTAGTACCCTAAATGAGCTGCCCTTTAATTTTCCATCCTAGCTACATGCCCAAGCTCATCCTAATCTTCTCGAAATACACGGAATTTTAATTTATTTTTCCGTAATCCAAACAACGTCTCTTTACATACTCTACATATACCTTTTACAAAAGTACAATCGTTATTATGACTAACGACAATACGAGCCCAGCATCTCTGTGGAAAGAGAAACAAACACGCGAGTAACGAACGTCTTTTACATTGTTTATGTTCTACTCCTACGACTTTTCGAAAGAAAGCGCGATACGGACTACGCGGCTAAAATCAATAACCAAAAAGAAATAAAAAATAACGTTATGAGACGAGAAAGTGAAGAATGAGAAGCACGGAGGCGTAGGCGTGATGATCCAACACCTGACTCACCGCAACAAGTCATCTTCAAATGCCACACAAGCCATGCGGACCTCGCGAGTTATCTTTCGTAAAATGTTAATTTTAAATTTTATAACAGTCCTATTGAAATTGATCCATATGTATTTTTAATTTTCTCGTGATTGAAAAATAAATGAAAATTTCACGTTGTACGATGAATGAGAAATAAGCACGCGCTATTGAAATTCCTAACCTAAAAAAACACGATTTTTTCTAACGTATGCAATGATACATGTAATCGCTTCGTGCGAAACTGGTGACTCCATTTGGATCGTCATGTGTATTTTTCCGAAAGCTACGTTTTTTCGCCACCACGGTGCTTTGATCAATTTTTTATACCCTCCTACCATGTACTACCAGAGCCAAATTTCCAAGAAAGCGCTTCGGACGATTTTCTTATTTTCTCCAAGCTGACGCACGGAGCGAATACAAAAATGTAATTGTAATAAACTTATATGAAGATTATCTTGAAAATATTTTCAAATTTATGAAACCAAATGTCACATCTAGAATGAAAAGATAAACCGCGTGGAGCGCTATCGAGTATAATGATCATTCTTTGATTTATAAAATTATATGTCCATGATCGTCATTTTAATTTGTAACAAGTGCGCGCATCCAGTTTGATTATATTTTTTTAACGCTAACGTGAGGTATTGGTATTGCATATAACTCCTCCGAAGGACAAATGTATTCCTTGAAAACTAGTCGAGTACGATGGATTTGAAACTTGAATATTGCTAAAAAATAAACAAAAAACAAGGCTTTTTCAATAATAATGTTCAAGGACTTTACTGGGATCTGCAAATCGCATTCAGTTCGTTTCATATTTCTCGTGATGGATACAGTTAGCTATCGATATGAAAACGGAACTCCTGCAAAGGACAAGTGTGCTTCACCTACAACCGTCAATCAAGCGAGCGATCGACAAAACGGGAGATGCAAAATTCCCCAAGCAAAGTCCTCACCAGATCCCGAAGGTCCCGTACTCGGCAATCAGCTCCAGGACCCGGACGAGCTGCAGTCTCAGGGCGTCCCGTCTACGTCGTCGCCTCATGTTCTCCTGCTTGCGGTCGACCGCCTCGCGGATGTAAGGCACCAGCTCCTCCATCAGATCTCTGCAACGGACAGACTACGTGTTTAAGCCGCACAAACGACAAAGACGGGGACAGCAAGGGAAATTCCGAGCGTTCGGCGGAAATCGTGATGATCAAATTATTATGGGGCAAATTGCGCGACGCGCTTCGTAGTGGTAAGGCCGTGTCTCGAGATTCCGACTCTCGAGGACGTTTGTGAAAATACTATTTGACCGTTGTAGTTAATAAAGAGGCCGTCTATAAATTCCCCTCTCCTCTTACGTAAGACATTTTCACTGATTTTCCCATGTATTTAATATATACTGAAAAGATAATAAAGACCCCTCCCCCTCTCAAAACCTTACGTAGGTTATAGTTAGCTTCAAAGAAGTATTATAGCTACTGAAAGAAACAAGTAGTATAAATGTTAACAGGTAGAGGGCGGCGTGTCAGCCGGATATTATATTCTTTAAGCTCTTAAAAAGAGGTAGAAACATTGAGTTTTTATCGAAAATTTGTAATTTTAATTAATTTTGTAGTTAATTGAAAAAATCGATTTATACATTAGCCACCCTCAGCCTGTTAATTAGGTTAGACAAGTCTTTTTCATACTAAATTGTAATACTCTATTTTTACAGGAAGACAAAACTTATCGTATTAAAACAGTGGATGAAAATCAAATAATTTAATTCACTTTACTAAAATTTATATCACTTATTACTTGTGGTAGTTCGAATACTTTTTCAATTATTACAGCACCCAGATGCGGCAATATTAACTGCAATACCAGAACGAGAAATATAAGATACTTCTTTATTAACTGCAGCGCTGATATACATATTTACCACTAGCGAATATTGATTTAATTTCAAAGATGAAGATGGAACCTCTGAAACGAGTACATTAAAACCTCGATAAGACGTACTCGGGTAAAACGAAATTCACCGTAAAACCGTCGATACATTTAAGTACCACTATTGAAATATTTTTAAAAATGTATTAAACCAAGTTTTATGTACTAACATTTTTTATATCGGAAATTAAATAGTTAAATTATATAAGCCATAATTAAGATTTTATTTTAACAGCTTATTAAGCTTATTAACTCCTATCAGTGACCAGGTAATGGTCAATGGCCTGTTATTGGTACTTCTATTTTATGATACAATCAAAGGAGGATGCCCATCGCGGCTCCCTCGCGGGGACGTATGAGACAAACATCATTGTTTAAATCGGGAGACCTAAGTTAACACAAAAAAAATTTTTTTTTTTGAATCCAGAATAGTACATTGTGCAATTAGGGGGGGATTGGCTTTTTCTAAGGATGATGATTGAGCACGAGTGGAAGTCGAGGACGCCAAAGGCGCCCGAGACGAATACGAGTGCTCAAATCATCATCCGAGTCTGAAAAAGCCCTTTCCACCCGAGTGACACATAGATTTTTTTTAACGAGTGTGTGAATAGGGCCATTTTCATGCATGCAAAGGGAATAGGGAAATATATGCATTTCGAGTCGTCCACTAGACCTAAGAAATAAAAAGAATAAATTTTCAAATTTCGAAATTTTGAAAAAAAATTCAAAATTTGAAATTTTGAAAAAAAATTACTAATTATGGAAGTAAATCAAAGTTTCAAAAAAAATTTCAAATTTTAAAAAAAAAATTAAACTTTGGAAAAATTTTTAAATAAATTTCAGAGCTTTTAAGGAGAGGGAGCTAATATACGTTTTCTTCCGCTCTGGCAAAGAAGCTCGGAATGCCCAATTTTCCATTCGTTTTGCAAGCATGGAAAAGGGCCTTTTTCACACACGTGTTGAGAAGAACTTTTTACGTTTAAAAGCAATCATCCTGAAACATTTTATGCTATCAATACTTAATATCTTAAATTTTACCGTTGTAAAACCTCAAAATCTTGATCCTACACGCTATAATAAATCACTATTTTCAATACCATATTTATTAAAGGAAATTTGTTCCTTACACGTTTCTAGGTGACATGATGAACGAAATTTTTTTTTTACGGTTATTCGACCTCTTTTAACATGTATTACAAAAAGAGCGGAACACTTTTTCGTTAAAATTTATTTTATTATATCTTTTTGGAGATCCAATAGATTTTTTGATAGCATAACATTTTTCAGAATGATTGCTTTTAAACATAAAAAGTTTTCTGAATTAGAAAAAAAAATTATTTTTGGGTTACCGAGGTCTGCCCCAGAAAGCTCTTTTATAAATGAATTTTACAAAAAAAAATTAATACCTTAAGTGCTGGGTAAGCTGAAAAAAATAATATCTATGGATTTATTTAATTTAACCCATTTCTTCCCAAGCGGACATTTTATAGTCGATTGGTTTTTTGCCTAAAAAATTGTCGAAAAAAAATAATAACCAATAGCACTTTTCTGAAGTAAAATTGTCCGCTCTTTCCGATTCTGAAGTCAGAATTTTGAAATTTCCGTTGGAAAATTTCAAAATGGCGGTTTTAGGCAAAAAACCAATCGACTATAAAATGGCCGCTTGAGAAGAAATGGGTTAAAGCAATGTAAAAAGTCTAACCGTGCTCGGTAATTTCTACTTGTTTGTACGAATTTTCGCCGTGTTTTCCTCTACTTTCCTGCCACTTAGGGTGGTCAATACTTTTTCTAAAATTCATGTTTTGACGAGCTCTAAACAATGGTATTAGTTTTATACGTTCCCCTTCAACGGCTTAATTATTATAAATCTGTGGGCATCCTTCTTTATAGAATCAATGTTAAGATAAATTAAATACATATGTGATAAGTAGATAAAGACCGAGTGTATCAGACGTATTATTTTCTGAGATTAAATTTACTTCTCTTTTATCTTTTTCCGAGCATAAGGAAATGTATGTTAATGAATGTTAAAATATATTTTACTCCTTTTAACATGTACTAAACCTTTAACGATACGTTTTCGTTAAAAATTCTTTTTAATATATTGTGTCTTGTGCGATCAAGATATC
The DNA here is from genome assembly GCA_949152435.1 of Gastracanthus pulcherrimus. Classification (NCBI taxonomy): domain Eukaryota; kingdom Metazoa; phylum Arthropoda; class Insecta; order Hymenoptera; family Pteromalidae; genus Gastracanthus; species Gastracanthus pulcherrimus. The sequence goes on along the minus strand of OX424575.1, from coordinate 25,808,798 downwards.
ACGTTTATACAACGATAAATTTTCACATATTACGAAGAGTTTTAGGAAATTATTTTCAGAGCGATCGTTATCTTAAGCGATGGGTGGCACCGCCCTCGTGGATGAAATAGGAACTTTCGAGAGTCCCGAAAAGCGCCTTTCCAACGAGTTTAAGTAAACCATGTGATTAACACACACACACGCACGCACGCACACACGCACGCACACACACACACACACACTATAGACACGATGCAGACTTGACTCCTACTCCCACTCTTCCCCCTATCTTATGGCCAATAGGACGGCAGCAACGTTGTGTGCGTTAGTAGACTCAAACTGCTCAAACAGTTTAGCAATATTCATCGTGTGAACTTAGTAAAATGTACTCAGATGGCGCTATGTCCCGCTCTTACTATTACTGAACGGTAATTTTTACCGTAAATTTAATTGTAATTTTTACAAGAAAATTCTCTCTGTGTGTATGTAATATACCATTATTTACTTTCATTAATAACCTTTTTTTTCATATTAAAAAAAATGTTGAATATGCATATGATTTTATGCCTGCTACTGTGGCCATACCCCTTAAAAAAAGATATCTATCTTTCTCGAGCTCGACTCGGACTGCCCCCACCCCCTCCCTTAAACATGTATTCATTAACCTGCAAGATTCAGTCCAGCCATCCCCCCCTTTGGATACTTACTTGAGGGCGTCGGCGTTGACCTTGCCGATCGCGTGTACGGCCGCGTCGCGCACGTCCGTCGTCTCGCATCTCAGCAGGGGCACGGTCAGCTTGTAGAGGGCCGAGGGGCTGGCGTTCGTGCCGGGCGACTTGTTGTCGCCGCGCTCCGCGGACAGGCTGTCCGGCGAGGAGCTGCAACCAGCCAAGCAGACCGATATGGCATTTAAATCGGCATTCCTATATCCGCACCGATTTGTTTTTTTTTTTCATCGCTTTCCGAGAAGGTTTGTTCTGGAATTGCTTTTCTTGGTCTCAGCGGTGAACGTCGTGCGTTCCCTACCGATCAAGCAATATCGATTTCGCGGGAGGACAAAATACGCGCGACGAGTGAGCGTATTCTTTGCTGTATGGGATTTAAGGAGGAAGTCCCATCGAAATGAAGGAAATACAGAGAAAATTATGTTTCTGTTATGTTTATAACATGTATGATGTGCAAAGTAAGTACATAGCATTGATTAGATAAAACGTTTTTATTCACATATGAAATTTAATAACAAAAAAGAATAACAACGAATGAGCTTATAGCTGGAGTATGAAAGAATTAACGCCCGTTTACAACTTAATTTTTATTTTTTAATTTATGATTTTTTTTTTGATACCCTTTAAAATCCTTAGATATTTCACAAGACCTTCACCGTTTCAATTTTACGAAAACACTAAACTTGATTAATGAAGAACAATGAGCATTTGTTTATAATACTTTTGATCACATTTCTCATTATCATACGTCACATTTTATAAACAAATTGTCTAAGGATTCTAACGCGTATCAAACAACAATTATAAGTTTAAAAATAATAGTTTGTTGCGTTGTACACATGCCTCAATTTTTCCATACTCCAGGTAGATGTTCATTTGTTGTGATGTTTTGGTTATCATATTTCTTTCGTAAATAGAAAGGGGTTATCTAACCATTCCTGTATATTTATTTAACTAATAATACTTCATGATAATAAATTTTTTTTTGTATTTCCCTGATTTCGACGAAATTTCAATCTTAAGAATGAGCTATGAGTATGCGAATGATGGTGATCGTTAGATATTCGAATTTACTTTGATAATTGTATTTCATTGAAAAGTTGAAACGTGTTCTTTTAGCTTTGAAAGTTTTGAAATTCTTTGTTATAAGTAAATATTATTTGTGTAATACAAGCACGATTTTCGCGTTTTTCTGTACCTATTAAGAGGGCCTAAAGGATAATTTTTTAGACCGGTGGGCGCAAAAATAAATAAGCGGGCACAAAAGGGACTTTTGCGCCCGCTAAAATTTTTCGCAAAATTGCTATATATATATATATATATTTAGCCCCGCTTAATATGCTAGAAAAATGCAAAAATCAATACATGCGTTACAAAAAATATGGTGTGCACCAAGGACAAAGTGGGCTTTTTGACCTCGCGTGGTTGCAGTACTCGTCTTCAAATCGCAAACGCACTCGCCTTCAGCTCGTGCTAGCTCGCCTTCGACTCGTACTGCAATCTCCACACTTTGCACCCTAGGTACACAATATACTATTTTAGTAGTATTATCACAACATGAACCAACCTGGTGTTTTTTTGCATTTGCACTAAAATGTGTAAGAATAATTGTTTTAAAGCCAGTGCAAAACTTACATAAACACAATGATTCACGAAATATTGAAAAAATATAAGAAATGTATAAATGTTTCTTTAGTTTTTGATATTTTATGAATAGTTATATTTATAATATAAGAATTTATGCGACCTCAGAACAATATTTTTACACTTTCCATGTTCCATTCTGATGACAGCATTACGTAGGTGTTCCATTAAATGTAAAAGTAAAATAATTTTTAACCAAAATTCTTCCTATTAGTTCAAAATGAATCTCTTCGTAACTATTTTCCTCTTAGCAACCTATTTATGCTTGGGTTAATAGACCATTTCTGTAAATGTAAATGAGAGAGATTCTCGAAAATGCTTTTAGATAACTTTATAAGATTGAAAAATGTAAGAAAATCCTGTTACATTAAAACTTGAAGGGTTCTGAATATTTATTTTTTAAATGCAAAAGACTCTACTATATATACCAATGATTGAAGAAAATTACAATATTCCACGAAAGAAAATCAAATTAATATTCTATACATTGCGGTATACTATATATACAGCTATTTCAAATTAATCTTTTAATAAAATATTATGATAATGTAAAAAAGGGAAACAACCAACATTTTTAAATTAAAATTTTTAATACTGTGATGTATTTTATAATTACTAGGGCAGATGTGTGTATTACTGCGAATGCCCCGACTACTGTGGATATTTGTAAAACAAATAATATTAAACCTTCCTACATTTCATAATTTCCTCAGAATTATTTATAAAATTACTTTAACCTTTACCATGCATGAGTATTGGATAATAATTGATAACAATCTTATTTTTAATTGTTTATCGTAATTTGAAATTGATAGTTTTATGAAAGCATAAGTTATCTGACATGGCGCTCGAAAATACGTTCTCGAAAAACGTTTATATTTTTTTATTATTAATGGCATATTGTAGGATTGTAGGTTATTAATGGATTAAATAGACTCTATTTTATTGAAAAAAAGAGTAAACAATTGCTTTCTTCCTGTTTCAAAGTTTTATTAGTCAACGCAGTATTTAGCACAGAATTTTCCACTATGTAAGTGTATTACTGCGGATTTTTGTTAAACATAACCCCTCTATTTAAGAATGGTTAATTATGTGTATATCATTAAATTATGTTCTGTATTGTTGAAAATATAATTAAAAATGGTAATAAAAAAGTATTAGTACTTACTATATAAAAGTTTATTACGAAAAAGTGAGTCATAGATAGAAATTATTAATTAAAAACTACACAAACTTAGGTGGCTTTCTGTTAATGTTTCTTAATGTTCGTTCTAACTTGTGTTTGCTTTTCGAATTGCTGAACAGTTTGAAACTTGTATTATGCGAAATACTTTTAATCGTAGAACTGCTTAAATTGTATATTATGTAAAATGTTTCAAAATCTATCATCAATTAAATTTTTATAAAATTTTTGAGATAGTTTTATATTAGTCGTTAAGATGTATATTTCATAAAAAGGAATACACAAATTTTCACAAATTTTAGTATTGTGTCTTAATAAGTATGTAGATTACATTCTTATATGCAAGAAGTATTTTGAAGTTGGTCAGTTTTCATTTATTTTTGGTTATAAAACAATTGATCGATTATTCAGTAATTACTTATTTCTTTTAAAATATGGTGGATAATAATCTTGTTTTAATATTTTATAATAAATTTTTTAATTGTACATGAAAGAGCAAAATAGATTTTAGAATTTTGGGCAGACATCGCCTTATGGATCACAGGATAGATAGATTAGAAGTACGAATTGTAGTTAAATACAAGTAATTGTCGTCAATTATAATCTTGTTTGTATATACAAACAATTGTATATACGTGAATTTGTTATGGTGTCTATAAAAAATCCGCAGTAATACACACACAATAATTGGGATTTCCACAGTATCTGACACGTCGTAATACACGCATAACTGCAGTAATTCACGCAGAATTTTTTTTTAAAACACGTTTCTTATAAAGAACTGCGCATTTTATAGCATTCTAGTATTTTTCAATAATGGTTAGTATTAAATTGTTATTTTTTAGTATTTTTTTACATGTTTGGTCCTACTTTAGTTTAAAAAAATTAATATTTCATAAAATAAAACTTTGTTAATCGTTACGAGTTCTACACGAATAATCGAGACATCTTTCAATATAATGAAATATTTCGATTTGTTCATTTTTTCGTCTTGTACAGTCCTTTAAAGTTGGCATTCGCGAAGAAATGTATGCACTTACCCTACAATTGAAGCTTTTAGTTTTTATTTTAACTATCATATCAACCGTTTTGGGCCGACTTCTATGAAATTTTAAACTAAGTAAATTTAGTAATCTGATAACTTCGATTTAAATAATATACAAATATGAATATCCTTTTAAAGAGGATTGCTTTTTAAAATTTATATCACAAGTAGCTAATATCTATTTGTATGAGTGACAAAATATGCTAAACAGGAGTACTTTATAAATTAAAAAGAATTTCAACAACTACAAATTTTTTCTTACTTTTCAATCAATTTTAATGCTTAAAAACTCATTTTGCTCATTAAACATTTATCTATATGCAGTGGTCTCGCATTATAATACTTTTATTATAACGCGAGACCACTGTAGTTGAAAAATAAAGAATAAATGTGTGCAGAATGTAATTAAATTATTTATTGGGAGAATAAATTTATTTCGCGGGCAGATAAATTGCCGCTAAAGGAAATTGTTTAGCATTACGAGTATATCGATATATATATATGAGGCTGTCATGAAAAATAAAAAATAAAATTTGGGATTTTAGTGACATTTTCTTTGAACAACAGTATCTACGATTGCGATTTTTTTTCAGTTTGCCAAGTATTCCTCTTTATATACATTGTCACTTACATTATTAAATCTTAGCTACTTGTGATATAAATTTTCTTTTGAAACCTCTATAAATTACGAAAGATAATTTTTAAAAAGACGCTAACCCTTTGTTGCACGAATTTTTGTCGAACAACATTTCTCCCAAATCTCTGACTTTAGGAGTATTCTGGGGTTGTTAATTACAAATCCGCTATCAAAATTTGGAAATTCAAAATGTCGGATCAAATATAGCAGATTAAAAAGCCAGAAGCTCATATAAATTCTGCAATATTCTATATCTTCAAGTTTTTGGGTCGCTAATTTCGAATCCATCGTCCGATTTTCGAAATTTAAAATGACGGGCAAAAAGTAAAAAAACTTATAAAATTAAGTAAAAATCTATATATTATGTTTTTTAGGTCGCTGATTACGAATCCATCGTCCGATTTTCGAAATTCAAAATTGCGATTTCAATATGGCGGGCAAAAAGTAAAAAAACTCATTAAATTCAGTAATAATCTATATCTTCATGTTTTTGGGTTGCTAATGTGATGATATGTAATGTAATACTATTTTCCATTCCAGTTTGCCATATTAGAGGCGGCATTTTGAGTTATGCAAATCGGACGTCTTTGTAATCAGCGATCCAAAAACTGTTAAATTGAGATTTTGGCACAATTTTATGGGTTATTTACTTTTTGGTCCATCATACTGGATCCGCCATTTTAAATTTCGAAAATCGGATGAGGGATTCGTAATCAGCAACCCAAAAAACATATAGATTCAGATTTTTTACCCAACTTTATTCACTTATGTCTATTATCAAATTTTCCCGAAAATATTTTTTTTAGGAAAATATTTGTACTTTTTCCACTTAATTTGTTATAATTGTTATAAAGCATGACTCATTCATAGAATAACATCCATGGACCATGAAGTGATTTATTTCATGACACGAATCTTCAAAACTAAAATTTAAGAGACATAAAACGATGTACAAAAAGGTGTCATAAACACAATAAACTTTGCAACAAAGGGCTAAGCATTAAAGGGTGTAGAACTTCTTATTCATACCATTTTCATAATAATTATACAATTATATTGTATTCAAATTATATTAATAAAATAAAACTTTTACTTTTAATATGTAACGACACGATTGTTGTCTGCATGTTCTTATTTCCGAGAATCCTTCACAAATTTTTTTCATTGTCTTTGAAACAAATATATTGAAAAATAAAACAATTAATCCTGAATATGATAAGGAAGTTAAGAAATCAGTTAATAGGATAATCAATATAGGGTAAGTGTGAGTATTACTACGAACGCCCGATTAATGCGGATTTTACAAAATCGACAAAAATACTACTTTTAGTAAATATTCCTTTAAAAATGATTTATTATCGCTTTATCTTTGAAGAATATGCATGTTTATACAAGAAAAAACATATTTTCGTTTATATATTTGTATAACCGCAGAATTCGCCCGCAGTAATACACATCACGCCTATGTCTGTATTGCTGCGGGTCCTAACCTGTGAATTGTATACACAATAATTGGCGCGGAGTAATATACCTATATCGAGCCACAGTAATACAAACTAGCGACAGTGAATGTTTCTAAAGCATTTATTAAAAAAAATACACGTTCTGGAACCTTTCTCTTTTTATGAATCGATTCTTGAAATGGTTAGATTTGATCTAGAAAAAGAATCACATCATTATTTGTTCGTATGCGCAATATGTTCAACGATAAACTTAACCTAATCGAAAACACCGCAGTAATACCCACATTTATCCTACTATTAATACGTCAGTAGATGAATGCCGAGTCCGATAAGACAATGTCTTGAAATGCTCGATACGAATCCCATCCCAAGTTTTTACTACCTATATTATATGTATCTATAAATACTTCTTTCACATTATTTGAGGTATGACTCTGGTGTTTTTAAAAGAAATCTGCTATTATTAGCCTATCAACTTGAAATTTTTTTTCATAGAAACAAGTTATTTAGCTAGGGGGTCTAATTTCCGAGCCACACCAAATTACCGGACATAACATTAATTTGTGGATTTTCTAATAAGACACGTAAACGAAAGTAAATCATTATATTTTCTTATTAAATTTTAAGTTATTTCGTTACGAGTTAATACAAAAACAGTAATAATAAAATTGTTTAAGTTATCAAAAATGTTGAATGAAATTGTTGTACTGCAGATTGGCATTATCTACTCATTTTGCTAACGCAAAACGTTAAGAAATAACAATTATTTATACGCTACCAAAATAATATTTAGATTGATTAATGTTATAGAAAGTCACTGGTACTATTAGTATTTGGTTTTTAGTTTAAAATAAAAAAAAATCGAGAAAATCTGTAAATTTTGCGTAATTAAAGCCAATCTGGTGAACTGATCTTCATTTTGCGTAGATTCCGCAATTACCGGACAACCATCAGAACGCGGAACAAGGAATCCATGGGCCGTTTCCATGTACTTAAGGCACCTTAATATCAAATAGATAACAATATATGTAGTAAACGAGAAAATTAATCGACACCTTACACGATTGATTTGCAAGAACTACGCAATATCTTGACGTGACAAATATTAAAAAGTGTGAAATTTTGCCTAAAAAAGCAAAAGTTTTTATAATTTTATTTTCAACATTTTTTTTATTTTGTAACATGGTGTTTTGAATCGTTATTGATAGTAGATGCAGAGAAAAATGTTTAATTCGAAAATTAAATATTTTTCTAATTCTTTTCATATATAGCCTTGACATGTAAAAAATTAGGATATAAGCATTAAAAACGTATAATTTATGAAGAAACTGCTGTCAACTGCTTTAGCACATAGCTTTTTCAAATATATTTAATCACAATCATTTATTGAATATTTACATTTATAAAAGTGATTTTAGGAATAATCGAAAATGTTGATGGCACGAAAAGTAAATCAGCTCTATACTGACAAGGAGACTATCAGGGATGCGGGTCACGAAATTTTCTGATACTTTCAGGATCATTCATTGGTAGCTACACGAAGAGAAAATCTCCGCCGTATTAGAGTTGTTGTGGTAACGTCAAATCAGCGGTAGCATCACACCGCCAGCGCTGCTGTAGAACAAAGCAGTTTTAGCTTGACTCGCTCCCCAAAGGAGAGTAGCCGAAATGACAGATATTTGAGGTTAGCTTTTTGAATATTCGGATTTTATACCTATTAACTTATATTTTACAAAGATTGATGGTTAATATGTTCAAAAAACGTATTTCCAACGTAAATTATTGATTTTCATGGGAAGAGTCTATGGGAAATTTGCAAAACTTAGTACATTCACAGTAACCGGTTTCTGAATCGCTATGCTATAACTGCTTTGTTCTACAGCCGACACTGCTTGGTGATCATGTCATTCTACTGCTTGAGCCACTAAGACTGCAAGTGCTGGGGTCTCCGGCAGATGTAGCCGAGTTTTTCTCTCCGTGTAGAAATGACGCGTAGCACCGGTGGTTTTTGTGAATGGGTCTATTTTCGTAAGATATCAGCTATTCTGTTCCGAATATGCATTATTTCATTAAAAAATGGTACCTCTAGCTGTGATCATAACTACGCACGTTTTTACATCAAACAAAACTGCCTGAAAGTACTTAAAAGTAGTCAAATAGCTTGCATTTGAGACCTAGAACAATAAAAAATATTAATATGAGCCAAAGTTATTAACAATTATAGATATCAACAAAAAAGCATACAAAATCAACGGCTTTAAAATATTTAAATTTCCACGAATATTCATGCATTTTTAGTTGATATCTTCAATTAATAACTTTGGCTCAAATTAATATTTTTGAACTTCCAGGTCTTAAATTCAAGCTCTTTTTGACTACTTTTTGGTACACTGGGAGAAGAAAGACTTTGAGATAAATACACAGAATGTATTCAAATCAAATACCTTGATTACTTTTCGGAAAGCATATATCTCTTACTAGTTAAGGTAATTAATAAACTATCTTTGTCCTCGCGTTATCTTCGTTCTCTTGATGTTAACGGGTTGCTTTTAGCTTTCCGAAAATTGGCGTTAAAATAAACTTTCTTTTTATATGATTTTCTGTATCACTTACTACCTTCAATATGAAAAATTAGCATCAATTCAAACGAGTTCAAATTCAAAACTTTAAATTAACTAGTTTTTTTCCTTCCAACTCTTTCTATTATTTTTTAATTTCATATGTATATTGTTGCTATTTATTGTAAATTGACTTCATTGTTACGTTATGGTTAAGAAATAAAAAAAAAATTGTAAAACATATTTCAAGTTTACTTTAAATTTAAATAATCATTAACTATTAAGAAATATGTTCTTATCAAAATTTGAAGCATTCAAATAATTATTTATTAACTGTTAAGTCATATGTATTTAACCGTATTGAAAACCTCGCGAATTAATAGTTAATACGGCGACTTTGAGATAAATACTTTCTTCTCTCAGTGTACTTTCAGGTAGTTCTGTTTAATGCAAAAACATGCAGAGTTATGATCGCAGCTATAGTATACCTATGTAGATAACAATATATGTAGTAAACGAGAAAATTAATCGACACCTTACACGATTGATTTGCAAGAACTACGCAATATCTTGACGTCCGGCAATACCTATGTACCATTTTTTAATGGAATAATGCATATTGGTAACGGAATAGCTGATATCTTGCGATAAACGGCCCATTCACAAAAACTACCGATACTACGCTTCATTTCTAGCTACCAGCGAATGATCCTCAAAGTTTAAGAATATTTCGGGATCCGCATTCCTAATAGTCTCCTTGCGAGTTATTTCTGATGAAATAAGTGCACATTTTTCTACTTATCTCGTTATTTATTGTATAAATTTACAATAAATTTTTTCTTCAATTTTTAAAAATTTCAAAATTTAAAATCGCATTTCTTTAATAAAAACAACTTTAAAGTAACTGAAAGGTATACTCTAGTTAAAAGGAAATTACATATACTTTACGAATGTATGTATCCTTTTGACATATCTAACGCATAAAATAAAAAAGTAAGTTTGTTTTGATCCACTTTCATTAGTCAGATTGCAGAATTAGTTAAGTAACTTTGAAAAACGTTTGAAAGCTGCAAGTTCGCCACTAAGTGTCCGGCAATTGAGTCCCCTATCTTACACTTTTGAGGCACTAACAAAGCTAAGTTATCACTCTATAAAATTTATTTTTCCTATAATTTAAAAAACATTTAAAAAAACGACATTGTTATAATAACTTGTATATATACTGTAAAACATGGTGGTGTAGTACTTCAGATGTTACATGTTTTATTCACAATATAGTAACCAATGCTACTTTTTAAAGTTAAAAAATTAGTTTCGAGTAAAACACGTTTTAAGATTCAATTTTGTATGTTATATAATGTAAATTATAATACTTAAGCACGTATAACTTTGTTAAAACATCGAGTTCTAACATCTGACAGGTTTCAAAACTTTCATACAATTAAAAAGATTATGAAAATGTAATACACATTTCTTTTGTTTCTTTTTTGTCGAAAAATACCAGAGTCCTACCTTAACATGTCCGGTGCTGACAATGCATAAGGATTTTCTTTCCTACAGTACTCCAGTTAGAAGAATTTAATTTGCGTTTTAAAAAAATGAATAATAATTAGGTATATTCAAATCCTGGCGATTGATTGTTTGTATTGTCATATAGAATTAGCAAACAGCCGCCGAAAATTGTTGAATATGGTTTCTATAATGCATAATTACTTCTATAGTCAAAACGCGCGTAGCCCATATATGGGTCATGCCTAACCATGGGAAAGAAATTCATGACCTATATATCAGTTATGCCGCAGCGAAAGTTTTTATCGTAGACAAAGATTTCAGATTCAAATAATGGTTAATTGTAAGAGTGTTTATTAAAAAAAGTTACGAATGTAATAATTAATTTTACGTTGAAGTGTACAAGAACTGTATAATTTAGCATTAATCTTTAATGCTTTTGATTCTTTAACAATCTTGTATTGGTTTATCCAAGTTTAATAAATAAATGAATATAATATATAAACTGAAGATGATATTGCTTAATCGGTAAAAATGCTTTAAATCATTCGAAAATTGTTATATAGCTTGCCTATGGACTATAAATAAATGAACATGATAAACACAGTTTTTCTTTTTTTGAACTTTTTTTATTTCTAATTGTGAAACTAATGATAATTTATTATGATATCGGTGCAAGAAGATGAAATAATTATGTTGGATTGCAATCAACTAAGCAATGCAGGCCTTGCACGTAAACCACGTGCAAAGGTTTACAAGAAGCATTACTACTGATAATGAGATTTTACTTAAACAAACTAAGGAGCTTTACATGCGTTTTATTTGATTAGTAGTACATACCGGTATTAAAACCTTTTTTTTATATTAGATAAACTTGTGTTATACAACTTTATTACGAATAAGGTAAATAATCCTTTTTAGTATTAAAAGGTAGCAGCTGTATATTTAAAGTATTGTTTCAGTTACTAAATTCATAATTATGGTCAATATAGGTTTTAACTTCGGTTTGTATATAACAAAAGAAAATATAACTACGTACATATCATATGATAGACTAAATACCCGTTTAATACAAATACTCAAAGTGAAAAGTACGTTTAAATGTGTTAATACCATAACGGACCCAGCTCCTGATCAGGACCCAATTCCTGATCATTTTGTTAGATAAATTGTTACCTCAAATTTATTTGCTATCTAAAAATGTGTAATTAAAGTCTAAAAATTTAATTACGGTCTGCTTTTATGGAAACAAGAGCTGATCAAGAATTACTCCTAGCTGATCGCGAATTGGGTCCGTGGTAGTATACCAAACACTTTTAAATAATAATCCATGAGTCAGGATTTACGGATTATCGTTTTAAAATAAATAATAATTATTCTCGATACGAGCTAATTTTGCGTTTTTCTTCGAAAAGTGCATTATAAAATTATATAATATTATTTAAACATTCATTTTTTTTTTTTTTTTAACGTCGCCATGTTTATGCTTCCATGTGGTGCTAATCGACGACGGGGGTCTGCGGAGTGTTTGTAAACAAAGCACATGTAATTTTTACAGAGGTGCTTGTATCAATCGGCAGAGACTAGGATTCGAACCCGGGTCACCGGCGTGGGAATCCGACACTCTACCGACTGAGCCGCCGCAGGCCCCTTAAACATTCATTATTTTATATAGCATACATTGATACAGGAAGAAATGGTTTGCTTGACGTTTCATTATTGAAAATATTTATTTGTTTTTCAAAAATAAATAGCTTATTTCATAGAAATCATCGTCGGCCTTCAATCATGGCGTGCTATCAAAATCAAAGCACCAACCAAGCCGCTTCTCCTCCATATATATAATATACAGAGAGTTTGAAAAGTATACAAACCCCCGTATATATTAAATGAGAAGCATTTTCGCTGAAAACATCAAATGGAAAATGTTAATTGTTTGCTCTAGCAACAACTGTAAACGATGCACATAAAAACAATATGACTTTGTATAACATGTGATTATAAATATCCTTGTATGTAATAATAAGCAGTTTATAACGTCACATAGCAGTGAGCAATTCATAATGTTTTAAGGGCACTAAATCACATTAAATTTTTGAAAAATCAAATTTATTTATTACGTTTTTCAAAACAAAGAATATTAAAATGTATAATTTAAATTGTGACAGGTTTAAGGCTTGACGATTGCCTTGTATTTTTTTACGCACTTAACAAATAAATCGATGGAGTATAAAAATAAAATAAGAACAAGAAAGTGTAAATTTTCGAGAAACGAATTGCTTACTGATATGAGATATTGTAAATTACTTATTGCTAGTTTTGAGTTTATTCTAGTTGTTGTTTATAAAATACATAATTACGGTATCCCGTTATTAAAGACTATGAGAAGATTTCAAGGTCTGGGGCCATGATGAGTACTTAATTATAAGAATATCCAAGATCATTTATTATCATTAAATTTAAGTTTTGATTTGAAACAGAGCGTAAGAGACACGCAGAACGTCGTCATTATATATTTATATTTATAATGTTTTAATTATGATTTTTTATGTATATCGTCTACAATTGAACTACTAGAGCCAATAATTATCATTTGAAAAATAAAGTAAACACTCGAGCCCTTAACTGCAAATATTCAGTTAAGGACGCATAATGAATAATGAATATCAATAATCGTTAATGACTACATAATATTTATTAACAATTTTACGGGGAAATCTCAAGATCTTGAAAAGACAATCAGATGGGTCCAAAATGTGGAAAAAAAGACACTTAAATGTTTTCATCGAAAATACTTCATCTTCCAAAATATTCCAGGGATTCCATACTTTTTCCTCGCCCTCAATATATACAGTAGCTTTCTCTTTTACTCCACTCAGTCAATTACAACAGATACTCCAATATGCCATAGACTCACTTTTCACTTTGCGTACTTGACAAAAGAAAAATGCGTAAATCCAAAGCCACATTCACGATGAGCATTTGTATTCTGTATCATGTGTTCTCCGCGAACCGTTAGACAGTGGAATAGCTGGCGTGCGTGTGTTTCGTGTGTTATTATACCCAGCAACCATGTATGAAAACCCCCGAAAGCACAGCGTCTTTAATATATTTTTTTCTCGCTCTTTTATTTATTGCTGTCTCAATTGGTTTGTTGGAGGGCTCACCTGGTCCGCTTGTGCCTGGTGTAGATGCCGGATATGGACGGTACGGAGAAGCGGCCCGGCAGGGTCTGGGCCCCGCCGAGGTTCTCCAGGCTCTGACTCAACTCCTTACTCATGCACAACACACCAAACTCCACCGTATGCTGACCACTATATTTATAGAGTATATGCAATACAGTGTACCACCAAAAATGATCTTTTGCCTTTTTTTTTCTTTTTCTTTGTTTTTTCGCTTTTCATGGGTATTCAATTATTGGTTTGTTCTTTGTTTTCATTGAGCTGGTCTAATACTCATTTGAACACGTGGAGATACACGATTTGGCGGGTGTGAAAGCTAAGCATCGTTGCTTTTCTTTATGAAAAATTATAATTTGAACTTTAACTGCAATATTAAGTTCAAAGCAATGCTGACAGATTACTGAATTGTTTAAAAAAACTAATAACATTGTTTTATTATCATATGTAAAAGAAATACGAACACCCAAGTACTATAAGAACAAGTGCTCTAAAAACTTAAAATTAAATCAATGAAAAATGTTTGGTGTTTTCAACACTATAAAACATAATCTTAAAGTTCTGCATTTAGTAAAAGCGTAACTTCCACACCATATTGGTAGGATGATAATAACAATAAATAAATAAGACAACGACGACTGACATGCGGTGTTAATAAAGAAAGTTGCAGGCGCAAAAGCAGCAAATACTTATACGCTTCGACAGGCAATTTCACACAATGAGAATTTTATAAAATACATTTTTATATAAATTTCAGAATAGTTTATTTTATGTAATCAATCCATCTTATAATTATGGTATACTGAAGTAGGATTCATTCTCACTTCATGAGACACAAAAAGAATAAATCAAATATAATATTATTCTATTCTGTGAATTTCAACCATAAAAATAGCGCTTCTTTGCAGTGAATTAAAATACCTTAAAAGAGGTCTAAAAATGAATTGTCAGCTATAATTTTGATAGATTTTATACGAGATTTCTAATAGTGACAAACATTTTTTAAAATGTTCAAGATTTGACCTTGAAATTTTCAAAATAAAACTAAAAATGCTTTCTTCTTAAAGTTGGTCATTTTAAAAAAATTATAAAAATATTTTCAATCGAAAGCTATAGAGGTATTTATACTTAAAAAACGTTAATAAAAAATAGTGGTTTTTATTTACGAGAAATGATACGCCGACCCTCTAAGGCGTCAGCGTTACTTTATGCCGCGCGACCGTTCATACCATAGAGTAGTTTACTTTTTGCCGTTAGACGTTTACATGGGTAAAAATAGATGATATTATTATTATTATTATTTTACATTATTTTTTTAGAAAAATTTAAAGGTATTTTAATTCGCAGTAAAAAAATGGCATTTTTATGGTCGAGTTTCACTTAAAGTGACATGCCTCGTATCAAATAAGGGAACTAAATTAGTAATCGAGTATAAAAGACTTTTCTCAGTCATATTTAGTGCTCGTTGTTTTAATTTTTAACTGTATCTCTGATTTTTTATATAAAATTCTCTTTATGCGACGAAATTTATAACATTAGATACCGTTTTTATGTTATTATTATTAATAGAAAAATATATTTTATTAAGCAAAAAGCATCTGTTATAAATTTCTCATCCCTGCATGAAGTAAACATTTTACTGCATATTTTTCTAATTTTATTTAATATGTATGATAGAAGATTGTCTGCAAATTTCGTTTTAAAATAAGATTCAATTTAAAGTTACAGCATCATTCAACAAAAAAAATTGTAGTTTCAAATGTTTCATAAAAATGTTACCAAAAATCTTGCAGTGCAAAAAAATGCAGTATCAAAAAATATTTTCAAAAAATCATTAGTAATGCAGGGGTAATTATCAAATGGAACAAGCATACAAGACCCATTTTTTGTTAATAAATTAAATAATAAAAATAATCAACGTTATCTTTTCAACAAAACTAACATCGATTTCTTAGGAAATGCAATCATGTATCATGAATCTTAATATTCGTTCATGTATTATAACCATTTCACCAAAACGCTACATATTCCCGCACCTTCCACACTACAGAATTTATTCACTTTTTTGGTTGACTTTACGTAAGATTTAACAATATTAATGATTAAAATCAGCTACATTACTGTCAACACAAAGATTATCTTACCTTAGACTCAGATCTGGACTCGCGCAGCGAATTATCGGACTTGGTATAGGTGGCACAACTCGGTATCCAAAAGTTAAATAATTTTTCCAAACATGCATGTAAACATCTCTCTCGTTGACTGGCTTACGAATAGCCGTAGAACTTCGTAAAAGGGAGGCTCTATTATCATTTACTGGCCTAAAATGCACAAAAAGAAATTTATGAGTAAATTCAGCCACTTGACAACTCTTTTCAAATCGTTTTGAAAAGTATACATTCACTTACGTGGGATCAACAACAGTAAACAAAGAATTAATACGATTGAAAACGATGGGCCAAGAGTGGGCAACAGCATTTGGACACAACGTCAAGACTCTATCCTTTTCTAAAAATGCAAATAAACAACTGCTCCAAGGATCGGCTCCATTTAAATTCAGTAATGAGGAACTTTTTGTGCTGTTTTCGTCATGGAATCCTGGTAAGTAAAATTGTGCGATATTGATTAATAGCAACTGATCATAGTAACTTATGATTGCGGAGAAAAGGACGAATCACGTACCAGCTGTCCAAACGCAACTACTTCTATCTGCAATCCACTGTAGATCGACATTAGATGTCGAGGCAGCGGCTGCCTTTTCCGCGGGCGGGAGCATGTAATAATACTTTTCTAAAACTGCCGGACAGCAGGCATCAATCACATCGATCACAGGTTGATCATCTTCTAGACTAGCTGCAATGTACGTATCATTATTATCAGTACCATCACATTTCATTTCCACGCGGTTAATACGTTCCAAGCTATCATGGATCCTCCTAAGAATTCTCGGGTATCATGCTTGTGAAACCCAATTTTTATGGAGGGTCAAATGTAATACCTTTTCCAAACGAAATCTCATAGTATAGTTTTGAACAAAACTTTCGGAAAGTAGCTTTCCCATGCTTAATCTCAATGAATATCGTTTAGAACGAACACTTTGCATAACCTAGTTTACGTCTAATACTACAAAATACCGTAACT
Organism: Gastracanthus pulcherrimus; assembly: GCA_949152435.1. Taxonomy (NCBI): domain Eukaryota; kingdom Metazoa; phylum Arthropoda; class Insecta; order Hymenoptera; family Pteromalidae; genus Gastracanthus; species Gastracanthus pulcherrimus. The sequence goes on along the minus strand of OX424575.1, from coordinate 25,791,735 downwards.
AAGTAAATTAGAACTGTCAGTCATAGCAGTATTAATTTTTTATTTTATTTTCATGAATTTCTAAAAATTTGTTTCCGCTCGCAGTCATGAGCATTGAAAATTATATTGTACAGAAGAAAGAATTATACGATTCCTTAAATAAATAAATTAGAAATGAACAAAATATTTAGGCGCTAAGTGGACGCTATAATATTCAGTTTCTTTGTCATTTCTTTTTCAGAAATAAAATTTCACCTACACACAACTACCAATTCACAACCCCCACCCAAAAAATAAAGCTTATCCCCATCCAAAGAACTCACCGAAGGTCTTGAGCAGGAGCTTGATCTCCCTGAGTATGTGCACGGCGAGCCGTCTCGGATAGAGCCGACAGTTGCAGAGCATGACGAGGGCAAAGCCCTCGACCAGGTGAAAGACCCCGGAGACCGGCTCGACCTTCTGGCCCGCGGCCTCGGACTTCTTCGCCGCGGCGGCGACGACGTCGACGACGACCACCCGGGGATTCAGGCGCACGCCGTCGACGGGCTGCTGCTGCTCCTTCTCCTTGGCCTTGGCGCTCGGATTGGCGAGGGCGTTGCGCCAGCAGGAGAGCAGCTGCAGGAGCATGCGCAGCCCGTTGTCCAGCAGCTGGGGAAACGTGTCCTGGGAGAGAGAGCGAGGATGTTACAGATGGTGTTGTAGCACTTGGCGGGGTTTGTGTGCAGAGTTGTGTGTCTTTGATAGAAGGAACTCGGGGGTACGGTGAAGATTGCTTTCTCTCGGTGTATTTTGTATTGAAATTCGTTTTTGTGTTCGTGGGAGGAAAATTAAACGAGAGATTACTAGGAGAGTTTTTCTTTTTTATCGCGAGTGATTAGTCTAAGCAAGTAATACTGATATATATAAGTACACGAAGAAAAATTCTAAGTATTATATACCTGCCGAATAAAAATGAATAGTTTGGGAAGAGTTTGGCTGAAGTTCGGCCAAAATTTTGCGGAGTTAAGTTTAGGTAATCTTTGACAATGAGACGCTACCAAACTTTGAGAAAAGTTGTTGAAAGTTTGTCAAATGTACTGTCATACTATCGAAAAAGATTGTAAAAGTTTGGCAGAACTGTATTTGTTAAATGTGTTAAATGTATGCATAAGTTTCATTGATGCAAATAGAAGCTACTGAATAATGCGCTATATAGTATAGCTAATGTATTATATAAATATATGTAAACGCTCTATTCTTATGACCATACTTATAAATTTTGCGAAAATACAACACCTTGAAAGATTATCGGGTGGTGTCCGTTTATTCGACTGTCTTATTTAGATTTGCTGAGTATTTCGAATTTCAAAGTTTAGATTTACACAAATTAGAAATAAATAGTTTCGACAAAAATAGAAAACGATTGTACAAACAGTCAAAGAAAATATTTAGAGTCTTTAATGAGACGATTTTTGGAATAAGATTGATAATAAGTAGAATAATTATAAGTTAAACAAATTAAAGTAATACTGCTCGAAAATTCGAAAAAGATGTTATTTTTATACTCGTACATTATTTTTCTAATAGTTACACGTTTTCATTGTCGTATATCTATTTATTCTAACGAAACTATGAACATTCTTCTTTATCTACTTGTTTGTAATGAAAATTCTAAAGTGCTAGCAGATCTATAAAAAACAGTCTAATAAACGGACCCCCCCCCCCTCCCCAGATTATCAAAATAATAAAACATGTTTAACTTTAATAAATATCATAAGATAATATCGCACCCCAAGAACAAGACTATGATAACTCAAAATTTGTTTAACTTGATATTTGTGCAGAAAATAGCTCATACGAGAATAAAAATCTTTCATACATTTTGATAACTGAATAGCTTAAGCTGCGAAAAGGCATACTTTTTGGTCTAGATATATCAGTATCTAAATAAGGAAGTAACTAGATACTTTTACTATCAGATAATAATTTTGTATCAAGTAACTCTGTTTTCGGATTCTTTTACAATGTTCAATTTTTAGATACTTTTTTAGATACAGTATCTAGATACAGTATCTTTGATTAAAACCTATGCAATTAGTACCTTTTAGTGCGCGATAACTTTTGCCGAAAAAGTATTCATCGACTCTCGCACCTTTTCTTGATAAAATACTTGAAAACAACATCGTACCTGACGCAAGCTACATCGTTACAATTACGACGCGCATCGTAAAAAGTCACAATGCAATACAGTAGCATCCGTCAAGACAAAAAGGTAAATGCTCACGACAGCGATATCGCAATAATAGAAGAAAAAACACATCTCGAAAGCAGTGTCCCCCACCTGCACGTCCCGCGCGAGGAACTGCGTGAATCCCAGCACGACGTCCTGCCTCCAGTCCGGAAAGTCGAGCACGAGTGTCTGCAGGCTCTGGTAGGCCAGGCCCCTGAGCTCCTCGTCCATGTGTACGGTGAGCCTGGCCAGCATGTCGACCAGCTCGGCCCCGGTCATGCCGTCGGGTATCAGCCTCGGCACCGCGGCCACGCACGTGCGAAACAGATCGATGCGGGGCTTGCGCTCGCCCGTGATCATCTCGTCGGGCTCCTTGTTGACGTTCTGCGTGCTGGTCATCATGAGGGGCCGGCCGTAGTGCACGTCCAGGGCCCGCAGTATGTCCACGAAGACCCGGCGCACGTGCGGGAAGTACGAGGACATGCCGATGCTCTTGGCCGTGTCCTCCGTCAGCATCTGCAACGAACGGGGTTGGGGTGATAACGAGGGTTGCTTGGGCGGATAATTTTGTAGTTTTTTCCTTTTAAATGGGCTCTCGGACTGATGTTCTTTTTCTTTTTTTAATTAAAGGGAGATGCCGCGTGCGGGTCTAGGTGAAACTTTGATGGAAGACCGAGAAAATTGGTATGAAATCTTAAGCAATTAAATTTCCTTATGTGGACATTTTTTAAGTGATACTACAATGCCCGATGAAACCTTGATCTTTTCACTTATTTTATTGAATTTGACCCTATTCTTTTTCAGTTTTCGTTCGATTCCCTGGATCAATTTTAAAATTTTTTTTTTTATATTTTGAAAAGCTCTATAAAATAAAATTTATTATGTACGTTTCCCTGCAATCCTCTACTTACTGCGCACCAATGGACACCGTCCTTCATATTTTATTAATTAACATTAATTATACACATAACAAAATATCAAGCGTGTAGAACTAGCAGGTTATTGATCAGACGTAAGAAAGTAATTTTATTTATTTTTTGGATCATCTTTTTGGCATAAAAACTTGTCGAGTTATGATCAGAAGTACGTACCATATTTTACAATAATAATGTATAGGTACCCACAACATCTAATCTACTGAAACTAGGGCTATCTTTTTAAATACAAGATATAAACACCTTCAGAAGTTTCAACAAAATCTCTACGTTCCGCACGGTTTATGTCCTTGTGAGAAAAAAAGATTGGTATAGGTATAGCTATTCAATAATCCAGTAAAATATAATTTAATTGACGTTATCCAGATTTTTTACTTAAATGAACTATTATATTGTAATGTTGAATAAATAAATACATGCATTCAATAAAAACAACTATTCTAGCAACTAATAATTTTATAGCTGATATATTATATTAAATATATGTAACTTTTCTAAATTTTGTTATCTATGTCTTTTAATTTTTAACTTTTACTTTTACTTGTACTTTTTCGATTGTCACGAAAAGGCACAACGGAACACTTGAATTGTTATAAGAATTGAAAATTAGCAAATTCATAAACCGATCCTGATAAGGAAATTTGATGTATACGAGTAACCGAAACGCCTTTCTGACGAATCTCATAGGATCAGTTTACGTTTGAAAATTTTATTCAATGCACGATTTATTATGAAAAGAGAAGGAAAGTTTGTCCATTGAATGGTTAATGTAAAAGAAAATTCAGAAGTACTAAGAGACGTCAAAAATCAAAATAAAAAAGTCCAACTTGGCAGTAATTACGTGACAAGTATTTTACGCCAGCAGATAAAAAACAGTTTTAAAAGTAGCTCAATAACTATTACTATAAATGTACATAATTATTAACAGTAACTGTCGCAGCATTCCTGTTTTTTCATTGGTACATACATCACTCATAGAAAAAACTTTATAATATATTTCACAATATAAGGTAGATTTCTTTAATTAAACAACTTTTCTTAACTGAGTTATATGATGATTGATGATCTATAAATTTTATAATTGATTGATCATGTTTCGCAGCATTATTGGATTTCTCGTTAGAATTCTAATTTAAAATTATATATTTTTAAAAAATTCCCATTGATCAAATATTGTTTTTACTTCCATTTGTACATAATTTTGACAGAATATAATAATGATATCGATTCCCTGCAAGACAAACCAAAAAGTTAAGGTAGTTCTACCATTAAAAATCCTTTAAAAATACTTTCGACAATGCATCATTTATCCGGGCACGGTACAGGGCTTACGCATTATACTGAAACTTCAAAGTTGAATATCTCAGCTTAGCAAAGCTACATTCCTTTCAAACTTTAATCGCACACATACAGGCACAGTGCAATTATTGCAAAGCTTCCCAAAATAGTAAAAATGCTCTACTACCACTACTACTACCTGAAAGCATTGAACCCCAAGTAACGCCCACATCCACCCACAGCAACGCACCTTGTTCAAGTAGGTCTTCTTGACGCGCATGGTATTGCCGCTGGGCAGGACGCCCATGGTGCGCGGCATCGGGGGCTCGCCCTCCTTCTGCTGCAGACTGTCGGCGACGACGAGGAAGGCCCGCAGGCCGATGCTCATGCGCTCGGGCGTGAGGATGATCTTGACGGGCCTGCCGACCGACAGCAGATCGAAGACTATCTCGCGCATGGCGAAGTCCAGCCGCTCCTGGGCGATGAACTGGATGATCTTGACGAAGATGTTGAGGGGCGTGTCGCGCGGCACCACCGCCTTCGAGCCCTTCGGGAACAGCGAGTTCACGATGCTCTGCAGCCGGCTCTGCGTCGCCGAGTTGCTCTCGCACTTGATGCGGATCATGTAGACCCAGAGCAGACGGTAGAGAGCCTCTGCGAGACGAGGAAGTGGGTTTGGTACGTTTTTGGGTTTGTACGAATGTGAGCGGGTAAATTGGCGATAATTGCGAAAACTACAGAGCATTTACGATTTGTCAAAAAATAGGTAGATTTTTGCAAAGATCTATTTTGAACATTCAAGCTTCTTTGGATTTTTTTATAAGGACTCTTTTCTTGGACCTTGTGAAACAATGATAGATTTTGTATTGTCAGAGAATCTAAGAATTGTCAATTTTCGTAGGAAGCTCCTGAAAGAAACTAGTATTTTTTGAGAAATCGGAAATATGGTAGTCTGCATAAGAAGTGTCGATGTGGAACTTTAATCTTTTCTTGTAACTCACACCTTTCATTTTTTAACACTTTACCGGCAGCACGACCTACCATGATATATGAGGATCATGAATTTCTTTCCCATGGTGCGGCATGACCCATATATGGGTCACGCGTGTTTTGACAATCGACGTAATTATGGATTATAGAAATCATATTTAACAATTTTCGGCGGCTGTTTGCTCATTTTATAGGACAATAAGATTACAAACGATCGCCAGGATTTGAATATAATTATTAATTTTTTTAAAACGCAAATTAAATTCTTATAAATCGGTTTTCATATTTTAAGAAAAAATATTTCAGCACTGTAGGAAAAAAATCCTTATGCAATGTCAGTCGCGAACCGGTTAAATAGTATTTTTTCTACTACTGTGCGTAAAGTAGGCCTTTTTTTTCATCGTTTTCTGTGCGTAAAGTGGTACTTTTTTAACACTGTGCGTGAAGTAAAAACCGTGCGTAAAACAAAAGCCGTGCGTGAAGTAAAAACTGTGCGTGAAGTAGTGCGTGAAGTAAAAGTCGTGCGTGAAGCAGTGTGTGAAGCAATGTGTGAAGCAGTGCATGAAGTAAAAATCTATTAAATATTTTTTTTGCAATAGTGTGCATAAGAATCAATTTTAAAAACTTTAAAAAATTTGATAACATTAAAAATTTATTTTTAAATTGGAAAATTCTGATAAATTTAATAAAATTAATGAATCTTTTTTTAAATTTATATGTAATTTAAAAAATTTTTTTTTAATGATTTATAAGTATATTTTGGCTGCGAAGGGCTCCGCCCCCATCCACCCCTCGGCGGCTTCACCCCCTGCTTCCACACCTGGACCCCGTCCCTCCCTTCCCCACTTACGTGCTTCCCGTCCTTCTCTTTCACAGCTACATATTACTTATATCAGACTGCATTTTTCTATCAACTTATGTTATCAGAGGCGTGTAGGTTGCTTAAAGTACTATTTCAGCTGTGTGAAGGTATTATATGACCCGTTCAGAATTCATTTTTGAATATTTTATGAACACTAATAATCATTTGAAAATTTATAACATATTAATTAGTAATTTGGGTAAATAAGAGTAACTGATTAATTATGTAGTAAATTATTAATTACGATAATTAAATTAATATAATCATTAGTTTATTTACTAAACACTTTCTTGATCAATATTAAAGCAAATTTATATGTAAGTTATTGACATAATTCTTCTAATATAATTAGACTATAAATTACACTTTGTATATATTTGTAAAGGACGTTGGCAATGACCATATGCAAAATTTTCAAAATGGAATTAATCGTTTATGGTTCTGAACGCTTCACATGACTACCTGGGCTTAAATTCTTCGTTTTTAAGCCGGAAAATAAATCCTAATATTTTTATAATAATATATATATTGAAAGTTCTCTTCAAGATTTCTAAAAGAAGGACAAAAATAGTCCTTTTTCAATTAAAAAAATTAGGACTTATTTTATGCTTATAAACGAAAATTTTTTGGCCAGGTCATATGCCTCCCAAAGAAGCCAAATAATAATCTTTAGAAAATGACAGGTATAAGTTACAAGAAAAATTGAAAATTAAGTATAAGAATATCTCATACCATCATGACACTGGTTCCTAAACAGCTAAGACCAATTTCTGCTCAACATTTATTTTTGTTAAAACAAAACTTAATAAATACTTTTAAGCTTTAAATACTTAATATCAATTAGTCTATTGCTAATTCTTGATTTTTTAATCAATTTTTGTTTAATAATATGGTAGACAAAAATTTATTTGTATGATTAGGAATCAGGTTCTGATCGAAATACCGGTGCCATAATAGTATATTATATGTATATTTACCTAGAGCAACGCGACACATTTTAGGATCACGATTTTTCAAATGAGAGAGACACATCGCTAAAAAGTAATGCCAATTTTGTAGAAAGAACGTCTTTTGACTGACGCACAGTAGACACGTGACCAGAGGAAAGAGTGCAAGACGATGTTTGTTTTTTGTACACATGTCGAGGGTCGTGGAATACAACATTTCCACGAAATTTTTCAAACAAGGAACATTGACCTCATTTTTCACGGCCTGCAAATTAACGTTTAGTTGTAAAAAGATAAAAGAGACTAAAATCGTTCTCAATGATAATCAAATTATACATACAGCTGCCACAGGAACAAGAATTTCAACAAATAAACCAGCAAGTGCGTGTTTCACATCCTTATCTTTTACTTCTAAAAAATATTGAGCACACTCCTGCATAAATTGAAAAGATGCTTCAAATTCTTCTATCGGTACCATCTAAAATACAATTATTTAAAATATTACTCTGCAAAATTAGTATTACGTTTAGACTAAAATAAATTAAAAAAGCCAATTTACCTTCACTCGGAAAAATTTCATGCCCATGAGTAAAGAAATTATGCTTTGTGTTGTATGTGGTCCAGGCTCTTTAGCACGCAATTCTTTCAATTCAACCACAAAACGTTTTCTAACAGACATGAAACGAGATTGCGCTAAAACTCCTATTACTTCAGCATACAAATCTGCTATGATATGGATGTTTCCAGCATTTGGTTCATTTTGAATTCTGCAAAAAGCATAGGATACTTTATAGTAATGTTTTTAAAATTTATAATTTCTTTAAGTTATTAAATATTTACCCTTCTCTATATTTGAAATGTTTGAAGGCAATATTTTCGATATATGAAACTAAATCTTCATGACCTGGATGGAATGGTAATTGTCTTAAAATTTCGATTAGCATTAAACAAAATATAAATTCCACAGCCAAATCTCTTCTCTCCTGGAGTAAATCTGCTTCACTTCTTTCAACTGTTTCCACACTTCCTGACACTATTGTGTACATAATACTGAAAACAAAATTAAATAATTAATAATAGTTTTTATTATATTCAAAAAATGGAAAATAGAAAATATATTGGTTTAATTATTAACCTTTTTCCTTTTTGATCTTCTTTTGCAGCAGCAAGTTTCTTTTGATCTGTTCCATGGTCCACAAGTTGCCTTTCGTACCAATTAAAAAGAGCCCGCAATATAGAGGGGAGACAGTGTTCAGCGACCGAACCAAAAGCTGATAAAAGTTGATCGAATTGAGGGTCTTCGCCTCTTTGTAGAACTTTGGAAAGAGGCTTTTCCTGACAAAAAAATTTCAGAGTTTTAGAGTTAAATTTTATTTTTGATAAAATAAATCTTGTATAATAAAACAAGAAAAAATTAGGCATACTGTTTCAGTCATAACAGCCTCCATTTTCTTTTCAGCTTGAGCTGTAAAATCAGCAAACAGGGATTGCATCACAAACTCCCCTGGCCGCAAGTCCATGTCTCCTATTTGTTGAGGCTTCATGGTTTCTTTTTGGGCACCCCAAGGTAACACAACAGTCACAATACTCACTCTGCTCGAATTGGACTCTGCAATGATTTATTTTTATTAAATTGTAATTCTATGACAAATTTTTAATAATAATAATTTATAAGAATACATAATTATATTAGATAAATTAATATATGAAAAAACGATTTATATTTAAAACTAAGTTTACACAGAGATAATGAATATAACATTTTCTTTACTGAACTTATATCACCAAACATATTTTTAAAAGCTTTTTTATTAAGATATAAATGATTAGATTATTCAAGATACATTAGATAAAATTGTTATATACAACATCATTTATAGATGATATATGTTTAAAATGGATAGCTTGTTTTTGTAATTTGCTGTACTTATCAACTTATTTGATGTAGTATGACTCATATATAGTCATACATTCTTATAACTATATAACTAAAATTATCTATGCTGGTAGACATGTAAAAATATGTGTATAACACTGTACTATCTGCTTTTATGTTATTATTGAACTAAGACTTTTGTAAAGTTCGATTAATTAAATATATTTATAAATGATGAAAATACAAAAAATAATTTTTCATTTTCTTTACTTAAAGTTATCAATAATTTGAAAAAATATCCATAATTAATACATTGTGTATTTCTGATAATTTCAAGGTTAATAGATAAAAATTAAAAATTAAACTGACCATTGCCTGATACCGAGGTGCTAGCAGTGTGGACACTCGTTGCATCGCTGCCTTCCCCTTGTCCCAGTCCATGAGTCAGTAGTGTTTCCTGACATGGTCCTGAGAAGCTTGTCGTTTCCGTCGTTCCCTCATGAAGACCTTCACCTTGAACCACTCGTGACTCAGCAGCTTCTAAACAGAGAAAACAAACACTTCCTACTTTAAGGCTGCATTTGAGCAAAAAATCAAAGTTGCACACCTACACTTGCAATTCTATCTGATATTTTGAAGGAGAGAAATTGCCACTGCACGAAGTGAAAAGTTAGTACTTGCTAATTCTGAACATTGGAACAGACTAAGATATGAAGCCCCATTTTGTAACGTAACAGATGCCCACAGTGGATCTTAACTTAATTACATCAAGTTAGATACCTGACTTTGACCGTATGTTAAAGCTTATGTATAGGTGAAGGGATAAAAGCTTAAGGTTAGAGTACAATTGCAAACAGAGCTTACTTTTTTTATTAATATAATAGAAATGAAAAGTTTTTAATTACATTTAATTGTTCTCTATTATAGAAGACATTGGTTATATACTTTAAAAAATATTAATAAATAAAAATTAATTATTAAAAAATAAATTTTATTTAATTGTATGTTTTACTTTTTTCATGTATAAATAATAAAATATTTAGTAATATTTAGATTTTTTTATATTATAATTTTTTTAAGTAAAGGTAAACAAATAAAGTGTCAAACTTTATACATATTTTGCAAAAAAATAAATCCTTTTTATATGTAATTGATAATAATTAAGAAAAAAGACTAGTAGTTTATAAAAGCAAATAAAATTATGTAAGTAATGTTTAATTACATTTAGTAGTAGTAGATAGTCTATAAGGTTGTAACTTACCACTTTGCACTCCTCCCTCGACGCTGGGTTGGTTTTCACCTCCTGTAAGATGACAAATAGTTTTGTTCTTGTTGAAAAAGTCTTTTTGCATACTTTTATTTACAATCAATTTAGCTACTGGATATACTAAAAGAAACTTAATTGCATTCAACACCTACTAATCTACTCAAACAGCTTGCAAAAATTATTGGATTATCTTGTCGAACAACAGATTTACAAACCTTCTGTCATGTTTTCAATGTTTGCCTCTGTTTCAGGCAACATCTCTCGGCTTTCCTGTCAAGCCATCTCTGTGAAAGATATGAAAATTCATTTCATGATTTGTTCATAAAAATGTAGTATCTCAATGGTTCTATGACAAGTTAATGATGATTATCACTATATAATTATTTATAATTTTGGAATATATGTACTGACATTCAGAATATTACTTTACATGTAATTAAGTGTAAAATTGAGACATAATACATTGGTTGAGAGTTTTTAAAATAAAAACATAATTTATTGTCAAATTTATGCTATAATAAAAATAATAATAAGTATAGTGCAATGTCTAATTAATAATCAGCAATTTAAGTGCAAGTAGCCAGCTCTCTTATGCTAATTTTAAGGAGTGTACTCTGTTATGAGTCACTCGACTCTATATGTTTTTTTATTTTTAAAACAATTTTCATTAACACATGTTCAATTATTAAAACAAACATCAAATCCTGTTATTTTTAATAATGTTTATAATAATAATGAAAATTTATAATCTAACATCAATAAATAATACAAATAAATTTTATTATAAATCTTCTTATTAATGTATAAACAAATTTAATAAAATGAATTGTTAAAATAATATTTAAATATATAGGCAAGGTTAATAAAATCAAATAATTGCTGAATGTTGATTATTCTTAAGAAAAGTTAAAAACTTTATAAATTCTTTTGTACATTTCTGCATGAATGAATAAGCTAATAATAACAAAGAAAATCTTAGATCGTATGTTTAATCTTATACATACGTTGTTATCTTATAATTGTATATCTAAAAATTCTACACAGAATTATACCTTTGTGTTACAAAAGTATAAAGATAATTGTTTATATTTGAAGAATAAATGTAATTTACTCAATATTTAGTTGACGGTAGATGTTTATAATTTCATTGTGCAATTTGAACTTTGCTATCTCTTAATATTAATTAAATTATGCAATTATTTTTGTTCAACTAAATTCCAATAATAATTCTTATTTCCAAATAATGTCATTAATGGAAATTTGATTCCAATTCTGATAAAACTAAATAAAAATAAAACTTGACCATTTTGAAGGTTAACTAATACACTGCTTACAGATACACAGTATCTAAAAATAAAATTGTAAATATAAAAATGAATTCAATAAAACCAAATTAAAAATACACAACTCCTTTTCAAACTTGATAAACCAAAATTAAAATTTAGTATTTTTAAAACCTATTTGTATTTAGCTATCATATTATTGTTATAATACTCGATTTAAACATTAATGAACACCTTCAAATTGCACTTATTATCATTGACAAAGCACATATTATTATTATTACTTGCAAAATATTAAAACTGAACTTTACACACTAGAAAATCGAATGTGCACCATCTAGACTTCCGAAAACAATACAAAAACAAAATCAAGACGAAAAATATCAAACAATAAACAAAAGGCCTAAAACACGTCTCTGTGGTTAATTAACAAAGGATTCCACCCGATAAAAATACAGCCACTTTGCAATGCACGACGTCTCGTCTTCGTATGCAACCGAGACGAAGAAAAAGAACAGCTCGGTAAGCTATGTTTTTCGTCGACGTCGACGATTAGCAAAATTAAAAAAAAAGAACAATACCCACTAACGCGAAAAAACAGTTTTTCTCTCTCCGGTGTTCGTGAGCGCCCATAACCTCCGCGAAACGTCAAAAACACATCACACAGCACCTCGCCACTTTTACACAAAAAACAACGAACAACGGGTGCATACACGCACAACAAAACAAAAACAACCACGAAGCTCCGATCGCGGCGCGAACTTCGGCCAGTGTGATGTATACACACAAGATTTTTTGACAACCTCTTGACTTTTAAGGTTAGAGTTCGCCTCCGATTGATTATACACACACACAGCGACAGGAGAGAACACGGCGCAATGTTTTTTACGCGTCAAAACGGAAAATCGTTGAATGTAATGGATTTACCGTGGTGCGTCACTTTAGTTTACGCCTACGACGGTCGTGAGCGAAAAGTCTCCGGCTTCCATTGCGTATTATTGCTCCCGTTCGTTTTTCTCTCTCTTTTTTTTATAGTTGCCTCTCTCTCGGATTCTCTGTGTGTATATATATATATATATATATATATATTATTTTCGCGTATATGTTGTGCGCGGAAAACACCGCGCGATGGCGCCACCCAGTCTCTCTTTCTCGCCTGGCGAATTAATATTGAGGTTGCGACCCGTTAGATTATTGTCTTGTGCTCCTGTAGAGCCTTTCGGAAAACCCCGTTATTATATACGCTGTATATATTGTGGACTTTACGCTTCGATTCATATATCGTGATGTACTGTTGCGCGCAACGGCTCATGGGTATACCATTTGTTATGGTAATTTTACGGGATTTACGTGAGCGATTCGAGCTGGGTTTGTAATGTAATAACTGGATTTTTACGTATACATTTTGCATTTGCATTTTCGAGCATTTGTTCTTTTTTTTCAGCTGGGTTTTTTAATTAATTGCGAGAAGTATATTAAGTGTAAGATATATTATAAGGAAACTATACAGGCATGGGTTTTCTCAAATTCTCATGATACTTATATTATACTTTAAATTAATTTTTAAAGGCATCCAAATCTAAAATGGATCCGTATAAATAGAAAAATACGCAGTTCAATTGACGAAAAATTACGTAAGAAATTGTAATGTTATTTTAGTCGCGAATAATTTACAATAAATGTAGTGAATTTGCTGCGTCCAACGTGGGTCGGATTATAACCTGCGTTAGACGTAGCCAATTTCTTAGGCGTGTTAGCAAAGTATCTAAGCTGAATGCAGTAAAGTAATAGGGAAAATTAAAACAATTTCGAAATTAGCCTTTAATTTGTTCATTTCAGCATATTCTCAGCTTCATATATAAACAGCTTTTCTTAAATAAATGCATACAATAGTATATGAACTGTTTCAAGTATATATATGTCAGATAATCATGACACACTATTTTTAACCCCAATAACCTAAAAAAATTGTACTGTTGTCAAGTAGTATTTTTAATCTGATTTTACAAATAAAATTGTAAATTCACTTCGTTTAACGTTGGTCGAGGTTTATAATCTCCGTTGAATGTATAAGCGATATTACGAAAAGATTTTTTACAGTGTACCGTTGTCGTTTTTTTCAAAGACGTCGTTGTTTATTCTGGTACTTGAAGTAGATTTATACTTTTTTGTGTATCTAGAAGATGCCAACGACTTCTTCCATAGGTCCAATTATATTAGTAATGTTGTTGAAAAACATACTATATCAGCTTTGCTTATTTTGAGAAAGATTTGTGTTCTATGTGATTTTAATATAAGACAATGTTTCAAAAAACTTATGAGACCGGATTGTAAAAGAACCTATATGATCTAATCCGATTTTATTCGGATTTTATTCAGATTTTGAATCCTGATGCATATTATGGTCATATATCCGGATCAACACAAAATCGGATGATTTAGACGATACAGGATATGATCAAAAGTCAGTCTGATCTTGTCCGGAATTTGAATTTGATTTTATCAAGTCTTAAGTTTTTTTAACCTGAAATTCTTCTTCTATAAAATCTTCTTAAATAACACAATAACAAGTTACTGTATTAAGAAAAGTACATTCGACATATGTATATCTCTAATTCATTGTAATTTTACAATAAATATATGCCACGGAGCTAATATTTTGGGCAATTTTTACCTATTTATTATATGAAGGGTGCTTATTTTCATATCTAATAATGTTATTAGAGAAGAGGAGAAATTAATAATTCAATCACAGTTTAAACTTTAAAAATTATATTTATTATATAAACATATTATATTTGTCGTATACAATAATCGCAGGTTTTTAATTATTTTGCCTCTTATTATAATAGTATTTATAAGTAGAGGCGTCAAAAATAACAGTCGTGCAAATCACCCATAATATTATATACAAAAACTACGAAATATTATTAAATAGCTTTTTAAAACAAAGCATTTCAAAATAGTCCAGGCGATGAAGGATTTGATGTGGCACTTCATCTTGGAAATTTCATTTATAATGCAATGAAGTGATTTATAGTTTGGAATTACTTCAGAGGAATGATAACAAAAGTTACACATGTTAAAAGTAATACTTTTAAAAAGCCTATATTTTTCCGTGTTTTTAATTAAATATCGACGATTGAGTGTAAGAAGAGGCTACCAGAAAACGCTTGAAGAAAAGACTAACTCAGAAATCGCACAAAGAAGGGTTACTTTAACTAATTATTTCTTATCGAGTTTAATTTTGTAATAGGCAATATTGAAAAATAGGAAAATTTAATTTTTCACTAAACGTACATTATTCTATTTTTTTATTCTTTCCAAAACGGCATTGAAAGCGAGAAATTATTAGTTAAAAAGGCACGTTTTAGCGCAATTTCCGAGTTAATAGCCTCTTCTTCAATCGTTTTCAGAGATATAGCCTTTTTTCCACTCAACTGTCGATATAATGTATGAATACTTACCTATATTATTCATGAATCATATTCATGAACAAATTTGTTGGTATTGTACTGAAGAATAACCACATGAAGGTGCAATTTCATGGTGTATCAAATTTGTTGCGTCAACTTGTCCACGTGACATTTTGCGGGGGCATCCCAATGTTTACATTACTTTTATTATTTTTGTAATATATTATTTTACTGTTATACACGTATGATCTTCCTAAAAAATAATATTGTACTTTAATGATGGTTTGTAAACGTTCAAATATGTTTCCTTGAAATATAAACACATTCTCAACACTTTTTGAAACTTTTTATTTAGATAACCTTTTCTATGATATGCATTGTATCTATGACAGTTCAATTGTATATTGAAGTTAAACAATTTTAACATGAAAAATGCGAAAGCGCGCGTAAAAATATCACGTGGTCCAATTGACGCAAAAATTTGTCGATTCATGAATATGCACCTTGACATTTGCATTGATTCGTTGCATATTTCATTGCAAGAAACACTTCGAATCTGATTTTGAAGTGAAGCGTTTTCTTAATATTTTTATAGCACACTAACCTCAAAATGCCAACTTTATTGTCGATTTTGAGGTTGTTGTGCTATAAAATATCGTATGAGACTGTTGTGGGAGGTGTTTTTCTACCTTGCTCGATTTTCTCACTCGCTTCGCTCGTGCGAAAACCCTCGAGCAAGGTAGAAAACCATCTCCCACAACAGTGTCATAATATACTATAAATCCCAAGTAGTCACTAAGTTAGTTAATGATGTGAAAAATTATCTATCATCATCACTTCGTCAAATTTAAAATTAAAATCAAGATAATAAAAACGTATACTTAATTTATGATGAAACATAAGTTGATACAGTATTGATGAAAATATACTTTTATTGGTAAAATGAATAATGACATTTTTTTCATAGTCATTAAAATTAAATAGGGGAAACTGGGGTAAAGTTAACATAGTAACTCTAAAAGTAAAAAGAAATGTATTTTTCAGACTCAAAACATTACTTTTTAAGTTGCACAAGAAACTTCTTACATGAATAAACATACTAGCAACTTAAAAGAAAGTCATTTATTAAGTTTAGTATTATTTACTTATTTTTGAAAAATACCTGTTCACTTTACCCGGGCTATTCAGTACGGGGTAAAGTGAATTAGAGGATAGAATTGAATATTTTGAAAATATTTTACTAGTTTTTGTACGAGAATAGATAAGAACGTTAATTTAGACAATAATATAACTAAAAAGACATCTTAAAACCTTTAAAATACTGTAAAATACGAAACAGTTAAATATAAAGGTTATATTGATCAATTTTGGTATAAATGCGAAATGCGTTGTAACAAAGGCTTTGTATACTGCACTAACACACACCTTGATTAATATTTTGTTAAATTTTTCATCTGGCCGCGTATAAATTAGTGCTATCACATTATTTTTCGGACCACTTTACCCCGAGACGTCGATTCTTTAAAATGTTTGTTTAAAAAAAAGAAAGCCTCTTTTAAAGCTCTGTATTCTTTGTAATAGTAAGTAAAACGTATTTTAAGTATTTAGAAAAATAATCTAGCAATGAAATTGATTATAAACATCTTTAATCGTTATAACGAATTCGACAAACCAACTATCTTTTAAAGTCGAAAAATACAATTATTTTTCTTTCATAAAATATTAATGGTTATGCAGTGAAATTTTTTAATTATCATTTTAGCATAATTATCTTTCATTAAAATTAAAATTAGGCGTAAATAATAATTTGTTGAAGAAACAATAAGCATAATTCACTTTACCAGTGTGTTCACTTTACCCCCGTTTCCCCTAAATTTACATCAGAAAAACTGTGTTATAAATAATATGGTATATTAATAAAGTTATTTGAGCTCGGAATTAAGCGTTCTCCGCGAATAAATTACTTCTTTATGTTTACAGTCACTGTCAACATAAAGAATCAGAGTAACCAGATAAATGATATGTTATACATCATGTACACTAGAAAAACTTTATAGTATTTTTATGCAGATATCGTAATTAGTTTGTATTACATAAAATTTAACATACCAATTTGAAAAGAACTTATCAATAATTATTATATCCTTAAAATAATTTGCTTGATTATATTTCGGCGCGATGTAATAGATATAAAAAATTAAATTTGTAAAAAATACTATCTCGAAAGTCAAACTTAGAAATATATAAAAAGCAATTCCGTTACAATCTGTTGTACATGGATGCGAAACGTGGGCGCTCACAAAAGAGAAAGAAAATAAATTCAGTTTTGAGAATAGAGTCTTGAGAATGATGTTTGGAAGAAAAATAGATAAGAATGATAAAGAGGAGGGAGAACTTCGTATAATCAGGATGAAGTACACGAGCTTTACGGAAATCAAAATATTACTAGCGTGCTTGAGTCACTTCTAGGGCTGCTCACGTAACTGGGATGGGAAATGAAAGAATAGTACGTATAGGGAATAATATGTAGGGGAACCAAATTAAATCGTTAGACCCATACGAAAAAACACTATAGTGTTTCGAGGTGTCATAAAAAAAGATACAAAAAACATGAAAAACTCTTATTGCCAGTAGGTCGGATCGCCCATTTTGGACGTGTCATATGGAAGATATGCCCAACCTGGGGGTAGGGAGGGGGGAGCTACTGGCCATGCGGTTTTTTCATATTTCTTTTACATCTACTTTTATGACACCTCGAAACACTATATATAGTGTGCAAACTCAGTGCACATTCAAGCGCACACGTATAGGGTTTTCGTACGGGGACCCCAGGACGCAACCTCCCTACCGAAACGGAGGTAAGGTGTACACATGACAGTAGATTTACAAGAAATAGGGCGCTATGAGGATGATTGCGAATAGAATTTGCATAGAACAGCATACGGCGCAATTGTACTTAACCATTAGTAATATTGGCTACGGTGATGGTACATAATTGTCGCTAACATAATATAAGTTATGATAGCTGCGGCCTGCGCTGACATAAGTATTACATTTCTGCTGCCATACATTACCGGCTGGATGGCCTTACACGCAAAATAGAAATATTATTACATTAAGAAATAATCAGCAAGTGGAAAAAGTGATAAATCTTTGTAAGTTATCGTTCAAATGAACTATTAACAAAATTTGATTTTCAAAACGTTGAAAGACAGAATATCGAGTCACCTTCCACTGTACAATCAAAAACATCCATCGACATAAATTCATAGTATGGTAATCTCTTACCATATGCAATTCGGAAGATGTAGAAAGGGACTTAGATAATCGACACCAGCGATTTTCCAAGCAATTGACAAACGCTCCGTCCGAACAAACGGAATCGTCGCCAACATATGTCGTATGAGACTTGACCTTTTATCGCGGCCGCGACTGGCCCTAATTGGCAGTAAAACGGTACACCAGCGACATACGATTGCGAATCCGTAAAAAAACAGCTCTGGGGCAGTATTCAGCTTTTCCCACAACAAGTTAAGAGAGGTAAGCAAGCGATAGTGAAGAACGGAGTGTAAGCTAGCGCCCTCGCGTAGTTCTCTTCGCTTAATTTCCTTCGCTACGCTTATAATTAAGCAATTCAAAATTTCAACCCTTTTTAGCACTTATTTTCGTGCTTTAAGCATATATATACATTCAGTAGTATACACCAGTATTTGATCAATTTACCATAGGAGTACATAGTAGAATCATAATTTATGTTAAGAAAGTGGTAAAAAGTGTTGAAATTTTGAATTGCTTAACTATATTAGCGCAGAGAAGGAAATTAAGCGAAGAGAACTGCGCGAGGGCGCTATAGCTTACACTCCGTTCTTCGCTAGCTCTCTTAAGGGGACGCCGGATATCTCTGTCCTTGTCTAATTGAGTTTTCATTCATAATTTTAAGAGAAATCATTTTTTTGAAAAAATAATAGTTGTCCCCGCTTCGTTTTATAGTAATCTAAATATATGTCCAAGCTAGGTTCATATGATTGTTTTGTTTTCGGGAAAACTTTGACACACTATGAAGGCCAACTACATGGAGATTAACCTTTACATACTAAGTTCGTCAAAGTTTTCTCGAAAGCAAAACAATCATATGAAACCAGCTTGGACATATATTTAGATTACTATAAAACGAATCGGGGGCAACTATTATTTTTTCAGAAAAATTATTTCTCTTAAATTTATGAATGAAAACTCAATTAGATAAGGACAGAGATATCCGACGTCCCTTTAAGGAGATGCCGGATACCGACACTGCAGTTTTTCGTTTTATTCAATGAATAAATGAGATTTTCAAATTTCGCGAAAGTACGCACAATCTATTTATCACTAAGATTATGCGTACGTTCGTACAATTTTATTAAAGTAGAACTTGACTGCGTAAAAGGAAAAATCTATAATGTCGGTATCCGGGTATAAGACTCCGACCTCCGCTTAAATTGTTGTGGAAAAAGCTGAATAGTGCCCGCGGTATTATCTCCAGTGCGCGAAATGGCCCTGGCATTGTAAGCACCTTTGCATCTTGTCGGGGCGGTATAGGCAGTTAGATCGCGCGAGGCTCTCGTTAAGCCCCCAATGTACTGTCCACTTCGCGCTCACGTGCAGAGGATTATTTTACCCAATATATGTAATACTTTCAAGGATTGGTAGACTATTTATGAAAATTATTATTGTCATTAGATGCAAAAATTTGATATCTGCGTGGAGGGTTTAAGACTGTGTTAAATCTTAAACATGAATATTGTACAGAGTAAATGCTTAAGGGGGTAGTATCCCTATACATTCTATTTTTGTATTTTTGGCTGTAAAAGAACAAAATAAGTAATTAGAGTATTAAAAACAAAAAATATAAAAAATAATACATTATTCAATCAAATTGGGGTCAAGTATTTCTAGTCAAAAATACAAATATAGAATTTATAGGGATACTACATGTTTAAATAGCATCATGATTTTCATGATTTTGAATATTTTTTTTATAGAAATTTCATTGTAAACAATTGAGTTTATTCGATACTGCTATTATATACATAAAATAAAAGATGTACATTACATGTGTTCTTGAGAGATAAATAGACAGACACCCTTCGATAAGTTCCACTGTGTTTCTTGAACAAAAAAAAACATTTATTTTAGGTTATAAATATTTTTTGCTTGCTATCGTAAAACAGTCATTATGAAATATAATAAATTGATTTATTTATTTATAAAATTCTTTGTTAAAGAAATATTACATTCTTGTCATTTCTCTCCTTTTTTCTTTTATTACTTTGACGACGATACATTATTAATTTAACACGATTACTTTAACGATTCATACAAAATATGAATTCAAATGAATAAAAATAAACAATGTATACGATGTACTTATTATTCTTATCAATTATATTTAGTTAGAATTTATTACAGTTATGTCGAGTTTTTTTTAAGTAAAACGTGTACTATCTGTGCTTCATAAATGCTTTTGATCAGGGAAGTAACACTGTGTATTTCATTAAATTAAATGTTTTAAAAGAATATTCATAAAGAATTGTTTAAAAGCTAAACTTATTTGTCTGAATATAATTTTCTGTAAAAATGTTATTACTTCATCACAAAACATTGAAGACAGACTATTATTTCAGTTCACAATGATACCGACGGTAAAAACGTCATTCACGACATTCACGTATATAGTTGACATAAGATCACGATTTATGTAACAGTTTATGCAATATTATTTATAAACTGCAATTGTAAATATACTATAAGTATTGCCCTAATAGACACAACTGAATCGTTATTTTTCAGCTGTTTGAGGAAGTTGATTTAAATTTGGATTCGATAGATACATGCACCTCGCTTCAAGATCGAATTGTTTGTACGTGCGCGTTTGCACTACATACCTTGCCCAATGCGAGTCTTCGACTCTGCAGCATGAAAACAAAGCGACGAATTTAGATTTAACGAGATACTTAGGTTAGAGCTACAGCGGCACGTATATATGCCAATGCTCGCGTAAGTGCATGCGCACGCATATTTTTAGTGGCACATTTCTAGCTGAAAGGTGTAAATAAGAAGAGGCGATTCTCTCCATGAGCCAAATTTGTTATTGACCTTTACCTTGTCGCACAAGACTTGCGAATTAGCCTCTTTGTAGCACAATCGTTTTAGAGTACATTGTATTAGTTTGGAAATATAAATATAGCAGATAATTTTTTTATGTAACATATTTTTGTAAGACCTTGATCTAGAATTTTTGTGTAGACCTTGCAAAAGTATATATTCAATTCTTATATTCTATGCGCTTTTTATGCAATAATATGCTTGTGAAATACGATTGTTTTATTTTTATTTACAGGATAGAAACTATTGCATTTCGGTACTATATACACATAGTATTTCGATAGTGTATAAGAATGTTCTTCATAATGCCGAAAAGAATATATATATTTAGTTAATTTCAAAAGGTTTTCAAAAAATTAATGAGCAAGGGATTTATAGACTATATAGATAATGAACAACTTAGTGTGACAAATTTTATTTTCTCAGTGAAAGAAAAGAAGCATGTAAATGTGTTTGTCATATTTTATAAATTTCAAATCTTCGTTATTCTCAACATACAAATTTCAAATAAAAAATTAACAAAAATTCATACATTTCTTTTACATTGTCTAGAACAAAAGTGAGTAAAAAACACCGCAAAACAATTTGAAAGTTCGAAACATACTAATATAACAACATTATTCACTCTCATAGTCCATCGCAATCGGTAGCTTAAAAAAGTGCTATAAAAAAGCGTCTCTCGCCTCCTTTTTTTAGCGCATTGACC
This sequence comes from Gastracanthus pulcherrimus, assembly GCA_949152435.1. NCBI lineage: Eukaryota > Metazoa > Arthropoda > Insecta > Hymenoptera > Pteromalidae > Gastracanthus > Gastracanthus pulcherrimus. The sequence continues at coordinate 25,769,843 of OX424575.1, read as the reverse complement.
GCGCGGCGGCGCGTGTTTCCTTACACAATGCACATTTCTTGCATACCATCGCGCACGCGACGATAATGGAAGGCGTTCGAGTTCCGTCCAACTCGCAATATATAGGTATACCTATACGCGCGAACGGTCATCCACTGCACATGCAGAGATAAGGATTTTTTTCAATTCTAATCTCAAAAACGACTTCGTGATAATTTCATCTTTTTCAGAATTTTGTTATAACCTTTGAATGTGACTCATCTATTCGTGAAAATTGATTAAAATGAATACTTGGATAGAAGATTGAAATATTTTTTTTTATAATTTGTGAAAATGTCAATTATATAAAGCATTCTGCAAAAATACGAATATTAAATAATAATTAAGGAATAATATTATTTACAAGTAATATGAAAAGCGTTTTGTAAAATTATTAATGATGGTAATTATTTATTCACTGCCTGTTTTCAAAATTGAAATAAATTGTTTGAATAATAATTATAATAAATCATATACTAAAAATGATAAATAACCATATAGATTTAGCTAAATATTTATTATAAATTTGTTCATAAATATTAATCGCATTCTTTATACGTCTAATACTAAAAACTAATAATTAAATTGTGCGTTCTTATAAAATTTCCTATTAATTCAAAATTTTAACGTCATACATAAATCTATTACAATTTCAGATTTTTTTTACTAAATTTCAATTTGCTATATATGAATTCATTTTTAATCGCGATCTGCACGCATTTCTTGTCGGAACTTGCTAATGTTTCGTCGAACTTTATCGCTGGCGACGTCGGTTGGGACACTCAATATTTCTCAACTCATTAGACTCGGTTATCTCTCGGATAAATCTGCAGCCGCGAATCCAAACAGGAACGATAAACGACTCTCCGAGTTCACAATGACAAGTCAACTCCATTTCTTCACCTACATTTTAGTAGTTGATTTAAAACTCAGTTTTCATTCGATCGTGTATTAAAGTAAGTTCCATTTCTTTTCAAAGTTCTTTGTAAGAACATATTAAACTTTAATTAATGCGTGTGATACAGTGATAAAAAATTTTATTTTACTGAAAATTCTCAAAATACACCGTAAAATTGTTTGTGAAAGAAGAATCATAGTTAAATAATCATTGTAATGCTTTCTTTCAAAATTAAATTGTAACTCTAAAAACAACATAAGCTCCGTTTTATTACGGTTACGTCTGTGCATTGGCTCTATCGGCAGATGCGAAAATTTATGTGAATAAGTTTATTGATTCGAGAAGACATTCATGTGTTCTTCAAGCTCGGAGTCTCGATAACGAGTCTCAAGCAAATAAAATTGAGAAATAACGATCTTTTTTTTAATTTAAAAACATGCTGCAGGTGATATTTTGACTTGCTCGTGGCTCTACTTAGCCGATATATTTATTCACATAACATAAGCTTCGTATTAAGAACATTTAACTAAAATAAAATTAATGTAAACTTTTGATTTTAATTGTACATCAGAAGAAATATTGATATTTAATTTTTATATTTTATGTAATGAAGGATTTATTAACATAGGTTTACAGGGTTTTCTGTAGTGCTGAACTTTGACAGACGTCAAGTGATATAAGCATTTCTCTGTCTGATTAGTAAAAAGTAATCACCAGTACACTGTTACAATAAAAAGAAATAAATTAAAAATTGATATGCAGTATATTATGTAACAAAAGGTTTTCTTAATGTCAATAGACAATGTTGAAGTAAATAATAATTTATGAAATTGATAATATTTATACAGAAAGTAATACAGAAGTCTTAATAAACATAAACATTGTATAACAAATTAATTAATAATAACAATGATACATTTATAAAAAATTTGAAAGCTTTTACGTTCGGCCAGAAAAATGAAACGTCGAAAAACAAAGATTGTTGTGAAACGAGCGAAAAATTTCCTCACGAGAGCCGAGCGTCACGAGTCACGAGAAAAATCGTAAGGACTTATTCTACATTACAAAACTAAAACATCATCTTCAGTGCCAGCGTTCGGTCGTGCACGCGTGTATTTTTAAATGTTCGCCAATGATTTAAATAGTATATGTGAGAAACGTTGGACTCGTCCGCGAACGAGAGACCTTTTTAACAACCCTAAAGAAACAAGGATTTTAATAAAGCATGGCGTACGAAATTTTTCCATTAATTATCATGCTGTACATTAAATAGGAATATTAAGGGTAGGCCAAATAGGATTTATAATCTATAATTTATAAGTCTAAACATTAAAATATATTTTTAAAAATGTGTTATTTAAAATAATATTTATTGATGCTAGAATGTGTAAATTTATTAGTAAATACGCATGGTGTTAGATTTGAAACATGTTTTGCCATTTACAGAAAGCGATTATAAAATGAATGAACGAATATTAAAGAAAGCAATTTTACTGTATGATGTATTTGTACTTAATAAAGTGAGATAATATAGTAAGTTGCAAGTCTCTTGAAAACCTTGTTAATCGAATTAATTGACTTGAGTTGTATCTGTTAATTCGTAGATTTTTAGTATTTTATGTAAAATTTTATTTAAATTCTTCAGTCATTAACAAAATACCTAAAATAGCAAATCAATGCACTGTACTAATTATACCAAAATTTTCATTTTTGTATGCTATGTAATACGTGTACACAAATATTGAAATTAATATTAATAAGCTGTAATAAGTATCGTATCAAAGGAAAAAAAATAGCCAATCATTACAGGGACACATTTTTTCTTTTAATTTTCAATTAAACCTGAAAGGTACCTGATCATCACGTTGTTGCTTCAATCAAAAACTACAACGTAAAGATCAAATATTTTCTCAAAAGCAAAAATTAAATGAAAAAAATGTGTTCCTGTAATTACAATTGTCGGTAACAGGGAAGATTTTACATCATCTTAGCAATATATTTGACAATGGTTAGTTAAATAATTCTTTACCTTTTACACACACTTCCAATTATAAATTAATTTTAAAAAATACAAGAAAAATCGATTTTATTCCAGCCTGCGCTCTACTAAGACACGAATCATCATCACTGCAAACAATTCATAAGTTTTATGTATAGTACATACACGAACGCTTATCAATTCGTTGCACGAGACGTTGAAACATAATCTGAAATCGATGCTACAAAACGACGCAACGCTACGGGAGCAGCAGCAAAAAAAGCAACATGCACCTTGCCCTTATCTCCCGCAGCTGATAAACCATGCATCGCGCGTACAAGGAAAAAGTCGCGTCGTATATACGTGTATTAGGTATCACGACTTTGAGACGATCATCTCTCGCGGATGTCAAATGCTGCGGGCGACGTTAACAGGTGTAAAACGGCGAGGACGCCAAAAGTATAAAGCAATCCCGCGTGCAAAGTTATAGCGCGCGCCGAGATTACTTCATAGGTAAACAGATTGACGAGTGCGAGACGATAAAAATGTGCACGTATGATAGGTATATGTATAGTGTGATTTTTTCTTTCTTTTCGTAATGCGAGCGTTTTATTGCGAGTGATAATAGAAGTGTTGTTGTCTGCGGCTGATAGGTATAAAAAGGTTGCGCATGATTGGTAAATCGTTTACAGGAGGTTTTAAAAACGATAAAATAAAAAAAAGGATTAACTAAGAGGAACAAAATTTGATACGAGTGAATTTTCATCCGATATGGACGAGGCACTGTGTGTAAATTACAGTAAATTTCTCGATCAAGGTATAAAGAGTGAAATTACACTTTTTATTTAATGTGAAAAATTTAATGATCTTTTACTAAAATAAGGTCCAAATTTCGCTCAAAAAAGATTGATTTCGCTCCATCAATTTTAGAATTACAATCAATTTCAGTGGACCACTCGTTAAAACATACTCTATTAACGAAATTCGCCAACTCAGCGATAAACACGTCGGTCGATCAATTAGACGTAAAGCCGACCGCGCGCGCGGCTCATTCGTGGCCGCAGACACTGTCAAGACCGCGCGCAGCAATACGCATGGAAGTGAGCGCGGAAAATGCCGGCTCGAAATCAGGTCAAAAACACGAGATATACGCGGAAAATCTTTGCGCGGCAACTTCTTCGAGGGGGGGGGGAGATGACGATGTGACGTAGCGCGCTGGCATTCGATCAGCTGCTTGTATTATACACACATCATACTGCTCTGTACATATAGGTATATGTCCGATAGGTGCATCCGTCTCCCATTCTGCGGCGTTTCGACTGCGACGAGTCGTCATCGGATTTGTTGTTTTCATCAGCGTTGATTAACCCTTTGAGGCGCAGCCGACGATCCAGCCAGAAGAAAGCTATTTTTGCTTTCTCATAGAGGAACCTTTGTGATGGTAAAAAAAAGTGCTAAAAACATGTTTGAAACGTTTTGAAACATTAGGAGTAAAATACACTATTTTTAGAAAAAGTCTGTATGGATGTGTGTGTGTGTGTGCGTATGTGTGTGTACGTGTGTCTGTGTGTGTATTAATATTTCAGGGCGCAATGATTTTATTTTTTTTTTAAAGGAAGGGGTTGGTAAAAAATTTTTTTGTTGTTTTAGATGTCTTGTTTTTTAGCGGTTGTTCGATTTTTGCGCATTAGTTTTTCAGATTTTATTGTATACTTGAAATAATATCATCGATTCATTTTTTTGCATTTGTAAGAGCATAAAATTACCTATATTTTCCGATCCAAAATTTTAAATAAGCTACTTTTTTTCTGTTGTACACGAAAACGTCGTGTTTTGTTTAAACAGTGATATCTGGGTAATATAAAATGGAAAATTTTTGAAAAAATTTGAGGTGATTGGGATATGGATAAGATTATTTTGTAAAACTTTCTAGCCTTTATTCTTTTCCTTTTCGAGAAAAAAAATCGTTTTCTTTTGACGAAGAACAACTTAAGTAAAACGTCATTATTCCTTCTGAAAATTTCGAGAAAGGTAGCTTTTTACTATCTCTTGAGACTATTAGAAGCCTAGATTATAACCACCTTTACATTCCTAGTTATTTGAGGTTATATTTATCTTTTTATTTCTTTTTTATCGTTTAAATCTCAAAAACGGCGCGGTCATTTTTTGCAAACCAAGGCTTTTTTCGCTTTTAAATAAAGATTCTGATTTGAGAAGAAATTTTGAGATCATCGATCCGTTTTTGTTTTACAACGATTTCTTTATTTTAGAATATTCTGAAATGGATAAGGTAAATTATTTTTGTATTTTAGAAGTAATATGATAGTTTAATTCCTTCTTGCTTTGTACTTAAAGGCCATCTATCCCCTAATTTTGGGACTCCGATATGTCACAATGCATATGTGTTTTTGTATTTTACATTTATATTTGATATACTTGATTGTTGTGTTGTGCGATATCGGTCGAGCGAAACCCATCACCTGCTTACTAGTGTCTCAGACAGCTTTGAGGAGGCTATATGGGTGCATACGTCCTGCATCAAAGCACAATTCGTAGTCGAAGATCTTTTCCCGACGAAGAACTCGAAGAAACATTTCTCGAGAATTTTCACCGATCGTTTAATTTTGCATTTGAAAGAGTATAAAATTACTCATTAACAGTGATATTTCAGTTTTTTTATAACTTTTTCATTGATATTTTGAAATATTGATTAAAAAGGTATTTAAAGATTAATGAAATAATGTGTATAAGTATTTTTTATGTACTGATTACAGTGGATTTTAACTCTAAAAATAGAGTGGTAATCTTTCACTTTTAAGTAGAGTGTAAGCGTCCTCTTAAAAAAAAGAAATTTTTAATAATTATAGACCCAACTCGCTTACAATAGTGTCTGTAAGGAGACGTAGAAAAATGAAATTTAAACTAAATGTGTACTTTTAATAAAAAATTATCTTTTGATAAGCCATCAATGATAAATCAGCACACATTTTTTGAGATTCTAATTAAAAAGAGATATAGCAATTTAAAATTAATTTATTAGAGCAAAAAAATTTATATTAGAACAATTAATTTAGTTTGTGGAAGCTAAGTGCCAACTCAAAAATGGTCTAAGAGAATGTAGCGAGTGGTGTATTAAAGATAAAACCGAGGATAAAACTATTTAATTGATCTAGGTATAATTTGTAAAGCAGAATCAGAGAAACCACTGATGGACATCCTGTTGTTAAATTAATAAATAAATGTTATGATAAATGACATAGTAATTTATAAGTTGTACGCTATACAAAATTTACTGATAGTTGACACGAGCTTTCACTAACAATTGTATAAAATTTAAAGATTTTAAAGAAAAGACAATTTAAAAAATAAAGATTATCCTTCATAATAACTTGCATCAAAGTTCATTATAATACAAATAAAACGATCGATATTGTGTCCGCAGAAACAGTACGATGCTTCGAAAATTCGATAAAGAAGCTCCATGCATTGATAAAAATACTTTTGTGTATTAGTAAATTATTCTAATCTGCAAAGGGAATAAAATATAGATATAAATTTTCATCAATAAAAACATCAGTTATCTGTGGTAGATTTAAACAAGAGCCGATGTATTCAGAAGGTTATATATATCAGCTTATCGTCAATACTCCAAAAAACGGTCATTCACTGCACCGACACTCTTATCACTTCCATTCCGCATTACTATATATTGTGCGAGAGCTTGCAAGCACATACACACATACCTTATATGAAATAGTGCACATGCACACACTAGAGAGAGGGAAGAAAAATAAAGAGGGCGGTCCTAAATCGATCTATCCGAAGCTCAGGGCGGCGCAGCGAGTCCTGCACGTCCACACCTACGTGTTACGTAATAGTGGTGGCCAGCGACAACAGCGCCGGTTCTCGTCGAGAACTCTTGCATCTTTAAGATGATAATGTAAATTCGATAAAATTTATGATATAATAAAGAATCAAATTATCAGTTAATGATTTCAATACAAATATTTTGTTGTTTCTATTGCCTTGACAAATATTTTTTTATTAGTCTTGAATGTTTCAAATTTATTATTAAGAAAAATTGTATACCAAAACTTAATTATTTCTGTTGATACATTCTAAAAATTGCTATATTCATATTGAAGCAATTTTTACTATAAAACCGTTAATTTTTGTACAAAATCGAGTATATCATGACGTCTCTATAATGTACGAACAGTAATATTAATCGTTATCATACAATCTATACAATATTTTATTTTTAATGTTTGCTTCCTCCAAGAGGAAGCTTTGTGATAGTAGAGAAAAAGAATCGCTGTATGTGTCTGTGTATGTTTTTTTTACTTCAACTGTACACCTTTTTTATTAGTTGTTCTTTATTTATTTATTATAAAAGATTCATAATATGCTCTGAATAGACCCGAATTTTTGTCAATATTCAAGATATTTCTACTTCAAATGCTGTTTCAAGAATTACTTCCGGATCCCGCTGATGCTGACGAAATATGAACAAAGAAAAAATGCTTTCTCTTTCAGAAAGCAAAAAGGACCGAATTAGTGAATGTAATGTGGTAGTACTTATAGTTATACGTGCGAACCAACTATTTCTTTCACAAAACGTATAGAAAATGAAAGTAGATATCTCAACACGATAAAGTACAAAAATAACTAGGATAGAGGATCTAATTACCGGAGATACACAGGTGACGTTGCTTTTAAAGGTTTTAATATTTTGTTTTAACTACAATCTTGTAGGAAAGAAGAACCTATAGATTATAATCTATATTCATCTATACATTATCATAAAATTTATCGAGATCAAACGTTTATAAAATAAATTAATTAATAAATGAATATAAATTAGAAAAAAAAAGATTTTGCAGCAATTGCGGCGATTTTGATTTTGCAGATTTGCACCGATTTTAATTTTGCAGATTTGCACCGATTTTGCGCGGTGCACGTTAAAATTCCGAAAATCAAGTACCGTATTCTATTTATCTGACACCTAACTGAATTCCGGACCCTAACGAATATTTATAAACAAGTTAATAAGAAGATTATTTTGAAAGGTTGAAAGTTCTCAATAGTTCACTACTCATCGTTATGCGAAGAAATATTTTTCTTTTACATTTCATTGCTCATGTTTGTTTACTTGTACAACTGGCAGCAAAAACACTTGAAACTGCAAAAAAAAACAGTGATATAATTGATTTAAATCTAGACAAAATTGAAATCGAATTAAATTTTAATATTTAAAAAATTAAAAAGAAAAATGTATTATTAAATGAATAAACAAATCAATTAGTCGATAAATCGGTAAATGACTGCTCGATTCACATAACAGATACTGCCCGGCGACTGTCGAGTACATCAACACTAATTACACCCTCTGCCCCTCCGCACTCCCACAAACTGCCATCAATAAAAAGCCGTGACACGACAGCGCGCAAGAGGGTGCGATCTCCAAATCACATCAGCGCGCAACAACAAACAATACCCATAATCCCCTATATTCATCTCCCATTCTTTCCGCAATCCACGCGCATCTTGGCAGCACCCTCGCGCACCTGCACACAAGGTCCATCCTCACCCTCTGCGTCTTCGTCTGCGCGTGCGTGCACCACTCCACGCGCGTGAGATATATAAATAATGCACGCATAGGCATAGCTATACGTACGTACACGTACTTTATATATACGTATATATATATACAGACACACGCACGCGCGCGCGCCGCTGCTCCATTGAACTTTGGCGGGCGCGAGTCTGATGGATCCGAGCCAGGGGCTGCTGCTTGCGCAATGTTCTTTCGCGCCGCCGTCGTCGTCCCGCTGACCCGCTTGCAGGCTCTTGTGATGCTGTGTTATATACTTCGCCGCCTCTTTCTCTTGGTGCGGCTCTCTCGCTGGTGATGGGCTTTCTGCAGGGGGAGGAAGGACGAGGGAAGGGGTGCAACGCGATTGGGATGAATGAGAGGGAGAGGATTGCTCTCATAATTCGGGATAGAATTTGTAGAAATTTCTGAAAGATTGTTGCAGAATTTGCAAGTTTTTCGCCAGATTTTTCTACGGGGATTTTGACTGCAGATGTAGTTTGAGTGCAGATTTTTGCAAGGTTTTAGATATGTAAAGGCTTACGCAGATTTTTCTGCAGGGATTTCGCCTGCAGATGTTACCGCGTGAATAAGTATATCCTTTTTTCGTAGGTGATGATATTACGTCCTGTTTGGGATTTACCACTGAAACGGTAATATTTAAAAAGGGTTTTTAAATTTTACCTACTGAGAGAAGGGGTGTTAACGATTAGTCCGTAGCAGGCACTCGTCAGATGCGAATTCGCATCCTAACAAAATTTAAGTTCAGGCTATTTAGGGATACATAGAAAAACAAATGTCTAACCACCACTGAGCTAAATGTCTATCATCTGTAGTGTCAAATAGCAAGGCGCCGGTCACAGTTTCACAATAGGTCCTCCGAGAGGAAAGCATTAAAATAAAATGCCAATTCGTACATTGCTATGGATTAATTAAGCATTCCGAACACGAATTTTCTACAGAATCTATTCCTGCAGGAAACTCTGCAGGAAAGTGTCGAGAAAGTATTTCAATTTCTAAAAGTTAAACGCGTTAAATACAATATTCTTCATTTTCAAGACAAGACTTGTTTTTTTAAATAGGCAAAAATAGAGAAGGAAATTAGATAATTTGATCATCATATGATTTGGAAAGAAGGAATCGTGTATTCAAGTGAAGAGACAGAATGGGGGATGGAGAAACGAGAAAGTTGAATACACTGTACACTCGGCGGACAAAATATCTGATCCGAACAATTTGAATTTTTTTGAACTACTGCAATTTTATTGGATCGAATACACAATTTCGTAAACCTTATTGGAGGATTTCCAAAAAGTTCAAATCGTTCAAATCAGATATTTTGTCCGACCAGCGTACCTACAGAAGTGACACCCACTTTGAGATACTAATTATTTATTTGCTATTAAGAAATAGACGATAGCAAAAATTGTTTAAGGTGAAAAGACAACTATTAAATCCACAAATAAAATACAACAATTAAACTAGGATCAATTAATTTGAATATGTTACGTATTATAACTATTCTTACCTAAAGATGGTACTACTTATGTGAATTTGAGCCCTGTAAAACTCATTTATCGGCATGTATAGGATGATGATATACATCCATGAAGCCCGTTATTTATCAAAATTAACTTATCACGAAAGTTTAAGAGTTTAAAATAAGCATAGCAGTGTTTAAAAAAAATTAAAATATTCAATTTTGTAATTTTTTCAATCTTGTACAATTGTATTGATGTATTTTATAATGAATCATTCAAATGCGTTCATTTGTAGAAAATTGCTCATGGATGTACCACCACTCTTTATGTACAGATAAATGAGTTTTACAGTTTTTAAAAATTTTAAAAGAAAATAATAATCTTTTACAATAACTATATTAATTTTGTAGTTGATTATGTACTGATAGAAGTTATTTATTGTTTATTTTATTATTGTACATGCCTTCAACATTAGTGTTAACAAACGTGTTATTTGAATTGAATATAAGAAGTTGATTAATGTTTAGTACTAAAAAATAAATAATAAGTTTCGTTCAGAATGAAGTACTACAAACACAAACCATTGCTACTATCTCATACTTAAAAACCTTAAAAAACTTAATTTGCATGAAATTCGAGAATTTACTGATTTGTAGTATATTTCGCACAAAATATGCGTCAAAATTGATAGTAAATATGTGTAAAAATGTACGCCAATATATTGTTCGAAGAACCCATGGTTTCGTCATAGAATTCTATTTTATTTAGACAGTAGAGAGGGAAGCAAAAACGTATGAAAGACAGACAATAATAATGCATAAGATAATAGCTTAATGAGTTGTTAAAATGCATAGAGTGGGATAGTACATAGAGACAGAGCGAGAGAGAAACAGGGTGATACATAAGAGGGCTGACCGACAGAGACGTACGAAATGAATATGTATATAGAGGATAGCTGGGGGAAGAGTGTGAGAGAGAGAGGGAGAACGAGTTGACCTTGTTACTAGTTTCGCGATGAATCGTTATTCGTATAATGAATTTTGTTATTAACCTCATATTATTATGAATTTTCGTAATACATCTATTAATTAAAATTTATTTGTATTGTGAATTCTTATTTGCTCGTTTAAAATTTATAATTTGAAAATTTTGCGTTTCCAGGTTATCAGAGGTATATTATATTCGCCTACTCTCAATGCAGATGGTTTAACTGCAGTTGGGAAAATGGAACAGGCAGAGGACTTTTTTCGGAGTCATGTCACCAGTTTTAACTGGTTTTAAAACTGCTCTATGCGATGTGTACTTTCATATATGATTCACACTATTTTTTACATTATTTAATTTTTGCAGGCATTTTTCAATTGACAGTAACGTTCAATTTGAATTGAATAATATTTGCCAACAGTAAAATGAGATAATTCGTCAAAATCAAAATATTGTTCATTTAAATTTATATAAAAAATGAAAAATAAAATTAACCTGTTTTGTTCAGACCCTCGTTAATTGTTCAATAATAAGGTTTTGATGTGTCTTCAAAAAGAAGTATATTGTCGATTACATAAAGAATACAATAGAATCGTTAACGTTGTAGTTAATTGAATAAAAAAACTTTAATATTTGAGAAATTATATTATTAGTGAAAAAAGTACTTCCTGCTATCGCTGAACAGATTGAAGATAAATATTACAAAATCTCCACTTTATAATATACAATTCTCATACTTATCTCATAATAGTGTATGTGGAACATAACATACTTACTTTCTGAAGCATTTGATAAATCTACATTCTGCATTAATAATCATTACATATTCTAGTTAATTAGAGTTGATATGAAATGTAAATTAATTTTATCTTACGATAATAAATAAATGATATAATAACAAAATTTGACATTAATTATTTATCATCAAATGTATCACTTTCTCTACCGATCTATGTCAAATATATGAATAACACGTATATACAGAGTTTACAGAATATTTTAATAAATGCACACTCGTTCCTTTTGAATTCAAACTCAAATACAATAACATTTTCGTCCGCTCTGACATGTCCTACCCTAAAAAGTTACGTAACGCATCGATCGATTCTCGCATTTCCCGACTGGCGCACAAGAAACGAAAGAAGAAAGCAAAGACAACGCCAAATAAAACTGGAAACTCCCGAGAACCCTACAACGAATCCAACGCGCGAGCTACTATCTACTACGAAAAAAATCAAAGACTACATGAATAAATGATAAATCGGCCCCCCTGACGTAGTAGTACACTCGTATACTTGTGACGTAATATAGGCCGCGCGGCGATTTCGCGCTCCTCTAATCATCGATCGGTATACGAGGGTACCACACACACACATCAGTAGAATGCAGAGAAGCTCTGACACACACGGACACTGCACATTGCATACGAGTTTTAAAAGCCCGCGTTCACTCGGATGTGCACTTGCACATCACACCCACACACATGCACCCTCACATTTTTGTGTATATATATATAGGTTCGATAAGGAGAGAAAATATATCTCGGTCACGAGCGCGCAGCTCGCGCCCGCGTGTGTGTCCCTGACTTCGCCCGAGTTTTTGAGCGCCCCGCCATCACCACACACGTGGAATAATGAAAGTCCGGCAACGCCGCGCGTGGGGTCGAGGAGCTCGCCCGATTCCAATCCCCCCCAAATAACGACCCCGTACCGAGCGACGATTCTCACAATATCCTGCTATTCCACTCATGAATCGCCGACGGATCACCGTTGAACGCGTTATTTCCCACTGTTTATTCAGTTTGATGACAGATTCGGAGGGCGCACGAGAGCCTAGGGCTGCTGTAAGAGCGACGTTGCCACGTCTCCAGCCCTCAGCTGCCGCCCGGTGCACGGTAAACTTGACACTGGCGGTGGATGCGCGCAGCGGGAAATTCAAACTCCCGCCGGGAGGCAACGCCGGCGCGATTTCCACACGCGAAAATCGCGAAAAATCCGCGGATCGTCGCTCGGCGCGCGTCCTATGGAATGCAAAAATCGCGCGCCGCGCTCTAAAAACAACCAACACCGGACCTTGGCGAGGTACGCGCGCGCGCGCGCGCGACATCCACCCCACCCCTGCACTCCACAGCCGTCCCTGACTCGAGTCGATCGGCCGCGCGATTGGCCAACTCCACCCGGAAGTCCCTCGAATTTGGCGCGCGAATTCGAATCTCGCTATGCAGCCACATAGCGCCGAGCAAAGGCAAAAAATCCTGCCCGTGCGAAGCATCGAGCTCGAGAGCGAGGCGTGTCAAGGGTTAACCTCGGAACATTGCTCCCCCTCCCCCAGTATTTAGCACGGTACCCAGCGCGAAATATACACGCAGGCTGCAGGTGCAGACGTGCACACGTATATACGTATAGCTGGCGAGGCAGGCAGGCAGGCGTGACCGGGGGCCGTCTGCGCAGAAGCCGGGCCCACGTGACCTGCGCGCGCGCACGCGCTCGCGTTCTATTCTTAGGAGAGAGGCCCCCCCTCGATCGGCTCAGCCGCCGCAGGAACCGCTCTGGCTCGCTCACTCGTCGTCCGGCGCGCGTCCGATACAGGAGTCAAGACTCTCCTCTCTTCCTCTCTCGTTTTTTAACCCGCTGTAACTCTTCTCACACCAAACCCAACAAAAACCAACAGGATGTCTGGTCTCGTGGATCCCGTGGCGTTCGCCAAGGACTTTATCGCCGGTGGTTGCGCCGCAGCAATCTCCAAGACCGCCGTAGCGCCGATCGAGCGTGTCAAGCTGCTGCTCCAGGTCCAGCACATCTCCAAGCAGATCGCGGAGGACCAGCGCTACAAGGGTGAGTACCATGAGCATTTCTCCCGAGCCGTTGGAAAGTACGACTTTCCAGAGGCGACGCGTTCGAATCTCGTGTCTCTCTGGTGATTCGTACGAGTCGCGTCGTTCGCGGAGCGTATATATACTGCACGGGGCGTTCGATTTTCGCAGAGTTTGAATTTAAATTCGCGCGCAGGCTCGTTGCTTTCGGAAATTTCGAACGCGACGTTCGAATTGTTGAAATTAGTAATCTCGAATCGGTACGATGCGTTGGTTCTCTCTTCTCTTTTTCTCGAAAGAAGTGATGGCAGGTGTGTGTGCGCGACGCGCGCCTCGTGTGCCCGACGTGCACGCTGTCTTTCGCGTGCAGTGCAGTGCCGAGATAAGTGCCACGCACGAATTCGCGAGGGCACAGGAGTGAGAAAGAGAGAGAGAGAGAGAGCCATCGTCGCGCTGGCAGAAAATGTACCCAAGTCGCTCGGGGAAAAGACAGACAGAGAGAGAGGGAGACAGTGACAGCTCGTGAAAGTGCTCGAGAGAGAAGGAGCGAGGCGTCACGCGCCCGTCAAAAGTCCCCTCGACGATCTCGATCGCGCGCACCGGGAGTCGACGGGTGTGCGTTACGTAACGGCTCTCCGCGCGCGAAAGAATCGCCGTGTCGTGTCGTCTCTTCGCCTCCTACGGCTTTTATGTAACGGTGCCGAGCGCGCGCGCGCGCGCGAGCGTCGATGCCGTTTCGGCAGTGTGCAGCGGGGGGCTTATGTAAGCGTGGTTCGCTGGGCACTGAAATATCGCGCCGACGAGGACGTCGTCGTCTAGACGCGCGGATCGATAGACGAGGAGCGAGAGAGAGAGAGAGAGAGAGGACGGGGTCAGGAGGGGGAGAGGGAGTTGGGGTATACTGGGAAGGTCGATAGTATAGCGAGAGAGACGGAACTATAGTCAGAATGAGAGAGAGAGAGATAGAATGTGGAGTTGAATGTGCGTGTACGGGAAAATTAGAGAATGACAGTGGTGAGAGGATGAAAATTTTCGAATGAGAAGACGTGAATTTGAATTTTCAGTGGGTGGAGGATGGAAGATTCGAGTGCGAAAGAGAGCGAGAGAGAGGGGAGATGGCAGATGGCACGCGCGCGTGGTTGTCTCGGGCTGCGGGCGATCGATGACGATGCGGTCCAACATGGCGGAGTTCCGCCACCACCTCGGGGATTCAAGTGTGCGCGTGTAGAGAGGAAAAAAATCGTTCCTCTTGTGAAAATTTTTGTATTTCGAAGCGATATGGGATGAACGGTTTTATCGGGTAGATTGGCGTTTTCGGGCATTTGATTGGATGAGGGATTAGGTTAGGTTTAAATGCATTTTCGTTGGGGGATTTTTGGAGCGAGATGCTCTTGAAATTGAGATTTGTCAGAGAAAAGTAAAGGTTTTGAGGATTTGATGAATAAAAGTGTAGGTGCATTGAATTAAAGATTGGAATTTGCGATATTGTTCGTTTCGTTGATAGTTTGTTTGATCAATGATCATCTAAATGAAATTAGATCACCTACTTCTCGCACAAGTGCATCTTATCGCGTGACATTGATTCTGTCTGTCTAATATCCATAAATCACACGGCTTATCTTGTAGTTGAATCAGAAAAATGTATTCTAACGATTTTAATTAGCATTGACAGTATGATTTACATTATTCTTTTCGTACTTCAATAATCTTACATGACCAAAAAAGGTTTATTTTAACTAAGGATAAATTAATCACGAAAAGATCAAATATTAATTAAAGTTTTTCTTTCGAAATCGTAAGAGCTGTCTTCGTTCAATCGACTTCTCACTACAATAATCAATGACACTTGACGTAACAGTTCACGGATAAAGTAAATTGCACGGTTACCATCACGGACCCAGTTCTAGATGAATTAGAAGTAACCTTTAAAAAAATTGAATGTCAAAAGAACTTAAGAAAGTCTTTCCTTAAAAATAATAAAATTCTGTTGTATAAATTAAAAAAGTCACATATTCTTGTTTGTAACTATTACTACTAAATTTTATACAATCATACAAGAATATTCAACAATTATTAGCATTTCAGAATAATTTATTTGTTAACCGATAAATATCTGGGTCCTCAACGTCATTCATTATTATAAGAACGAACCTTAGTTATTATTTTCAACCATATATGTATATGAAGTATACGTATAACCGTATATATACAGTCGAAGCTTATTACACAGCACCTCGTGATCATTTGAGGTTATGTTCGGCATACGAAGTGACTTAAAATAATCAAACCCATTTCT